>CM060894.1:136278248-136753248 GCA_030762935.1 Hymenopus coronatus
ACATGTCTCTCATTTGCTCTTTTAGTTTGATTGTCTCTGTTGGTAATTTTGTTTTTTTATTATTATTTACAACTATACTTTTCTGTGGACATGAGGCATTAAAATTTGTTTTGAATATCTTATAAAATTCATTCCATTTATCATCTACATTGTTGCTATTACAGAAAACAGTTTCCCAATCTACATCAGCTAAGTTATTTATTAAATTGTTTATATTTTCATTGCTCAAGTCCCTTATGATTCTAGTTTCTCTATTTTCATTCTTACACCCAACAACAACAAAGTCAACCAATTGTGCATAATGATCAGAAATGTATGTTTCAAATACAGTATATGAAATGTTTTTAATATTAGATGCAACATGATCTATAATGGAGGAAGTTTGATTTGTCACTCTAGTTGGTTCCTGAATTATATCTTCAATATTATAGGAACTAAATATTTCCTTTAGATTTTTGTACGATCTGTCACAGAGATCAGCATTAACATTAAAATCCCCAGCAATAATCACTTTTGAATCAGTACTTAGATGATGATCTAAAATAGTAGAAGGAATTCATTAACAGCTGTAGAGGGTGATCGATAAATCCCAAGTATGAGTATGTTGCCCATGTTTGTTGCCACTTTAATTGCAGCTGCCTCTAGGACCTTTTCTGTGCAATAGCTATTTACATCAATTTTCTTGACTTTAATTCCATCCCTGATATATATAATAACCCCCCCTCCCCGATAGGTTGATCTAGAATACTTGGAACCAACTAGGTAATTATCAATTTTACATATTTCATCATCCCTTGTCCCATGTTCAGTTATGACACAAATATCTGCATTTACATCATTTAATATTTGAGTTAATGCCAATAGCTTAGTTTTTATATACTGAATGTTCAAATGTATCACCCTGAGCTTGTTACAAGTATCACTATTTGTAACTGTTGGCATTACCTTAGGGGTGATATCCAAGCCTACCACATTAAAATTAGCATCCACACTGACCGGTATCAGTTTCCCTTGCACAGTATAGAGGATACCACATTACATAACAGATTACCCAATATAAACGACCCTCTTCTGTTCAAATGCACCCCAGGAGCCAGGAGCCAGGAGCAGGAACTAGTCGCCCGAGTGTACTCGGGCGGGGGCAAATCACCACGGTACCTATCCGCTTTTCTTGCGGATTTACCCGTGTGATATAGTAGATGTAGTCTTATGCAAGAATGCACCCCATCTCGGCCATAGTCTTTTAGGCTCAGCCAACAATTGCCATCAACCATCACACAATTTTTCACCTTGCACATCCAGTCGAGTTCACTATTTATCAATGATATACGCCGATCACTAACATCGCATCTTCGTAGAATGCTGCTGACGGCCACTTGTGTTTCTGGCACTTGTTCCTGGATATATTGAACTAGATCCATAGTGTCCCCCATGATCTCCTCGGCAAGAGTTCCCTGGTTAATATTATTTGTACCCACGTGCAGAACCACAACTTCCGGATTGAGTTCTTTTAGATTTAACTGCTCCACTTTGTGTTTGAGATCTGTAGCTTTAATCCCTGGGAAGCATCGAACATCATAGCCTTTATTCCTGCATACTTCACCCGAGAATTTCAATAGAGAATCGCCAATTATCATAACATTCCGTGTTTTATCTGATTTTTTCACTTCTTGCTTTTTAAACTGTACAGGGTTTTCATGCTTAGGACTAGTAGATATTTCCAGAATATCTTCTTGATCTTGTAGCGCTTCATATCTATTAGATAGCGGTACATCACACTGATGGAGTCTAGTTATGTTTGGTTCAGAATGCCTTCGCAGCTTTTTACCTTTTCTGCCTACCACCGTAAAAACATCGCGGCATTTCTGTAATGATGTTGGAGTCGGTTCCGAATCAGATTTTGTTGATAGCTGTATTTTCAATGCTTCGTTTTCTTTTCTCAGAGCAATCACTTCTTCCTACACACGCTTTAGATCTTTATTTAAAATATCAACTATAACATGTAGCGACGCTACCACCTCACAGTCATGCATTTCCCGCCTTTTTTTTCGTTGCCGCTGTAGCCACGAACACTTGTTCTAATTCTTTTCGAACTTCTGATTCTCTCAATACCCTATCTTCATTTCCGTCATCTTCTCTCCTATTTCTAACTACTTTACTGCAGTTAGAAAGCACAGCATTGTATTTATTTCCACGATTTTCACTACTTTTATGAAGCTGACTTCTCGTTACAACACCACGCGCCGCCATCTTAATGTAATTAATTACGTATTCCAGTGTTTACCCGCCACACTATTAAAAGGGCTGCCATTACTGTTATCATGCCAACATGAATGTTAGTTTGTGACTTTCTCCTTAATGTAATTCATTACCTATGCCAGTTCTTACCTGACAAACTATGAAAGGGCTGCCATTACCGTTATCATGCCAAAATGATTGTTACTTTGTGACTCTCCTTAATGTAATTCTTTACCTATGCCAGTGTTTACCCGGCTTGCTATGAAAGGGCTGCCATTACTGTTATCATGCCAACATGAATATTACTTTTTGACTCTCCTTAATATACTTTTACCTATGCCAGTGTATACGCGTCACACTATGAACGAGCTGCCATTACTGTTATTATGCCAACATGAATATTACTTTGTGACTCTCCTTAATGTAATTCATTACCTATTCCAGTGTATACCCGCCACACTATGAAAGGGTAGCCATTTCCGTTATCATGCCAACATGAATGTCACTGTGTGACACGTCTCTTTAATGGAATTCATTACCTATGTCAGTGTATACCCGCCACTCTATTAAAGGGCTGCCATTACTGTTATCATGCCAACCTGAATGTTAATTTGTGACTTTCTCCTTAATGTAATTCATTACCTATGTCAGTGTATACCCGCCACACTATGAAAGGGCTGCAATTACTGTTATCATGCCAACAGGAATGTTACTTTGTGACACTCCGTAATGTAATTCATTACCTATGCCAGTGTTTACCTGCCACATTATGAAAGTGCTGCCATTACTGTTATCATGCCAACAAGAATGTTACTTTCTGACTCTCCTTAATGTAATTCATTACGTATGCCAGTGTATACCCGCCACATTATGAAAGGGCTGCCATTACTGTTATCATGCCAACATGAGTGTTACTTTTTGACTCTCCTTAAAGTAATTCATTACCTATGCCGGTGTATACTCGCCACTCTATGAAATTGCTGCCAATACCGTTATCATGCCAACATGAATGTTACTTTGTGACTCTCCTTAATGTAATTCATTACGTATGCCAGTGTTTACACGCCACACTATGAAAGGGCTGCCATTACAGTTATCATGCCAACATGAATGTTTCTTTGAGACTCTCCTTAATGTAATTCATTACCTATGCCAGTGTATACCCACCACACTATGAAAGGGCTGCCATTACCGTTGTCATGCCAACATGAATGTTGCTTTGTGACTTTCTCCTTAATCTAATTCATTACCTATGTCAGCGTTTATCCGCCACACTATGAAATGCTGCCATTACCGTTATCATGCCAAAATGAATGTTACTTTATGACTTTATCCTTAATGTAATTCATTACCTATGTCAGTGTATACCCGCCACACTATGAAAGGGCTGCCATTAGTGTTATGATGCCAACATGAATGTTACTTTTTGACTTTCCTTTATGAAAATCCATACCTATGTGAGCGTTTACCCACCACACTGTGAAAGAGCTGCCATTACCGTTATCATGCCAACATGAATTTTACTTTGTGACTCTCCTTAATGTAATTCTTTCCTATGCCATTTTATACCCGCCACACTATGAAAGGGCTGCCATTACTGTTGTTATGCCAACATGAATGTTACTTTGTGACTCTCCTTAATGTAAATCATTACTTATGCCAGTGTATACCCGCCACACTACCAAAGTGCTGCCATTACCGTTATCATGCCAACATGACTGTTACTTTGTGACTTTCTCCTTAATGTAATTCAGTACCTATGCCAGTGTATACCCACCACACTATGAAAGGGCTGCCATTACTGTTATCATGCCAACATGAATGTTATTTTGTGACTTTCTCCTTAATGTAATTCATTAGCTATGTCAGTGTATACACGCCACACTATGAAAGGGCTGCCGTTACCGTTATCATGCCAACATGAATGTTACTTTGTGACTCTCCTTAATGTAATTCATTACCTATGCAAGCGTATACCCGCCACACTATGAAAGGGCTGCCATTACGGTTATCATGCCGACATGAATTTTACTTTTTGACTCTCCTTAATATCATTCCTTACCTATGCCAGTGTATACGCGCCACACTATGAACGGGCTGCCATTACTGTTATTATGCCAACATGAATGTTACTTTGCGGCTTTCTCCTTAATGTAATTCATTACCTATGTTAGTGTATACCCAGCCACACTATGAAAGGGCTGCCATTACTGTTATCATGCCAACATGAATGTTAGTTTGTGACTTTCCTTAATGTAATTCATTACATATGCCAATGTATACCCTCCACACTATAAACGGGCTGCCATTAATGTTATCATGCCACCATGAATGTTATTTTGTGACTTTCTCCTTAATGTAATTCATTACCTATGTCAGTGTATACCCGCCACACTATGAAAGGGCTGCCGTTACCGTTATCATGCCAACATGAATGTTACTTTGTGACTCTCCTTAATGTAATTCATTACCTATGCCAGTATATACCCATCACACTATGAACGGGCTGCCATTACTGTTATCATGGCAAAATGAATGTTACCGTGTGACTTTCCTTAATGTAATTCATTACCTATGCCAAGGTATACCCACCACACTATGAAAGGGCTGCCATTACTGTTATCATACCAACTTGAGGGTTACTTTGTGACCTTCTCCTTAATGTAATACATTACCTATGCCAGTGTATACCCACCACACTATGAACGGGCTGTCATTACTGTTATCATGCCAACATGAATGCTACTTTGTGTCTTTCTCCTTAATGTAATTGATTACCTATGCCAGTGTTTACCCGCCACACTATGAAAGGGCTGCCATTACCGTTATCATGCCAACATGAATGTTACTTCGTGACTTTCTCCTTAATGTAATCCATTACCTATGTCAGCGTTTACCCGCCACACTATGAAAGTCTGCCATTACCGTTATTATGCCAACATGAATGTTATTTTATGACTTTTTTCTTAATGTAATGCATTACCTATGTCAGTGTATACCCGCCACACAATGAAAGGGCTGCCATTACCGTTATGATGCCAACATAAATGTTACTTTGTGACTTTCTCCTTAATGTAATTCATTACCTATGTCAGTGTATACCCGCCACACTATGAAAGGGCTGCCATTAACGTTATCATGGCAACTTGAATGTTACTTTGTGACTTTCTCCTTAATGTAATTCATTACCTATGGCAGTTTATATTCACCACACTATGAAAGGGCTGCCATTTCTGTTATCATGCCCACATGAATGTTAGTTTGTGACTTTCTCCTTAATGTAATTTATTACCTATGTCAGTGTATACCCGCCACACTATGAAAGGGCTGCCATTACCGTTATTGTATAAATCGTTTGCTGAGTTGATATAATCTGTTGTTTCCATTTCTCTACATTGACCAAACTTATCATAGAACGCATTAAATAATAATTTAGTCATTGAACGCAAAACTGGATTAGTTTAATGTTATTAATATCTAAATCTATACCTAATATATTTTTACATCTTCCATACACAATTCTTTACCCTCTTACTGGTTTATAATTTTATTTTTAAGAATTTAGAAGTATAGCTTTTAAACATGTTTGTGTTGGTTTTTTGCAAATGCCAGACTTCATAGTTTTTTGCTACCTTGTGTCCCTTTTCAAGTGCTTTATTAATTTCAGGTGTACTCTATGTTGCATTATATCTACATCCAATATCTCTGTGACTACACTTACGATGTTTAGAATAAATGCATTTACCACATAATGGAAATATCAGTTTTTCTTCTTTAATAGGCAGAACAGGATGACAGAAGTTTCCTGGTGGTTCTACTTGGCATTTAATTAATCCAAACCAGTTAGAATTGCAATTTTATGGAGTGAATATTTTTATTGAATGTCCAAAAGGAAATTGATCATGAAACATAACAGTTGGATACAATCTTTAAATATCAATATATTTCGTTTTCTTACCTTTAACGTGTAATGTTGTTGCATTTATTTGACCACCATAATAAGCATCCCCAGGGGATAGTGATGTTAGTATTTCGTTTATTTCATGTTTAAGTTTTTTATATGTAAATTCCCAATCACACTCCCACATTTCTACTACAATATACCCATAGTGTCTTATAGTATTTTAGTAAAAGTTTTGTTTTTTCATACAGATCACCCATGCTTTCTTGCTTTTTGTGATTAATTACATCATTGTTATAAGAGTTTGGACATCCATGCCAGAAACATCCGTTATACAGCATTAGTTGTTTCATGATATGCATCAACTTTAGTCTCTATTATAGTTTCTTTAATGCGTTGCCCCAAGTGTTCTAAGCAATGCTTTAGATTTGTTACTATATGTGCCATTTGTTACACTGCTATTGTGTCGGATTTTATGTGATATCTAAATTCTGCCATTGCTACAGTTGATATTGCTGTATATTGAAAAGGATCAATATTACACGTATCTAAAAACGTTTTTTAACAGATTGAGCAAGAACATCTACATCTGACGCACAATACTCACTCATTTCTGTTTAAAAGTCAAATAAATAATTTACTTTAACTTGGTCACGAAACCACTGTGATTTCTTGTATGCCAGTGTGTACATGGTTTGCATTAATGCATTCTTTCATATCCGGTATTGGTCCTACATAATTTTGGTTTACTGTTGTATTGAAGAAGTGTGGAAAGAGTCGTTTTTTCATTTCTTTCAACTCAAATGTTTCTGGGAATGTATACAGTGGTTGCAGAACAACCATGAATCATATAGAAAAAAATTAAATGTATTTTTATTTATGGATGCTCTTTAACTGCTGTGGTTCTCAGCATCCCATTCTATATTGGGCGTGAAAGACCGCTTAATTTTGCTCAGACCTCTTTATTAGGCTTGAGGTTCTTTTAGTGCCGTAAATCTACGACACGGGACCAACGGCTTTACTTTCCTTCCGAAGGAAGCCATGCTAAAGATTTTTACGCCCGAAAAAATCCATCATCCTCCGCCAGGTTTGAACCCGTGACCTTGGGTATATGAAGTTATCATGGTAACCATTACACCACGGAGGTCGACATGAATCGTAAATTTGCATTTCTGAGAGACCTTGACATGATTTGACTACCTCTGTAAGTTGTGAAGGGTTTATATCCCTTTCGCATACAATAATTCATTTCGAAATACCAATCATATGATCTAGCGTTGTGTGCAATGACTGTATATCCTCTATGTTCTTTTAGATATCAACCACTTACGAAATTCATCACTATTTCTGAAGTGTAACTTCTCTCCATTTCCAGAAGCTTATTCACCAACTACATAATCGTGTTGGTGTTCTACAGTTTCTTGGTTATTTTCAAAATCAATTGTTTCTGTGTATGTACATATAGGTTTTTGTAATGTATTCGCTTTACACATCGCACATTTTATTTCTGAAACTGAAAGAGGATTGTTTAAGATTGTGTAATTTTTTTAGATTCTTTACATTTATACATATATCCATCTGCTTATTTTTCTGAATAGATTTAATATATTCATTCACAACTTTTTTCATCATAATCAAAATGAGGAACATAATTTTCTTGAATATATTGATCTACAAGTTTATTAATTTACTCTTTAGTTACTATGTTGACTTTTTCTGGCGAGCAATCTTCACATCCTTGTATGCAGCGTTTACTAATATTCTTCCACTGCATGTAACACAGATGAGTTTTTATTTCTACTTCTTTATTATAGTTTACACATATTTCGTTTATGATCTTCGTTTCTTTTGCACACTTCTTTTACAGTGTAAACGTTTGCAAACAGCTACACACACTTCTTTTTTACGTTGCTCGGAACATTCTTCGTTGCAGCAATACCTATTACAATCTTTACAATACTTTGCAGATTTGTTACCAAGATGAATGGAGCCACAACATGTAACACATAATGCTTTGCATTTATGATTTTTGTGTTTTTAAAATGTTTCACATTTATCACAGAAATTCGACATTCCTAAAAACTCACTCATTTAAGTAATTTCGTACATGAACATGATTTTTAACGTTTGAATAAATATATAGTCATGTCTCATTTTCCTATTTCTTTGTATATAATATTAACATTTTCAGCGCATACAATTTTTACTTTCTCTATACGTACTATGTACATAGTGTATAGAGAGGGTATTGCACTCCACCAAAAAATTTGATACCGAGATTTCACCGGAAATATATGTTTTAGGATCCACTGTATCCAAAAAAAACTATTTTCAGAAAAAGGTCCATGTGTGTGTGTGTATGTGTGTGTGTGTGTGTCTATGAACACGATAACTCAAAAACGAAAAGTCGGTAAAATACCAAACTTGCTATTTAAGTTTAGCATCTTCCAAGGATGACACACAAAGATTTTCAAGAAAATACCCCCACCCCCAACTACCCTTCACATGGAAAAATTTTGATTTTCTAAAAATTGGCTCTAGCGATTTTGATTAAAATATTATATATTAAAGATATATACTTGACAAATAATATGTATATCTTAAATTTTCTGGGAATAGCCTCTGAAGACTACTTTATTCTGGATGAATTTTACGGAACTGGTAAACCGTAAGAGATAGACCAAAAAGTGTAGAGCACATTAACAAAGGAGCTTCAGTCACATAGTAACCAGCTTTTGACTATCACTTTAACCTATGTTACTCCCTTATTTTGCTTCTACTTACAGCGAAGCAAGTAATAAGACTATTTCTCCTAATTTTTTTCTCACTTAGCATGAAGTAAATAGAAGCATAAACTTTTGAACAAAAATTTGTTGCAGAGATGTACAGAAAGTCATGTGAATGGATTACATCAGATTTTTTTTGCATACATATTTAAAATATTGTTCAACTTTTCCAAAAGATGTTGGATCAAAAGGTGCACCAGAAATGTGTCTAATTTTATTACATAGTTCTACATCTAAACCCTTTTGTAGCTTACGTCCCTTTTGTATAAATGTAATATCATTTTTGCTTATTACTTTCTCTATACGTACTATATACGTAGTGTATAGAGAAGCTATTGCACTCCACCCAAACATTCGATACTGAGATTTCACCGGAAATATATGTTTTAGGGTCCCCTGTATCCAAAAAAAGAATTTTCAGAAAAAGGTCCGTGTGTGTGTGTGAACACGATAACTCAAAAACGAAGTCATTAAAATACCAAACTTGGTATTTAAGTTTAGTATCTTCCAGGGATGCGACACGAAAATTTTGAGAAAAATCCCCCACCCCCAATTACACTTTACAAGGAACTTTTTTCGAAAATTTTGATTTTTCAAAAAAATGGCTCTAATGATTTTTATTAAAATATAATATATTAAAGATATGTATCTGAGAAATAAAATGTATATTTTTAATTTTCTGGGAATAGCCTCTGAAGACTACTTTATTCTGGACGAATTTTACGGAATTTTGCATAACTGCTAAACCGTAAGAGATGGAAAAAATCTTAAAAAACAAAATATGTAGAGCACGTTAAAATACACAATTTATGTTATATACATTTTTTTCGTGAAGATGATCGTTTTTTTAGGTATTCCTTGTTTTTGGTTTCAGCTTTGGAAAACTTACACTTTTCTCATACAGGAATTTGTCAACTCCTATCCATACAAACAAAGGAACTTCAGTCACATAGCAACCAGCTTTTGACTATCACTTTAACCTATGGTATTTCGCTTCTACTTGCATGGAGGCAAGTAATAAGACTATTTCTGCTGTTTTTCTCGATTGTATGATGTAAATAGAGGTATACACTTTTTAACAATAATTTGTTGCAGAGATATAGAGAACATCAGATTTGTTCTGTATCAAATATACTGCTTGTTTTACACGTTAATGCTGCAATAATAGTTCTTGGCCCACACAAGTCATCATCTGGATTTTAGATGGTAAAATTCGTCTTTTTGGTCTAACATCTTCAGCAAGGTCTATTATTTTTGTAGGTCTTCCTCCAGTTGGCGTTTTAACTATTTGAATATACAATCAAGTACCTTATAGAGCAATGTCCTCATATTGTTCCATTAATGAATTAAAGTGGTTTATTGTTTCTATATGATTGATAGTCAACCTAGAACCCACTGAAAAAGAACTACTATAAGGATGCGGATTGTTAAGAACAAAGTCAATACCTTCTCTAAATTGGACAGCTGCTTTTCTTTTTGCAATTATTTGTTTAATAATATCGTGAAAGTCAAAGAAATCTATAATAATGTTATTACTTCTAAATTCTACTTTATAACGTGCATCCGTAAAAACGCTAAGATTTTCAGCATTTTCTTTACCAATTCCTTGTCTAACACTTTCTGCTATAGCTACAAAGTTATTGTTTGTCGCATAATAATCATCATCGCCAGGATAATGTTAAGTATATCGTTAATATCAATATTATAGATGCTATTATTCCTAAAATGCGTATTTATGTACTTGTTCCTCCATTGGACGTGAGCTATTAAATATATTATAGTCATCTACATTCTGAGGACTTGTGGTAAATATCTCATCGTTACTTGGTACTTTACTGAAAGGTAAATTTGATGTTTGAAAAAATGTTTGATGGCTTAAAAACATCATCGCTATTTTGTATTTTACTAAAAGGTAAATTAAAGTGTTGTGTTGATTCATAAACATTATCATTTGCATTTAATTCAGCAAAGGATAATTTTTGTAATTTAATTATAATATAGAACTTAAGGTCACTATTGTTTTTATTTTTACTACATTCAGTGATTCCATTTTCTTTACTTTTTTTATAGTGATTAACGGCCGCTCTTACCACTTATGGTACCGCAGGCGATGACACTGGTGATATATGGAATGAAGATGGAGCACTAGTGGAATGTGATGGGGGGGGACCGGAAAACCCGGAGAAAATCCGCCCCTGTGCCGCTTTGTACACCACAAGTCTCCCAAACGGCCGCTTAGGATCGAATCCGAGCCGTGCCTATTTTCTTTAGCAACCCTTATTAAATTGGATCTACCTTTAATAGTATCCAATATATCAAGTGATTGGTAGACGTACGCACATGGTCAAATTGTCGTAGATGTACCATGTACTTGATAAAGTCCCTTAGTGCTGCAATTTTTCTATATTTGCTGTATCCCTTAATGGTATGTTGTTTGGCAATATATTTTAAATTAGGTATTTCATATTATCCAGATCACTGATGTTCATTGTGTTATGTATATCAGAAGTATTGGATTGCACTATATAATTTTCAGTACTCATTTATTACGAAACAAATTGTAAGTGCAAAACTTACTGCTCTATAAATACAGATGATTCTGTTTCTTTTGGTTTCCATACCAATGGTTCATGCATTTTAGCTTTTGTATGATAAAACGTGATTTTATATAAAATCTGTGACATGATTCATAATACATTTCCTCAAAATATTTTTGGGTAATTATTTTTTGACAATCACGACATGTATATCCAATGGTAATGTTGCCGTTTAAGGGTCAGTTGGCTGCGTAACGTCAGGCAGCCAACCTTTGCATCTGAAAGGTGCAATGTTCAGCGTAATAGAGCATATATAGCTGGTATTGCGAAAAGGAGGGAAGGCAGCGCACGGTAGTGTGGAAAGCATGAAATTTGCAATTAACAGTATATGCCTTAGGAAACGTAACCATAGCAAGGCGGGGAAACCCAGAAATATATACAATGAGGCAGTGCATTCACAGGAAGGTGTGGGAAACGCTGAAATATGCAATTATCTTTGCGTCAGGGGTGCATATACTGTTCTTCTGAATGTCTCCTACTGTTCTTCACCTCTTTCATATTTTCTTCAATGGCAAAACAGCCCTTTTTAAGGCTACCAATGACATAACTAAAGAGCAAGTAGATCAGGTTGGGCTGACAGTTATTCTTACAAATATAATAATAATAATAATAATAGTAATAATAATAATACTCATCATAATCATCATACTACCACCACCACCAATAATAATAATAAAAATAACAATAATATATAATAATTTTTATTTACTACTAATGCTCCTGTTTTCATTAATAAGAAACAAAGCAATCGAAAACTTCTTATTTAACAGTAGTTTTGTGTTTTAAATTTATCCATTTAACCCACAATATTACTTGATCAAACGTAATAAGAGCACAGCAATTGCAGTTTGACATATATGGGGTTATCTTTATGTTTTGATGAAATCGCCTTTAGCTAGCTCATGTACCACATAACCTCAAATAATTAACATCTGCAATAAGTAGGATTAATGGTAATGTTGCCGTTTAAGGGTCAGTTGGCCGCGCAATACCGCAAAATCATACCAACTTTAGAAATTGAAAACCCGCTTTGGAACTGAGCACATAGTTCCAAAGGAATGCAATCGGCAGTAGTAGCACGGTTATATGTTGCTAAATGTCGGGTATATGACGTATTCGAAGGGCCTGGCAATTCTAGAAGACAACGGCATTATCATACACCATTAATCCTACTTATTGCAGGTGTTGATTATTTCAGGTTATGTAGTACATGAGTTAGCTAAAGGCGATTTCATCAAAACATAAAAGATAACCCCATCTATGTCACACTGCAATTGCGGTACTCTTAATACATTTGATCAAGTAATATTTTGGGTTAAATGGAGAAATTTAATACACAAAGCTACTGTTAAATAAAAAGTTATCGATTGCTTTGATTATTTTTAATGAAAACAGGAGCATTAGTAGTAAATAAAAATTATTATATATTATTGTTACTAATATTATTGTTATTTATATTATTACTATTATTGTTGGTGGTGGTAGTATGATGATTATGATGAATATTATTATTGTTATTATTAGTTGTAAGAATAACTGTCAGCCCAACCAGATCTACTTGCTCTTTAGTTATGTCATTGGTAGTCTTAAAAAGGGATGTTTTGTCATTGAAGAAAATATGAAAGAGGTGGAGAACAGTAGGAGATATTCAGAAGAACAGTATATGGGGCCCTCTGACGCATATAATTGCATATTTCAGCGTTTACCACACCTTTCTATGAATGCACTGCCTTGCTATGGTTATGCTTCCTAAGGCATATACTGTTAATTGCAAAATTTATGCTTTCCACACTACGGTATGACTGCGCTGCCTTCCCTCCTTTTAGCAATGCCAACTATATATGCTCCATTACGCTGAAATTGCACCTTTCAGATGCAAAGGTTGGCTGCCTGACGTTACGCAACCAACTGACCCTTAAACGGCAACATTACCACTACTGCCATTTTGCAGCTATTAACCGGTTGCATTCCTTTGGCACTATGTGCTCAGTTCTACAGCGGGTTTTCAATTTCTAAAGTTGGTATGGTTTTGCGGCATTGCGCGGCCAACTGGCCCTTAAATGGCAACATTACCTATCCAATACCACCTTTCATAGTATTATTTCTATCAAATTCATCAGTATTAAGAGGTTCAGCTGTTTTACAAATACTGCACTGTTGTGCTTCCATTTATTAGCAAAAAATATTTCGTAAAGAAAAACTTTGGCATACTGTAACGACAAGATATACTCTAATTCCATTTAATTAGGGTATTAAACTAATTACCTTGAAGAAAATATTGGGTCTACTATAACTTGCTCATTTTTATATAAAATAATTTTGTTTTATAAAGCATGAAACATTCTACTGTATCTTGAAATATATTTCATTATATGTAAAATGGTTGTTATAAATTATATACATTTATTAAACAACATCCTTTTTATCAATGCAACTATTAAGGGAACTATCATATCCTAGCCATTTAAGTATGGTTTATTACCTTTTTTAGGTATAACTTTTTCAACTAAATATATGTATATATGTATTTTGTTTTTTTGTATTTCATATTCATAGAATATGCCTAAAATTTGTTCACCTTTAGAGTCTTTAAGATCATTAATATGGTGGGTTACCTTTAAATAACTTATCAACTGTCGATATTTCTGTAGACCAATTAGCTGTATAACCTCTTACAAAAATGCCTTTAACTATACTAATACGAACTTTATCACCAACTATGTATTTTGGTTTTTTATGCTCGCTCATATTTGGACGATATACATCATAATATATAATGTTTTGATTTTTAAAGTTAACTTCAACATCCTTCATAATAATTGTACTATGATACGTCATTATAGCTATTAAGTAGATTTTGTAATATATCAATCCTTTTATAATTTCCTTGAATAGAGAAGTGTTTCTTCTAACGTTCTGTTAAAGCGTTCAACGATAAATGCTTTGAAATTTGAATATGTTGAATATTATGTTGCTTCATTAACTCTTTAAATTCTTTATTGTATAATGCCTTGCCTTTATCGGTTTACAAATTTCTAGGAATATGTCAGGTTATTTTAAAAAGATTTTTAAAAGCATTTCTAAAATCTTTACCAGTTTTGTTTTTAATGGTATAGCCCGAGCTATTTTAGAAAATATATCTATTATAGATTTTATATATTTATATCACTTATATTTATTTCTACTAAGTCAGCTTGCCATACATCATGAATATCATGTTATTACTTTTTGTGTTTCATAATTTCTTCTGGCTGGTTTGTGTAATTCATATATTATTTGGTTTCTTTCGGAGTTTACCGCTTCAACACCTTGTCCAATTGTGTTTTTAAACGCAGATTCTTTTTAATCCAAATATAGCACATTCGGCTAATATATGTGGTTTTTCCAGTTTCCGTATCTTAACAGAATTTATGTTAATAGTTCTGGCTTTACACTTTATAGAATATGTTGTGGTCATTTATTTACAATAAAATTCAAAGAATAATATAAAATGTTTTAGGGGTCACCAAGCCCTAATATACGTAAGTATACCTGACTTATTAATTTTATAAAGTTGTCAACAAGAAATTTTAATATAGTTGTATTAATTGATATTAAAAGAACAAATTTATTTAGAATATTGAGGAGACGGCAAGCCGTACCCTGAATAATAATTTAATTATTGTTGGCGTTTTCTATTTCTCAGGTTACGTATACTTTTGATAATTATTCTTACTAGTTAATATGTTCGAAACAAAGCATGTGGTAATGGTAGTTTTCCAGTCCATTTATATGACGAAAATTATTATCTAAGCTATATCGAACATACCGTTAAAGAAACCCTGTGAATGCCAGTTGAATAACGATATCTGGAGATTTTACTAAATACGAATATTCATTAGGTCGAACAGTAAATGACAGTCAAATTAGTTCCATTTATGCTTTTCCTAATCGCAAAATTTTCTATATTATTGGAATCTATTCCAGCTGCCTTAAAATGGTTAAATAAGGGATAAAACCATTAAATTGAAAATATAAATATATATATACATACATATAATGTAATACTACAAACAGAGATATTATGCTGATTAAGTTATTTTCTAGATAATTAAGGTTTACTGCATCCTATTTTTCAACAGATGAATGAATATTCAATATTCGTTTTCCTCCAAAATCGTAATCTTCATTATTAGGAGTTCTTGTTGTTCTGGAAGATTTAATTTCTTGAATTGTTTTATCCAATTGCCCTTTGGTTACACCATCCGTTTTCTTCAATTTTTGAATGACATGCATATTTTTGAAATGTTAAACATATCTTTTATTGCTTTCGTAAATTCATTGTGATTATCTTAAGGACTGTGTACTGAAATGCGGTTCTCAGAATATTGTATTCGGAAAAAAACCATATACATTCAAAGGATTGCTTGCAAAACTTAGTCAAATATAAAATATTAGAAATTAAGCTAAATAAAATGACTGATAGAATTGTGATTACTAATAAAGGAAAACCAGATTTAGATTTCGACATTTTTGAACATTGTTAGGATTTTCAAAGAATGCTTTTATTAAACATGCGGGGAAATTGGTGATAATTCACCTAATTTTATACCTTTTAATAACGGGTCATCAAGAACTTCTTCCGCACCTTGTTGCTGACCACCGCTCGAAAAAAGGTTGGCATCCCGAGGTTATCGCATTCGTTTCCGACGGGATGTTATGATTATCGACGTTATCAGCTGCTGCGAGCGCATAAGTTGCTTATTGTACTTGTTAGTTTGGTCTACTATGCTGTGAGTTCTGACGTGTGGCTGAAGCGAAATCAATGTATTCTACAGAGGAGCGAGTGTTTCTAGTGGAAAACGTTTTTAATGAAAGTGGAAATTATACCGAGAAAGTGAAGAAAATTTCGTTGTCAAGTTCCCTAACTCAAAACTACCGCACCGAGATACTGTGTGTGATTTAATTAATAAATTTCGGGAGTCAGTTCCGTGCATGATGCTGCTTGAAGTGGAACACCCAGTGTGCTAACAAAAGAAAAACAATCGGATATAATTCTTAAACTTCCACAGAAAGCAATAAACAAATTGGCCCAAAATGTGATACTTCTTACGGTTGCGCACACAAAGCAGTAAAAAAAAAGAACTAAATTTGTATCCATATAAGGTATCAGTCATCCACAAATTAAAACCCACAGATCACAGATTCAGTATTGTGAATGGTTTCAGAGGTTTATTTTGCACCATGGAATTGACATGTTAGATAGGACATTTTTTTACTAAGCTTAGTTTCACTTATCAGGATGCGTAAATTCACAAAGTACGCGACTATGGTCTACTGAAAATCCTAATGCAATTCAGGAAACCCCTTTAAATTCAGAAAACATTGGTGTATGTTGTGTGATCTCTCACTCTCGAATTCTTGGGCCAATTTTTTTTTCCATAACTCAATTAATTCAGATGTTTATTGCTCGGATATTCTTTTTCCATTTAGTTCACAGCTAAATGACGATGAAATGAACGGTACATTTTTTTAACAAGATAACGCCATTGCTCATACATCACATAAATCCATGGCACTGTTAGTGAAATTATTTGGGGAAAGGTCTGTGGCCTCGACGGTCTCCTGATCTTACCCCTCCGGATTATTTTCTTTGGGGAGCCGCTAAAGCTTCGGTCTATAAGAACAATCCAAAAACAATCGATGGGCTGAAAACGGCAATAGAAGATTGCATAACATTTGTAACAAAGGAGACATTAATTACAGTGTTCGAAAATAAATTAAAACGAGTGAATTTGTGTCTTCAAGAAAATGGTGAACATTTTCAACATCTTCTTTAAACAGGTTAGTTGCATATTATTTTTCTACATTACCTTTCATGCATGAATATAGTGAACCTAGCAGTTTTCTTAACCAGCGAAACGTTTTCACCATACGCTCGCGCCAGCCAGTGCTGCCACCAGAATTACCGACTCTAGGGGAATCTTGGTTACACGGAAGGTGCGGAGCGACTTCTCGTTGACCCGTTACCATTATTATTGAATGTAATTTAGTTACAAATGCAGGATTCATTACAAAAAATAAACACCAGCATAAACACAATAATGTTATTGCAAAAATTAAACCTAATGTAGCTTTCAAAGAGCATATTATTTATGAACCTGCAAACACTTACGAACTACCAATTCATCATTTTGATTCAGTCAGATATTAAAGTTACTATCACTGATGAAAATAGAAATACAATTGATTTTGGTGGTTCTAAAATTGAAATATTCCTAAAAATCCACTAATATTTTTTTATTATTAAATGGATATCAATAGCATTGAACAGTATCGAATGAGATCATTTGAGCGAAATGATTCTACCAGACACAATTTAAGCGAAAATAAACCACTCAGTAATTTAGATGTAGATCTAAATATTGCTGATGGAACTTATTATCAAGGTAGAGGAATTGTTTGCATATAGTTTGAGCCTCGTGGAAAAGCAGCAAATGTGGTATTTAACTATGATAATAATATCAAACGTGTAAATAATTGCTTTCCATGAACATTTAATAAAGCATATCTTAAAAGTTATGGTCAAGTAATAGAAAAGGTAGGCTATCCTGATTTAATAAGTAATGTACTTATTGACCTATTTCTTCCAAAAACAGAATTACACTTTTATAAAGGGGCTGGTTTTATCAGCGAAAACAACTTAATTATGCGCAAAATCATATTTATGAAGTATCATATCCACTAGAATTTATATTTAGTTTCTTTAGATATAAAAAAAAACCCTTTGTATAACATAGGTTTAACTATTTCTTTCGAAAGAGCATTTAATGACGATGCACGTTTTCATAGATGGGATACTTTGAAAGCAGCAGTAGCGAATTCTCCTATACACCGCAGGTGCACTAAACTTGAGAGGATTCAAAACGCCTTTCAATAAACATTCAAAATAATCAGAATTTTTGTATGTCATCAAGCTAAATACGAAATAATCGCATGTTTGTGCGGTTAAATTGTGCGCGCACATTTATCCCACCTCAAGTTAAAATGATAACCATGCTCCCAACATTCTCCGCTAGCTAGGCAAGGCCAGCAATGGTCTGTGCGCACACCTACTCCATCGTAAGTTGAAGCGATGGACACACATTCCAAATGCTCCCAATTCTCCGCTAGAGAGGCGAGGGAAAAGAGGCTTTGTTGCCAACCGTTAGCTGTCGAAATACACCGCTAAATATTGCGAGTGACAATCGTTTTTAGTCTGTATTAGTGTTGTTCTGCTTGTAAGTTTTTGTGAAAACGACCGATGTAAGTGCTACTGAAGCTAGTGGTTCTTGTGACTGTGCAGTAGAACATGTGTTAAAGACCGAATTTCGGAAGTTTGGATTTTCTGAAAAAATTAAAATTAAAAAACGGCAGGTCCACTGCGAACTACCAGGTCTGATTGCAAAATATCCAGACAGAAAACGAGAATATAACACACATTTCCAATTATCATAGGTACAAATGATTAACTGGTTGCCCCAAATTAAACCAACTCTATTGTTGGTCATATCTTCTTTTTAGTAACGACAAAAGCAGTACCACATAATGCTCTCAAGAAGGATTCGACAATATAGTTACTCTAACTGGTTCATTAAGTAAGCATGAAAAAACAAAAAATCACATATTTTGTGCATTCACTCTTTGTAATTTTGGCAATAGTTTGGTAAATGCTCAGAAATCATTACAAATTTCAGAGCATAATGAAATGGTAAAAAGAACAGAGAAATACTGAATAGACTCACTGATGTTTTTTGTCACTTAAGGAAGAACGAATTAGCTTTTAGAGGACACGAGTCGGAAAGTTTCTTTAATAGATGTAATTACGTAGACATATTGGATTTACTCAGTACGTATGATCAACTTTTAAATTATCATTTACAACCAGAGTTATGCATTCAAAATGATTTAATCGAAACTAGGGGTGTTTTGATTAACTCTAGAACAAAAGAATTTGCATCTGCTAATTTTGTGGCTATTCTTCTAGACGAGTGCTCAGACATAGTGAACAAATCCCAACTCTCTACCATTTTACGCTATGTGAACAAATCGGTGGAAGTTCAAGAAAGGTTCATGGATTTTACAACCATATACTTACAACAGTAAAAGAATGTTTAATATTTGTAAGAAACTTGTCGCTCAGGCATATGATGCTGTGGCCGTAATGTCTAGTCGATTAGGTGGTCGGCAATCTAAAGTAAAAGTGGCATTTCCACTGGCATTATTTGTTCACTGCTACTGTCATATTCTGAATTTGCTTCTGCAACAGGCAGCGATGTGTAGTGATAAGTGCAGAATTTTCAAACTATCAGGACTCTGTAATTTCTTTTCTCATTCCACTAAATGAACGGAAACTTTGCATGCTTTTATTAATAAAAAAAATTAAAAAAAAAAAAAACAACAAAAAATGGCTCCAATATGCTCGAACTTCAATTCATGCCTTGTCAACACTGTACAAGAGCAACGAGATAACCTGATTTTATTCTTTGAATTCAAGACAGAACCAGAAAACAATGTTGATTGGGAACGTGATACATTGGTTAAAGCACAAGGTCTTCTTTATTTTCTGACTCGGTTGGATGCTTTCTTCCTCCTCAAAATATTTTTGGCAATATTTGCTCATACCGACATTATTTTCAACATGACAAGACCAGTCTATGGATATTATATATTGCCATTCAAAAGTATTCCAGGCTAAAAAATACTTTAGAAGAGCTAAGAAGAGAAGGGTTTCAAAATATTTGGCGAAGCATTTCTACTGAAGTGATAAATGAACACGCACAAAAGAAAAGTGAACCAAGTGAAGTTACTGAGGTTATGTTCAGGAAGATATTCAATGACATTTTAGATAATGTGCACTAACAAATACAAAATAGGTTTTCAGACTACGAAAGTTTTCACTTCTTTGCTCTCCTTAATTCCTCAAACTTCAAAAATTACAAAACGTCTTTTCCTTATCTCCATTGCTCAAAATTTTTGGACATCTACGGCTCAAATTTTGATTCGGCAGTCTGAGAAATGAGCTTAGTGTTGTGTTCTCTTCTGGAAATAAAGATTTTGAAGGAAAGTCAGTTGGCAAAATAGTGAAAATTATGTATGAAAGAGATCTGGTGTGGGCTATGATGAAGTTTACAAATTAAATTGTCTAATTCTAACTGTACCAGCAACTATAACTTTTGTTGAATGGCCATTTTCCACTTTAAATCGAGTAAATTCTCACTGTAGGTCTACAATGGACCAAAAAAGATTATTTTTCTCTGTCAATGATGTCCATAGAAAAACAGTTACTCTATACGCTTTGGAAGGATTTTGATGAAAATTTCACGCAAGCTACTATGGAGCTATTTCTGAAGAAATCTGTTGGGTTGGAGCTAGCATCCCAGTAAACTGGCAAGTACTACTACTAAAATAAACAATAATTCACGATACGGGTGTCCCTCACATTACGCAAGTAATTGGTTCTCATTAATTATCACATAACACAAAAAACGTTTAAAGTGAATGTGATAGTGATAGAGCTATTATTTCAAGGTAATCATGAAATATAAAAGTTTTAAACAGATGCATCTATTGTACAGTGTTAAAATCAACATTTTTAAATGAGATCGCATATAACAAGGGATGACTATATTTTATAGACTAAGAAAAACGATGATATAGGAGCGCTGTACCTAAATTACTGACCACGAATAGCCACTGGAAAACAGATGGAACAGTTAATAAAACAGCACCATATGACGCTAAAATTGTTATAAAAGAATTCCAATCATAGGACATCAACCAGAATACGCTGTGATGCAAAATGAAAATCTATTCCAATAGAAAGGCAAAAATTGAAAATTATGAATCATTGTTTACAAGTATCATGATACTTATGCTTCATTAACAGAAAATGGGCAGCAAACAAATGTGTTAGATGGGATGTTGACAAATTTCTATTAAGCAATTTATGGCAGTAATGGATATGACAATACGTTAAAATATTACTTATGTAGATAAAAATCAGCTTATCTATGTTATTATGGGTGGTGAAAAAACAATCACTATCGATCTAAGTTTAAAAAAGTTAAAGAAGAATAATTAAATAAGAATTTGTCTAATTACCATTCTATCATATTTAATGCTAACAAATGCTAACTATCACTCTTGAAAAATATATAAGCTCACATAATATTAAAATTAAAAAGTATAAGAGAGATGATATATTTGTAATTAGGTCAGAATTTAAATTACTTCTAAAAAAAGAGGATTCAATTGGATTTAACAATATATTGCATTCTATGTAATTATTTTTAATGGATTTCTTACAATATATATATATATATATATATATATATATATATATATATATATATATATATATTTCCGTTTAGCAGCTCTTATAAAATGGGTAGTTTACAATGTTTACAAAATGGGTAGTTACAATGTTTATATTTTCCTATAAAATGGGTAGTTTACAATGTTTATATTTTCCTATAAAATGGGTAGTTTACAATGTTTATATTTTCCTATAAAACGGGTAGTTTACAATGTTTATATTTTCCTATAAAATGGGTAGTTTACAATGTTTATATTTTCCTATAAAATGGGTAGTTTACAATGTTTATATTTTCCTATAAAACGGGTAGTTTACAATGTTTATATTTTCCTATAAAATGGGTAGTTTTTATAAGATGACAAACAGTAACACAAAATAAGAACTGAAGCTTTCCTGGCGACGTATTAATTCAAAATCTTCTCGGGCTTCTAGCCAGGTAAAAACTTGGCTTGACACCAACGTTTCGAAGAAGTGCATCTTCCTCGTCTTCAGGGTGAACTGGTGGTTTGAGCTTGCAGAGACTGGTATTTATAAGAGCTGGGATGAAACTAACATCTGATTGGTTTGCGTGATATTATGGCCTTTTTTTTTTTTTTTTTTTGGAAAGGGGGAGACAGGAAGAGAGTTGGAAGGGAGAAAGATCCTGAGTTATTTCCTCAGGGGGAGAGCTTGGTGAAAGTAAGGAACAATAGTCGAGGTAAAATTGAGGAGATGGAAATAGAAGGAAAGGGGATGATGGAGTACCGCTTATGCACCTCCGTTAATAAGGGCAGTCTGCGTTGCTGCCGGACGATATCCGGGAGCGGGTAAAGAAAGTAGCTAGGCATTACCCATGGCCCGAAGGCCCTGGGTAATAGCACGTAGGAAGTAGGAGGTGGAGTGAGGGAGAAGTAGGGTGAAACTTTATTTTGTTGCAGGGTGGGTGGCTCTCATGAGTAGCTCTCATGAAGTTGTATGGCGTAAGTGCTGGCTGGATTGGAGGGGTCAAGCATCCGTTCTGGTACATAGATGGTGGAACGTCGAGTTCTGGAGATGCGCCGAGGCTGCTGGTTAGTAGCATTAGTATTTGTGTGTGAGTCAGTGTTGAGCAGCTGCTCAGTACTAGGGTGTGAGGCCTGTACCTGTGTGGTCTGTGTTGTTGCGTCGCATTGGCTTCTGGGTGTTGTGGAATGTTGCAGGAGAGTGACTTCTATCCGGGTGAGTTTTCTGTGGGAACTGTGTAGGATGTCAGTGTTGTCAGTTCCTATTCTGTCAGTAAGTGTGGTGGTTAGTAGGTCAAGGCCGTCTTTGGTTGCGAAATCGTTGAGTAGCGCTGTGCAACTAGTTGCGAACGTCCTCAACACATTCGCAGTAGCGGCGGTGGTCTGCTGCAAGTCCTGGAGCCCGGCCTCGATTGTGTGGAGTTTTCTTAGGGTGGCGGTCTGGGTCTCCGTAATGGCGGCGGAAATGGCAATTAGCGTCTCCTCCAGGAGAGCCAATCGGGAGTTGATATGCAGGACCTCAGAGTGGAGGTCCTGCACGGCATCCTTCATGACACTGTCGGGCGGCGCTGCTGCTGGTATCAGTGGAGTGATGGTGGCGGCTGGTGTGACCCTCGCTGTGTCTGCTGAGGGCGTGGCGGCGACGGTTGTAGACGAGTGCTGTGTGCGGCGGCTGCGAGGATACAGCGGGCACTGCGCCTGACCCGTGAAATGGCCGAAGCTATCACAGGTGGCGCAGTACCTACGGCGGAGTCTCAAATCATGCGCTGTGCATGAGGCGGTGGCTGTTGGAGCGCCACAGTAGTGGCACCTTGGATTTGCAGAGCATGATTCGGCGGAGAGGCCAAATTGGTAGCAGCGGTGGCATGGAGTAGGCCTGGGTTCTCGGCTGGCCTCTATGCTAAGGCGCCGCCCAAATATGGGCAGTCCCTCGCGTAGGGCAGCCTCAAAGTCCCCGGCCACGGCGAACACAATCCGCACTAGAGGGGAAATCGCCCTGGCGGATATTATCCTTGTGGCCCTCATTACTGAGGGCCATCTCTGGCGTGCTGCGGCGGTGATGAGCCTAGTGGATAGGTCTCGAGGTACACCCCGAATAACAGCAGTGTACCTCTCGAGGAGTAGCGGTGGTGGCGGCAGATGCTGTGGAGGCGTCGGTGCTGCGTTGGATGGTGCGTGGGTGGTGGCTGGAAGCTCTGGTGCGTCGGTGGTGCCGGGAGTAGAAGGCGGCATTTGCCGGATTTCCTCGGTGGTGGCTGGATGGCTGGCCGGCAGGTGCGGCTGCATCTGACGGCATTCTGCGGCGGCTGGAGGCGGTAGGGTGGCACTATTCTCAACCAAGAAGGCCGGCTGGCACTCGGCTGTGGTATCGGCGGTGGTGGTTCCATTTCGGCGTTTCTTCTTGGTCATGATGATCTGCGGCGAATTCTGTCGCTTGATTGAAATTTCGGCGATGGTTTTATTTTTTTTTTTATTTTACTTTTTTTAAAGGGGCGGCCCCACACCCGCCGCCCCCGGTGACGATCATCCCCGGAGGCTACATCGTCTCCCCATGCACATGCTGTTAGGCTAGAACTTGCGAAACATGCAAGAGCAAGGGGTGCTTGTTAGTGTAATGCTGTTAATATTCGGGTTCCGCTGAGCACCCCGGTTAGTGACGGACAGACTTCCTGGCTTGGCGCACACGCGCACAAGCAAGTACGGGAAATTTCTGGGTGCTACTCATACCTAGGTCTGAGCAGCACCCAGGAGTCCTGGGTTGTTAGTGTGTTTGAGGTGGTTATGGTATTGGTTAGTTGGTGACATTACAGATGGACTGACTTGACGTCATTCTTTAAGCTATCATGCACACAATAATACTTGAAATATATACATGTTCTTGGCTACGTGAGACGGACGGACTTGACATTAATACAGTTCATGCATTGAAGTACGGGAATGCCTTGGTGAGGGTGGGTTTAGGTTTGGTTGACGGGTGTGTGTGTGTGTGTGTGTGTGTGTGTGTGTGTGTGTGTGTGTGTGAATACCTGCTTGCCGTCATCTGGGCACTGTTACATTTGAGTTTGTTGATGCTTGTGACAGCGATGGCTATTCTGGTGTTGGTCTCCTGACCGTTCATCGGGATGCGTTGTGTTGGTTGCTATGCAGGTAGAAAGAGAAGCAGAATTTGTTTAATTAGTCGGGTTCATGAGTCTGTATAGGTGTACATCTATATCTATGGCTGAGGTGTTACTTGATAGGGATCTATCAAACAGGTGGAGTGGTCTGTGATGTTTATTGTCATCAGTTGTGTAGTTGCCTATTTGTTGTATAAGTGGGTTGTGATGTAGTTTGATGCGATCGTAGAGATCGGAGGCCAGTTTTTTGATGAACTCTTCGAGTGTGTGCATCTTGAGTTCCTCATGTAGCTTTCTTGCCGGTGCGAAATTTGGTAGTTTGGTGGTCAGTCGTAGGATTTTATTTTGGAATTTATTTAGTGATGTGATATGTGTTGGAGCAGTGTATCCCCATACAGGGCAGGCATAGGTTAGTATGGGTCGGATTAGAGTTTTATACAGTGTGAGACCAAGTTTAGGACTGAGGGCACTGTGGAGGTTAATGAGAGGATGTAGTTTGCGTAGTTGAGCCTGAGCTTTGTGTCGAATGTCGGCTACGTGGGCTTTCCAGGTTAGACTTTGGTCCATTGTGAGGCCCAAGTATTTTACCTGAGGCAACCAGGAGATGTCTTCGCCAAATAGGTGCAACGGTCGGAGTGCGTGTGTAGGATATCTGTGTTTGTTTCTTTTTGTGAAGATGATGGCTTGGGACTTTCGGTTGTTTACCTTTATACGCCATTTTTCAAGCCAAGGCTGTAGTGTGGTCAGTGCAATTTGGAGTCTGCTACGAATTAACTTGGGCTTGCCAGATTGGGCTGTGATGCAGGTATCGTCAACATATAGGGATAGTTAAGGTCAGGATGCAAGTATGGTATGCTATGACATCCATTATGCACTTCGCTTGTGCCAAGAACGTCATCTTACTGATGCCTTTGTGAAACTGTCGGCCTTGCTGGGATTGTGGGAGACTGCAGTAGATCTTGCTCTTACAGTTGATGTTGAACTAGCTAAACAAACTGCCAACATGCCACAGAATGATTCAGAACTACGCAAAAAGCTATGGTTGAAGATTGGTGAGTACCACTTTACCATTCAATTCCTCTGATTGTGGGAGACTGCGGTACACCTTGCTCTTACAGTTGATGTTGAACTAGTTAAACAAACTGCCAACATGCCACAGAATGATTCAGGACTACGCAAAAAGCTATGGTTGAAGATTGCCCAACATGTAGTGAGAGAAAAGGATGACATCCAGCAAGCAATGCAGTTCCTGCAGCAATGCGACCTTCTGAAGATTGAAGATATTTTGCCATTCTTCTCTGACTTTGTCACCATTGACCACTTTAAAGATGCCATATGCATGTCATTACAGGTGAGTTGTATTTACTGTTACCAGAAAGTAGTTCAATATGCTATTCTCTAGCCTGCATAGTGGTATTGTATTCAATGTACACATTTCTCCGGAAATATATGTTTTGGGATCCCCTGAGTCCGAAAAAAGCATTTTTAGAAAAAGGTCCATGTGAGTGTCTGTGGACAGCATAGCTCAAAAACGAAAAGACCATTAAATTCCAAACTTGGTATTTTGGTTTAGTATCTTCTAAGGATGCGACACGAAGATTCTGAAGAAAATCCCCCCAACACAAACTACCCTTTACATGGAAAAATGTTCAAACATTTAATGGCTCTTAACGATTTGATTAAAATCCTATATAAATGTATATCCCAAATAAAATGTATATCTTGAATTTTCTAGGAATAGCCTCTGAAGACCTCTTTATCCTGGATGAATTTTGCTTAGCTGCTAAACTGCAAGAGATAGACAAAATCTTACTGCACAAAAAATGTAGATCTGATCACAATACACAATTTATGTCCTTTACGTTTTTGTTGTGGAGATAACCATTTCCGAGATATTCGTTGTTATTGGTTTAAATTGTGAAGTACTTATACTTTTCTCAGACAGGAAGTGTCTGCTTTTCTTTTATTCTACTCCTGACCAAGCAAAGAAGCGATTTTCAATGACAATTGCAAAACAATTGCTTTTAAAACATTTGATTTGACTATCAGTCTGCCTAGTGAATTCCCTTAGTTGCCTTCTACTTATAAGGAACTAAGTAATAAGAACATTCTGCTAATGTTTGTCTTGTTTAACATTGTGTAGAAAGAAGAATAATGTTTTGTCAGAAGTTTGTGGAGCAGCTAGAGAAAATCATGTGAGTGTAAGAAGTGAGACTTTTTTCAATTCCTTGTTGATCAGTAGTTTGTTAAATTATGCATAGCTTAATATATACAAGAGAGGGTTGGGGGGAATCTTGCCATGTTTGATATTCAAATGTTCTATAGCCTTCACATCATGACAATCAATTGATGAACTCAAACAAATATTTTAAAGTGATAAGTATTTGGTTTGCCAGTTATACAAAATTATTTGAGGATAAAAAGAACTTCGCAGCACATTTCCAGAAAATTCAAGATATACATTTTATTTATCCTGTAAATATCTTAAATATATGATATTATAACCAAATCCATTACAGCAATTTCTGAGAAAATAAATAACAGAAGCTTTTTTCCATATAAATGCTAGCTTGGGTTGTGGGTCTTGAAAATGTTAATGCTGTAACTTGGAAATACTAAACTCTTCTGTTTTGTATTGAAGTTAGTATAATAGACCAGATAGTGTCATTTTTTGTTTATTTGGTACATGGTGTTTTATAATTTTTTAACAATGACAAATCACATTGCCCTGAGAATTGGATGCATTAAAAATAAAACTCACTGTTAGTAGTTATAACACACATATTGTATGTCTACTCTTTTAATGCCAGACTTTATCTAAATTACTAAATGAGAAACTCAAAACAATTTTATTCTCTTCTGCTGTAATAGCTTTTTAGTTATTTGTGGCTTTGGAATACATTTATCCAACATTTCATATTTGAGTTATGCTGTTTTCTAAAAATCCCTTTTTACTTTCTCTATACTCACTATGTACATAGTGTATAGAGAATGTATTGCACTCCACCAAAAAATTTGATACCGAGATTTCACCGGAAATATATGTTTTAGGGTCCCCTGTATCCAAAAAAAGTATTTTCAGAAAAAAGGTCCGTGTGTGTGTGTCCGTGTGTGAACACGATAACTCAAAAACGAAAAGTCGGTAAAATACCAAACTTGGTATTTAAGTTTAGTATCTTCCAGGGATTAAACACGAAGATTTTGAGAAAAATCCCCCCATCCCAAACTACCCTTTACATGGAACTCTTCTGAAACTTTTGATTTTCTAAAAAATGGCTCTAACGATTTTGATTAAAATATTTGTATATTAAAGTTATTTACCTGACAAATAAAATGTATATTTTGAATTTTCTGGGAATAGCCTCTGAAGACTACTTTATTCTGGATGAATTTTTCATAACTACTAAACCGTAAGTGATGGACATAAACTTAACCCAGAAAAAATGTAGAGCAGGTTAAAACACACAATTTATGTTATATACATTTTTTTCGTGGAGTTGATCGTTTTTTAGATATTCCTTTTTCTTGGTTTCAGCTTTGAAAAACCTACTTTTCTCATACAGGAATTTGTCAACTCCTGTCCATACAAACAAAGGAATATCAGTCACATAGCAACCAGCTTTTGGCTTTCACTTTAACCTATGATAGTGCCTTACTTCGCTCCTACTTACAATAAAGCAAGTCGGCGATGGTTGTTTTTTTATTTATTTATTTATTTTTTTTATTTTCGAGTGGAGGGGAAAAATCCACCTTATGGACTAACCCGGGCAAGCCCGGAGTGTCGGGGTCTCCCATGTGGGCATACCGACTAAAAAACCCCTCCACCGGTATTAGAAGGAAGAAAGGAGAGGCGGTACCGCATGATTGCACCAGCGGATTCAAGGCGATAATTTAACTGACTGCAGGTTGCAGTCAGAGGGGTGAAATGAGGACCGGGAGACAGACTTGACCGAGGCCCAGACTGCCACCGCGGAGTATTCGGGGAGAGGAATGAAGGAATTCTAGGGTGAAGGATGGAGCTAGTGCTGGTTGACTCTGTTGAGCCAGTCGTCGTATCCTGGGACGTTTTCGAGCCTAAACCCTTGGCGTCTACTTTGGATGTTGAACTTAGAAGTTTGAGGTGCCGACTTCTCCAGTAGAGCTCTCACCTCCTCCCTGAAGATGAGTCGGATGTCGGTGATTGCTGTTGCTATTGCTTGAAGTTCTGGATGTGAAGTGGTGCTGTCCTGTTTCTGAAGCCTGTCCTCCAAGGCCGTCAGTTTAGCAATAAGAATCAGGACCTCCGCGTGGAGGTCCTGAATGGCCTCACTTAGGCCCTGGATTTCCTGCTGCAGGATGGTTGGTGTTGGTTGTTCAGTCTGCGGAGATGGCTGTGTAGATGATGGTGTCTTGGCTGGTTTAGGCGATGAGTGCCTGCTCTTTGGGTAGCTGGGGCACTGGGCTTGCCCGGTGAAATGTCCCGTACCACCACAGGTGGCACAGAATCGGCGACGGCGGCGGAGGTCGTGCCCAGTGCACTCCGAAGTGAATGCGTTGGTGCCACAGTAGTGGCACTTCGGCGGCGAAGAGCAGTCTTCTTGGCTGTGCCCGTAAGCACAGCAGCGACGGCAGGGCCGGTGTCTTTCCTGTCTGCTTGCCTCAACGTGCAGAAGTCGCCCTAATAAGGGCAACCCTGACGCCAAGGCAGCCTCCAGGTCTGATCGGTCCTGTAGCTCCACCCTTACTAGTGGTGTCGGGCCCCGGTCACAGATAATTCTAGTGGCCCTCGAACATGAAGGCCATCTAGATTGTGCAGCGGCGAGGAGGTGCCGGGTGGAGAGATCCCGAGGGACCCCCCTAACCACGGCACTGTACCGGGGCGGCGTCGGCGTGAAGCACAGCGGTGGCGGCGATGAAGTGTTGGCTGCCGGTGAAGCAGCGGCGGTCGGCGGCGGTGGTGATGGTCAGCGCGGCAAAGGTGCAGCGCTCACTGCCGGTGTAACGGCAGGTGGCGGAGATGCCGGCGAGCACTTCCTACCGGCGGATGCCGGAGAAGCGGTGGCTGCTGGTCTGCGTGGATGCTTCCTCTTCGGCATCTCGAAGCGAAGTCGCATATGTTTTTTTTTTTTTTTTTTTTTTTTTTTACCGTGGAGGGGAAAAATGCATTATGCATTCAACCCCCAGCCGAAGTGCAATGGCTGGGAGGATATGTGGGACTCTCCGCTTCCTCATGCGGCATACCCACTAAAAAAACCCTCCACTTTATAACAGTAGTTTGTTGAGAGTCACGTGGCTTTGCGCGGTCCCGCTAATGCACCCGCGTTAGTAGATGAGAGGTAGGAAGCTGCCGCACGTTGTGCGGGAGCGGCTGAAAGTTTATTTCTAGGCTCAAAGCCATGGAACCTGACTGCAGCCCAGGGAATAGAGGTGATTTTGGTAAGGAAATAAAAGGTGGAAATAGAGAAGAGAATAGGACTTAGATTTTATGGATTTTACCTGCTTCGGAATTGCTCCGCGAAGCTCCCAGTAGACCTTCCACTGTGTTGGTGGCCGATGTGCGTGCCCCTCAGCCTGTACAGGAGGAGGAGCAGTGTTGGGTTGGTGACGTTTAGACTGGAACAGCTCAGCAGAGTAAGCAGCTTGCTGCCGGAGAACCTGCCTCAGAGGCTACATGAGGGCGTCGATCCTGGTGGACAGGTCGGCGGCTGTAGTCTGCTGGCTGGTGGCTGCTGCGGCGTTAGAAGCTTGCAATTCCTGCAGCTTCTGTTTGAGGAGGCTGCATGTCTCTTCCAGGGCAGCTAGTCGAGCGCCGACGTTCAGGATCTCCGCGTGGAGGTCCTGAATGGCTTCTCGCGTCGCTGCGTCTGTTGAGAGTGCAGGTGGTGAGGCCTCAGTGGTTGATGTCTGCGGTGGAGTGGTGCGGCGCGCAGGAGGTGGTGAGGAAGTGCTGCTCCTTGGGTAGAGAGGGCACTGGGCTTGCCTTGAGTAGTGTCCTGTGCCACGACAGGTGGCACAGAATCGGCGGCGACGGCGGAAGTCGTGCCCAGTGCACTCGGCGGTGATGGAGTTGGTACCGCAGTAGTGGCACCTCGGTGGCGAACAGCAGACTTCAGCTGTGTGGCCGTAGGCACAGCAGCGTCGGCAGGGCCGATGGCGTTCCTGTCGGGTAGCCTCGATGACCAGAAGTCGCCCTAATAAGGGCAACCCTGACGCCAAGGCAGCTTCCAGGTCAGCCTGGTCCTGTAACTCCAAACGAACGAGCGGCGTTGGCCCCCGGTCGCAGTATATGCGGGTGGCCCTCAAGCAAGAAGGCCACCGCGACTGCACGGCGGTGAGCAGATGCCGGGTGGTAAGGTCCCTGGGGACCCCCCGTACCACGCCACTGAACCGGGGCGGTGTCGTAGAGCTGGGTGGAGGCGTCGGTGGCGGCGGTGTTGGCGGCAACTGCGGCTGCAGTTGCGGAGAGACTGCGGTGATGGCCGGCGGCGAAGCAGGAATGCGGGGTTAGGAGAGGGAAGTTAGGGTGTTAGTTAGGCAGATCCCGCAATAAGCACTCTGGTGATTGGAGAAAGGTTGTGAAAGTGGCAAAAGATATGCTCGAGGAGATGGGTGAAATCCTGAGTGGCAGACATGGCGAAATGCCCTGACTGCCAGGCAGGGCAGTGAGTGGTAATGGTGGTTAGTGGGCCATGCAGTAGTCGTGCGGTGTGATCGTGCATTGGTGGTATGGATGAGTGCAAATTGCGGTGCAGGCGACGCATGCGTTGGGAGAGTGATTAGTATTATTGGATGTTAGTATGCAAGGGAAAGTGTGTTACATTGATAAGTGGGAGTTAGAGGGTTAATGAGGTGGAGTGAGGAAAGCTAGTGTTGGGAAACGGGGTTACTAAGTTAGTGTTGGCATGCAGTAATAGTACAGATGTTAGTGTGTAAAATAGGTGCTAGCATGCAATTTGGTTGGAATGCTAAGGGTGGTTTAATTATGGTAGAGGAAGGAGGGTGTTGCCTAGAGTGGAATTAGGTTCTGCAGGTGATCAAGGGCGTCTTGGTGCGTGATGTCGTTGTCAGTAGGTCTGTGAAATAGGAACAGGGGACGCTTGTGCTTGTCGGCTACGGGGTCGTAGTTACCGAGGCTGTCTATAAGTGGGTATGCGTGACCATTGGACTTTTTGTAGAGATCGAAGGCCAGTTTTTTAATGAATTCAGATATGGTGTGCATTCTGAGTTCTCTGTGCAGTTGTGCAGCAGGGGTTGTTCTGGGGAGTTTGCAGATTAGGTGTAAAATCTTGTTCTGAAATGTTTGAAGTGATTGAATATGTGTTTTGGCGGCAACGCCCCATGCAGTGGAGGCGTAGGTAATGATGGGTCTAAGGAGCGCTTTGTAGATGACCAAAGCGGTTTCTTTAGGCAGTAGGCTAGAATGATTTAGTAGGGGGTAGAGTTCTCTGAGGCGCCCGCACGCCTTACCTCTGATTTGCCTAATGTGGTCTCGCCACGTTAGGCCAACGTCCATTGTGACGCCGAGGTATTTTACGGTGGTGTTCCAAGGAATATTATTTCCAAAAAGTTGTAGTGGTGGGAGATTATGTCACCTGTGGGTAAGTCGCTTGGTGAATATGATCGCTTGGCATTTGGTGGGGTTGGGTTTTATGCGCCAGTTAGTCAGCCATTGTTCTAGGTTTGTAATACAGTTTTGGATGCGCTGGTGTATAAGGCGGGGTTTCCATGATGGGGCCATGATGGCAGTATCGTCAGCGTAGATGAAGGTTTTCACCGAGTTCGGTATAGGGATGTCATTTATCTATATGTTGAATAATAGGGGTCCTAGGAGGCTTCCCTGGGGGACACCGGCACCTATGGGTCGGAGCGTTGAGGTAGCATTGTTAACTGTTGACCGGAAGGAGCGGGAAGTTAGGTAGTTTGCAATTAATTTGATGGCTGAGTCGGGAAAGTTGAGTGCTATCATTTTTCGGAGTAGGCCTTCGTGCCATACTTTATCGAAGGCGCGCTCTAGATCCAGTAGAATTGCCCCTGTTGATCTGTTACTGTTGAAGCCGTTGGTTATGTGTTCGGTGGCTCTGATCAGTTGGAGAGTTGAGGAGTGTTGTGTGCGAAAGCCAAGTTGTTCCTTATAGAGTATGCCATTACGCTTGATGTGTGCATTCAGACGTTTAAGTATTATCTTTTCAAGGACTTTGCTAAGAGTGTTGAGTAAGCTGATGGGTCTGTAGTTGTGTGGATTGTGGAGAGGCTTGTGTTGTTTTGGGAAGTGAAGTACGTGGGCGGTTTTCCAAGTGGGGGGGATAGATGCCATGTTCAAGAGAGTAGTTATACATGGTGGCCAAGTATTTCAGTAGTTTCAAAGGGAGATGTTTTAATACTGTGTTAGGGATTTTGTCCGGTCCCGGGGCTTTCCTAAGAGGTAGGTGCTGGATGATCCATGCTATTTCGGAGTGGCAAGTTTTGCGCAGTCGGTTGTGGGCAGGTAGGTTTTGGACGTCGGCCGTGATTCGTTGTGTTTCTTGAATGAATGGGGCGGATGATGTTCTTGATTTGCTGTGAAAGTTTGTTCGAGAGTGTCGGCGAAAGCCTCTGCCTTTTGGAGATCTGTCTCCGCTATGTTGTTGTTGTGGTGCAGAGGAGGAATGTCACTGCGTTTTTTGGTTAGGTTGCGTGTTATACGCCAGATGTCGCCACGTTCGGTGTTAAGGTCCGCGAGTTTATTATTCCATGGATCAGTGATATGCTGCGCAATGCGTGAGCATAGTTCCGCGTTTAATTGTTGTAGACTGGTTTGGTATTGGGGGTGTCTGGTAGTTTGCCAGAGGCGTCTGACTCTGTTTCTTTCAGCTTTGAGTAGTTTGGTGTGCACGGGGAAATGTCTTGGTCCCGGGTTTGGAGCGACAAAGGGAGTGGAGGACGAGATTGCATGTGAGATTGTGGTTTCGACGTGTGTGACTGCTTGGTCTAGTTCTACAGGAGACGTTATGGGGAATTCAATTAGGTTTAGATTGATGTAATTCTGGAAATCGTCCCAGTTTGTTTTGTTGAAGCTGTAGCGTGGCTGAGGCTGGGTGTGGAGCACTGTGGCATCAATGGTTACTAGAATCGGCAGATGGTCTGATGAGAGGGCATTGAGGACAGAGATGGACAGCTGATGGGTTAGGTTTCGCGCGAGTGCTATGTCAAGTATGCCTGGCGAGTTATTAACTTGCCATGGGATATATGTTGGCTCAGTGGGGGCGTGGATAATATAATTTGAGATGGCTTCATGGGCGGCTAGTCTGAGGCCGGCATGGTTTGGGCGGGCGCAGTTCCAATTACCGTGTTTGGCGTTGAGGTCCCCTAGTATCACTACTGTGTTGTTTAAGTTAAGGAGGGTGTCGATGTCCTGTGTTGAGATGTCGTCCGGTGGGTTATAGGTGGATACTAAAGTTACTTCTCTATTTGCAATTTTGAGGGTAATTGCTACGGCTTCCAGTCTTTGGAGTGGGGGAATGTACGTCTGGTGGTGGGAATGTGATTGGCTGTTATTATGGCAACGCCCCCTCCCCGGCGGTTCCTATCGGTACGGTAAGTTTTAAAACCTGGGAAGTGTAGTCGGTCATTTGTGTCAAGATGTGTTTCAGAGAGTGCAAATATTGGGCAATTGTATTCGTAGAGGAGCTTTTTGAGTTCACCTCTACGTGTGTGGACACCATTAGCATTCCAGATGAAAATCTTGGTCCTTTGTTCAGCCATTGTGGTCGTCTAATATGTGCGCAATCGTCCTGAAATATTCATGGTGGATTGCCAGGAGCTTTGGCAAGTCACAGTCGCCAGTGCTAATGGCTTGTGCTACTATTGCCAACTGTTCGGCGAGGCGCCGGGCCGTCTCATCATGTTCATGGAATGTGCGGACAATATGTTGTCTGCGGTTTTCAGTTTCCGCGTGTGGATGTGGACTTCCAAGTATGAGGAGTTTTCTCAGGGTTGGTACGTCACGCTTATATTCAGTACCTGAGTGACGGTCAATTGCTGGTAGAGGTCTGCCTCTTGTCCCGACCTGGCGCCATTCTGTGGCATTATTAGTGGTAGTGGCCCCAGGGTTGGGAGAGGTGCTGGCCCTTGCTATTGGGGGGCTGCGCGTGGTTGGCAGAGGGGGCTGGTGTGCGGGCCTTGTGTTTGTATAGGCGTTTTCTGCCCTGTGTTGTGTGTTGGAGTTGGCGTGGAACCGGTTTAACCTCAGTTCCACAGCCCGCCGATACTCCTGGCAGCCGCGCCACCTGGAGCCGTGGCTTGCACCGTGGCAGAGCGCGCAGCGGCGCTGTGAGTCAGCCACAGTGCAGGCATGGAAGGAGTGCCGTCCTGCGCATCTAGAGCAGATTTCCGACACTGCCTGGCATTGGCGTTCGTAGTGGGTGAGTTGTTGGCACCTGTTGCATTGCTTTGGTACCACAGGTCGTTTGTACGGCTCTATGCGTACCGTCATATACTGGAGTTGGCGTATACGTAGAGCCTTTTCGTAGTCCTCCCTATGTCGTACCTCTACCATGTACATAGGGAGAAGCGTTCTTTCCCTATTGAACTTTCTTAGTTGGACTACTCGTAGTGGGGTTATGTCATGCTTTAGGATGAGCTCTTGTCGGAGGTGTGGTTCTACTGATGGGAGCCGTAGTCCCTTGGCCACAAATCTGAATGATTTCTCCGAGGCGAGCTCTGTGATGTGGAAGTTGGCATTTTTGGATTTCAGAAATTTGATTAGTCGGCCGCAGTCAACCTCGGAAGTCATTCTGACCCGAAAATCTTTGGAGTAAGCGGCCTCGTCTGTGACGTAGTGCTCGGGATTGTTTTGGTTGCCGAACTCAAGTAGCAATTCCGCAAGCCTGTTTGTCTCACTTTTGGATATGTATATGGGTGGCAGATAGGCATGACGTGTGTTTCCTACTGTGAGGGCGGGTGGCTGTGCCTGAGGTGATGTGTCGCGAGAGGCTGTCATTCCTCTGCTGGTGGACGGGGTGGTGTTCCCCTGGAATCTGAAAACATTAGTAGTCGCGCCATTAGCAACTGCAGTTGTTTTTGTTTTGTCAGCATAGGATGGGGTCACATTTGTTGCTGAGCCATTTGATATTGAAGATTCCTGCTCAGACACTTTGGCGCCTCCTGTGGGATTTGGGTTACTGGCTGGCGTCCCAGCTGGAGGTATGCTGCTTTGCGCACTGTCACTGCTGAGTCCCGGGCGGGTTAGGCCCACGGATTTGTCAGTTGGTGTGGTATCCAATGTCAAGTTAGTTTGACTAGGATTTTCATTATTGGGAAAAGCAGTTTGTTTAGGCTGCATTTCGGGGCTTTTTCCATCTGGGGAATCAGGGAGTGGCGAGACCACAGGAGGGGGAGTGCATGACTCAAAAATTTCCTCCATACGTGGCTCGACTGTTTGATGCTGGGAAGAGTCGAAAAGGTTACGACTGGCAATGTTATTTCCCTTTCTGCTGAGCACGGTGGGTGCTTGGATTTTACTAGGAGAATCAGGTGGCTCAGGCCTAGTCCTGGTTCCAACCATTTTTTTCCCCGTTTCCCTTTTCTTTTGTTTATTTATTATACCTAAGGGTTGTTTCCTAGCGGGGGTACTTACAACCTAATAGCAAACAGGAAATAAGAAAGATAGTTGAAGATAAAGAACGGATAGTGGGCGCACTGTGGCGCGAGCAACAGAGGGCCAAACCCCGAAAGGCGCCTTGGAGCCAGTTAAAGAAAACTGTTGGCTGTGGCCGTGTTGCTCTACCCAATCTAAGCCGCTGAGATAGTACTGGTGGTTACTACAGCAACCGTCGATCCATGGACCACCGCTCTGTTGTGCAGCACGACGACGTCTCGAAGATCACCTACCACCTGATGACACGGCGATGTTTTTTTTTTTTTTTTTACCGTGGAGGGGAAAAATGCATTACGCATTCAACCCCCAGCCGAGGTGCAATGGCTGGGAGGATATGTGGGACTCTCCGCTTCCTCATGCGGCATACCCACTAAAAAACCCCTCCACGTTATAACAGTAGTTTGTTGAGAATCACGTGGCTTTGCGCGGTCCCGCTGATGCACCCGCGTTAGTAGACGAGAGGTAGGAAGCTGCCGCACAATGTGCGGGAGCGGGTGAAAGGTTATTTCTAGGCTGACAGCCATGAACCTGACTGCAGCCTAGGGAATAGAGGTGATATTGGTAAGGAAATAAAAGGTGGAAATAGAGGAGAGAATAGGACGTAGATCTCATGGATTATACCTGCTTCGGAATTGCTCCGCGAAGCTCCCGGAGGAGCAGTGTTGGGTTGCTGTCGTTTAGATTGGAACAGCTCAGCAGAGTATGCAGCTTGCTGCAGGAGAACCTACCTCAGAGGCTGCATTAGGGCGTCGATCCTGGTGGACAGGTCGGCGGCTGTAGTCTGCTGGCTGGTGGCTGCTGCGGTGTTAGAAGCTTGCAATTCCTGCAGCTTCTGTGTGAGGAGGCTGCATGTCTCTTCCAGGATAGCTAGTCGAGCGCCGACGTTCAGGATCTCCGCGTGGAGGTCCTGAATGGCTTCTCGCGTCGCTGCGTCTGTTGAGAGTGCAGGTGGTGAGGCCTCAGTGGTTGATGTCTGCGGTGGAGTGGTGCGGCGGGCAGGAGGTGGTGAGGAAGTGCTGCTCCTTGGGTACAGAGGGCACTGGGCTTGCCCTATCGACGGTTTCTTTTTTTTTTTTTTGGAAAGGGGAGACAGAGAGAGAGTTGGAAGGTAGAAAGAATGGCTTATTTCGCCATTAGGTGAAGTGCGGGAATGGGAAGGATGTTACGGGTTCAAAGGAGATGTTCCGGGATGGTGAGGTTCCGCTGAGCACCCTCGATAGTGCGGGAGTTTTACTGCTGGCCGAACTAAGCGGCAGCTCAGCTGAAGTGGAGAGAAGGTTCCGGGTGACAGACATGACCGAGGCCCTGTCTGGCACCCGGGGAGTTAAGGAAGGTCTGAAGGGAGTTGTGGGTGTTTCTTTATTTGTTATTTGTTTCTAATTTTTGTTTTTCTTTTTTGATTCTGATGAAGGCTTGTCACTGTGTGAGTGTCCAAGGGAGGGAAATTTTGGTCTTGTTGGTCCAGGTCGTTGGTTTGTGGTGGAGTCCTGTGGTCAAGTGGTGTAAGAAGTTCTGTTAGTGTTGGGGTGATGAAAGGGGAGAATGTCAGTGCAGTCTGGATGTAGGTGTCTGTAGTTCGTTTGTGGGTGTGTGTGCTGTGTTTGGTGTCTGGTGTGTCTTTTAATGTGGTTGTCAGTCTAGAGAGGCCTTCATCCAGGGATTTTTGAATGGCTGCTGCGTTGGGTTGTCAGGTGGTGAAGGTCCTTATTGCGTTTGCTGTTGTGGTGGTCATCTGCTGTAGGTCCTGGATTCCGGCCTCGATGTCGTGTAGTCTGCGTGGTGTTGTGCTTTGTGTCTCGGCGATGGCGGCGGTGATGGCAGTCAGCGCCTCCTCCAGTAGAGCCAATCGGGCGCTGATGTGCAGGACCTCGGAATGAAGGTCCTGCACGGCATCCTTCATGGAGCTGTCAGATGGCGCTGCTGTTGCTGGTTGCGGTGGAGTGTTGGTGATGGCTGGTGAACATGTGGCTGCTGGAGGTGATGGAGCGTTGACTGGGCTTGGGTGTAGTGGTCGGCGTCTGCTAGGGTAGAGCAGGCACTGCGCTTGCCCCGTGAAATGGCCGAAGCCATCACACGTCGCGCAGTACCTGCGGCGGCGACGAAGATAATGAGCTGTACATTCGGCAGTGAGGCTGCGGTAGCCACAGTAGTGGCAGCGCGGTGCAGCACTGCAAGCATCGGCGGTGTGGCCGAATGCACAGCAGCGGCGACATGGGAGCTGGCGACTACCTCTGCTGGCCTCAACTGTGTGACGGCGCCCACAGATGAGCAGACCGTCAGTCAAGGCTGCAGTGTAGTCGGCTGCGTCGGTGAATTCCACGCGCACCAATGGTGTTAGACCCCTCGAACTAGTGATACGGGAAGCCCGTATCACTGAGGGCCACTGGTGGCGAGCTGCTGCGGTGAAGAAGCGGTGGGGGAGGTCCCGCGGAACTCCCCGGATCACCGCGCTGTGCCTCACAGGAAGCACAGGTTGGTTGGGCTGCGGCGGCTGAGTTGTACAAGGCTCGGTCAGAGCGGCGGTGGTTGGCAGTAGTCCGTCACTTCCACTTGTTGCCAGAATTTGTGTGTGCTGCGATGTCTGGGATGATGCAGTTGGAGCAGGAGCTGGAATTGCTGCCGAAGGCAGCGTCGGCGTCGGAGTCCTTTTGGGTTCTGTGAATGCGGCGGTGGACGGTAATGAAGGCGGTGCTTAAAGCAGCGGCGACCGGCGTTTGTTTTGGCGGTTGCCCGGCAAGAGCGGGAGCTAAAGCCGGGGAAACCGTCCTCCAAAACTCGCTGCCATTTCTCGGTGATGGCGGCGGCGACTCACCCGGTTCAGGTGTGGATGACGGTGAGGTTGCGGCGGTGCTCTTCTTCTTACGGCGACCTTTCTTCCTCATCTCGGCGCTCCTCAATCGTTGTCCCACTAAAAATCCATCGTCCTCCGCCGGGTTTGAACCTGCGACCTTGGGTATATGAAGTTAGCATGGTAACCATTACACCACGGAGGGCGACTATAACGGTTTTTTTTTTATTGATGATGGGGGAAAAGGCAGCTAACGCCCTAACCCCAGGCAAGCCTGGGAGTGTGAGACTCCCCACCCTGGACTCGAACCAGGGTGGCACTACTCACAAAAAACCCCCACCGGAAGTAGGAGGCCCATGCCTCTCTGGTGCAGTACCGCATTAAGCACCTGCGCATTTCTGGTGATTGTGATTGCTGCCTGCCAGTGGCAGTAACAGCGAGTGATAGTGAATTTAGCCAGTGGACACACATGACTTGCGCCCTGAGTGCCCCTCTGGAGAAGTTGTTGGTGAAGATGAATGGTGATTTACGGTGAGTTTACTCAGTGTTCTGAGTGGATCTGCTGGTGTTTTCGGAGTTGTCGTGCTTGCTGGGACCTGTATAAACCGCTTGCTGATATTGGAGTGTTGTATAGCGGGTTGTTGTATGGAAACTGGTCGGCGGAATGGTGTTTCTGATGTGGGTGGTCCTGCTGTAGCTGCACTTGGACACTGGCTATCCGGTTTGACAGCTCAGCGGTGGAGGACTGCAGAGTGGAGATGGCGGCGGTGGTGGCAGCTTGCAGGTCCAGTAGCTTCCTGGAGATGACGCTGGTGAAGGCCTCTTCTAACGCAGCTAAGCGAGCGCCGATATTCAGGATCTCCGCATGAAGGTCCTGAATGGCATCCCGCGTCGCTGTGTCAATAGAAGCTGGAGGTGGTGTGGCGTCTGTGTGTTGGGTCTGCGGTGATTGTACTGGCTGCGGAGTGGTGCGCCCGTCCCTCGGGTAAAGGGGACACTGGGCCTGGCCAGTAAAGTGTCCTGTGCCACGGCAGGTGGCACAGAACCGGCGGCGACGGCGAAGATTGTGCTCAGTGCACTCAGCGGTGGTGTTGGCGGAGCCACAGTAGTGGCACCGCGGCGTCGAAGAGCAGGAGTCGGCTGTATGCCCGAAGGCACAACAGCGACGGCAGGGCCGGTAACGTTCCATCTTGCTGGCCTCGACGACCAGGAGTTGCCCTAACAAGGGCAGCCCTGTCGCCAAGGCAGCGTCGAGGTCCGAACGATCCTGAATTTCCAGCCTCACAAGTGGTGTAGGTCCCCGGTTGCAAATTATCCTTGTGGCCCTCAAACAAGAAGGCCACTTAGATTTCGCTGCGGCGAAGGGGTGCCGGGTGGAAAGGTCCCTAGGGACCCCCCGTACCACGGCACTGAACCGGGGCGGCGGCGGCGTGGAGCTGGGCGGCGGCGGTGGTGGTGATGGCGGCAACTGCAGTAGCAGTTGCGGCGAGGGTGTGGTGGCGGCCGGCGGCGAAGCAGGGCTTGCCGGGACCGGTAGCAACGGAGAAGCTGCCTCCACGGCGGCTGCCGAGGAAGAGGCGACGGGTGCTGCCTTAGCAGCGGCGTGTCTGCGCAGTCTCTTCTTGGCCATCTTGACGAGTCTAAGAAGAAGCTCCGTCCTATTTTTTTTTTTTTTTTTTTTAGTTTCAAGTGGAGGGGAAAAATCCACCTTAAGGACTAACCCGGGCTGGCATGCCCGGAGTGTCGGGGTCTCCCAGGATGGGCCTACCGACTAAAAAACCCCTCCACCGGTATTGGAAGGTAAAGATACTGCGGTACCGCTGTTGCACCCGCGCAGTAAAAGGTGAAGGTAAACTGGCCCGCTGTGCGGCCGCCAGGGGTGAGGGTTGTGCTAGTAGACCGGCTTGACCGAGGCCCAGCCGGCCCCTGTAGCGAATTATAGGTGAGGAGTTGAGGAAATTATGGGTGGTTGGGAGTTGTTGGTGAACATGGGATTGGAAGTGTAGGGAGAGCTGCCACTCTCTCCCTGTGGTGATGATGACGGCACTGGATATTGATGGTGAAGTTGGTGCTGCAGCTCCCGGACACCCACGACCGAAGCCTCAAGAGACCCCAGCCGCGGGCACTGGTCGTGTAAGTGATGGGAGTTAGTGGTGATGTCTGCCAAGTTTAAGGTGACTCTTCCGGGTGTACCCTTCCTCTGATTGGAATTCTCTGAGCAATTGCTGCGGAGTCTTAGGCTGCTGAGGGAATGTTCCTTCAGCTACCTGCTGTTGATAATTTTGGGCGCTGGCTATCCGGTTGGACAGCTCAGCGGTGGAGGCCTGTAGAGTGGAGATGGCGGCGGTGTTGGCAGCTTGTAGGGCGTCGATCCTGGTGGACAGGTCGGCGGCTGTAGTCTGCTGGCTGGTGGCTGCTGCGTCGTTAGAAGCTTGTAATTCCTGTAGCTTCTGTGTGAGGAGACTGCATGTCTCTTCCAGGGCTGCTAGTCGAGCGCCGACGTTCAGGATCTCCGCGTGGAGGTCCTGAATGGCTTCTCGCGTCGCTGCGTCTGTTGAGAGTGCAGGTGGTGAGGCCTCAGTGGTGGTTGTCTGCGGTGGAGTGGTACGGCGGGCAGAAGTTGGTGATGAAGTGCTGCTCCTTGGGTAGAGAGGGCACTGGGCTTGCCCTGTGTAGTGTCCTGTGCCACGACAGGTGGCACAGAATCGGCGGCGTCGGCGGAGATCATGCCCAGTGCACTCGGTGGTGGTGGAGTTGGTACCGCAGTAGTGGCACCTCGGTGTCGAAGAGCAGAGTCTTCAGCTGTGTGGCCGTAGGCACAGCAGCGTCGGCAGGGCCGATGGCGTTCCTGTCGGCTAGCCTCGACGACCAGATGTCGCCCTAATAAGGGCAACCCTGACGCCAAGGCAGCTTCCAGGTCAGCCTGGTCCTGCATCTCCAGACGGCCGAGCGGCGTTGGTCCCCGGTCGCAGTAAATGCGGGTGGCCCTCAAGCATGAAGGCCACCGCGACTGCACGGCGGTGAGCAGATGCCGGGTGGTAAGGTCCCTAGGGATCCCCCGTACCACGGCACTGAACCGGGGCGGCGTCGTAGAGCTGGGTGGAGGTGTCGGTGGCGGCGGTGTTGGCGGCAACTGCGGCTGCAGTTGCGGCGAGACTGTGGTGGCGGCCGGCGGCGAGGTAGGGCTTGCCGGGACCGGTAGTGACGGAGAAGCTGCCTCCTCGGCGGCTGCCGAGGAAGAGGCGACGGGTGCTGCCTTAGCAGCGGCGTGTCTGCGCAGTCTCTTCTTGGCCATCTTGACGAGTCGCTCCGTACTTTTTTTTTTTTTTTTTTTTTTTTTTACCGTGGAGGGGAAAAATGCATTACGCATTCAACCCCCAGCCGAAGTGCAATGGCTGGGAGGATATGTGGGACTCTCCGCTTCCTCATGCGGCATACCCACTAAAAAACCCCTCCACGTTATAACAGTAGCTTGTTGTCAATCTCGTGGCTTTGCGCGGTCCCGCTGATGCACCCGCGTTAGTCGGCGAAAGATAGGAAGCTGCCGCACGTTGTGCGGGAGCGGGTCAAAGGTTGTTTCTAGGCTAACAGCCATGGAACCTGACTGCAGCCTAGGGAGTAGAGGTGATATTGGAAAGGAAATAAAGGGTGGAAATTTGAGGAGAGAATAGGACGTAGACGTTATGGATTATACCTGCTTCGGAATTGCTCCACGAAGCTCCCAGTAGTCTTCCACTCCGTTGGTGGTCGGGCATTCCCGAGCCGTGCGTGCCCCTCAGCCTGTACAGGAGGAGGAGCAGTGATGGGTTGCTGACGTTTGGTTTGAAAGAGCTCAGCAGAGTATGCAGCTTGCTGCAGGAGAACCTGCCTCAGAGGCTGCATGAGGGCGTCGATCCTGGTGGACAGGTCGGCGGCTGAAGTCTGCTGGCTGGTGGCTGCTGCGGCGTCAGAAGCTTGCAGTTCCTGCAGCTTGTGTGTGAGGAGGCTACATGTCTCTTCCAGAGCAGCTATTCGAGCGCCGACGTTCAGGATCTCCGCGTGGAGGTCCTGAATGGCTTCTCGCGTCGCTGCGTCTGTTGAGAGTGCAGGTGGTGAGGCCTCGGTGGTTGATGTCTGCGGTGGAGTGGTGCGGCGCGCAGGAGGTGGTGAGGAAGTGCTGCTCCTTGGGTAGAGAGGGCACTGCGCTTGCCCTGTGAAATGTCCTGTGCCACGGCAGGTGGCACAGAACCGGCGGCGACGGCGAAGATTGTGCTCAGTGCACTCTGCGGTGGTGTTGGCAGAGCCACAGTAGTGGCACCGCGGCGACGAGGAGCAGGTGTCGGCTGTATGTCCGAAGGCACAACAGCGACGGCAGGGCCGGTGACGTTCCGTCTTGCTAGCCTCGACGACCAGGAGTTGCCCTAACAAGGGCAACCCTGACGCCAAGGCAGCGTCGAGGTCCGAACGATCCTGTATTTCCAGCCTCACAAGTGGTGTGGGTCCCCGGTTGCAAATTATCCTTGTGGCCCTCAAACAAGAAGGCCACTTGGATTTCGCTGCGGCGAGGAGGTGCCGGGTGGAAAGATCCCTAGGGACCCCCCGTACCACGGCACTGAACCGGGGCGGCGGCGACGTGGAGCTGGGCGGCGGCGGTTGTGGTGATGGCGGCAACTGCGGCAGCAGTTGCGGCGAGGGTGTGGTGGCGGCCGGCGGCGAAGCAGGGCTTGCCGGGACCGGTACCAACGGAGAATCTGCCTCCTCGGCGGCTGCCGAGGAAGAGGCGACGGCTGCTGCCTTAGCAGCGGCGAGTCTGCGCAGTCTCTTCTTGGCCATCTTGATGAGTCGAAGAAGAAGCTCCCTCCGTCCTACTGGTATTTAAGATGACTGAGATATGGGCACGGACTTCGTAGAAAACTATTTATAGCAGTTATTCGGCTAATGTTTTGTGTTTGAGCACGCACCTGCTAGAAAATAAGTCTTAGAAGACTGCAGGTAGAGGATTAGGTATTAAGGCTCTTTAACATTGGTGTCCATGCTGAACTTAATTGTAGGCCAGAATCGCGAGTTAGATTATTTGTTTCAGATGAGATGGCTAAAGCTTCTTTTACTCTCCTTTCCCAGTAGTTCGAACACGTTGCCACTATCTTGGTGTTGGTAAAGTTAGCTCTGTTGCTTTGTTCTATACAGTGTTCAGCCAGTCCAGATTTTTCGGGGTTGCATAAGCCTTATTGATCTTTGGTGTTCAGAAACGCGTGTGGCAATAGTGCGTCCTGTTTGGCCAATGTACGCTGCGCTGCATTCGCAAGGAATGTGGTAGACACCAGGTACTCTGAGAGCTAAATTATCTTTAACTGGCCTGACCAAATTTTTTATTTTAGGTGGTGGCTTATGGATGGTTTTGACATTATATTTGTAGAGTAGTCTACTAATCTTTCCCGAAAAATTGCCGGTAAACGGTATATAGGCTATGGCGGCTGGCTTGTCCTTTTATTCAGTGTTCTTGCTGGGGTTTCTTTTTCGGGAGGCGGAGTCATCCCTCCGTCCTATGCAAGCCCAATTCGCCCAATATTAACATACGCCGCACCCGTATGGGGATATAAACACACATCAAACGGCTACAAACAATGCAAAACCGTATACTGCGCATTATAGCTAAACTACCAGCAGTAGCACCAACGTGGGCTCTGCATGAGGAGCTCAAAATCTGCTCCATCGAGACCTACATCAAACACTTGGCATTCAACCTTTATAAACGCAAAAGCAATAACTACAACGAGCTCATTCAAAATCTAGGAAATTACGACACCGATCACGATAAGCACCCCAGCCCACTGGCACTCTTTGACAGAACCATCGGAATAGGAGAGCCTGAAATCAACATACAAGAATACCTGGACACCCTGATTAGGGTATAAAACCTAGATCTGGTACAGCGTAGGGCAGTGACTGCGACAACCCTTCCAGTTCCTGCCTCTCACTCACAACAAACACACACACACATGCACACTCATTACTAATCTTCTTTTTCAGCAGCCCTCTAAGCCCTTGAGCTTACCCAGCCAAGGCGGTCCCGGGGGAAGAGGGCCTCCCCGCGAATGGCACGGGTCCGCACCTGCAATATGATAGGCAGGCAGCCAGCCACGTGCGCACTCAATACGACAACGCTCAGAAAATGGATTATGCCTAGAGGTTTTAAAATGACGTACACCTAAGACGGATAATATCATATATACTTTCTAACACACTTTAACTATGTCTTAGGTTGAACATAATAATTCATGTGTATATGTAATAGTATTACTCGTAAAATAGATAATAACACTTATATAAACATCACAAAGATGAAGCCTACATATATGGAACCCACATAAAAGCTAAGCTTAATATAACTCTATACATAGTATATACTTTCAGACGGAGCCAATGGCAGACCTCAACTATTACCTCATAAAAATAAGCGATTGTAGTTTTAGGACAGACAATTAACAATATGTTAGTTTGTTTCAGAGACGCAGCGCTAGCGTAGCAGCACCCACAAAGACCTAGCAGACTCTAGGTAGCACGATTTCCCTCCCACTCGTCCAAATGACCTACTCCTAAATTCTCCTTCATAATCTCCTGAAATTCGCCAGAGGGCAGGCTGGGCCTAGGCCAAGCCTGCCTGCCGGCACCCAATATCTCCTCTGGCGGCCACACAGCGGGCCAGTTATTACCACCAGTACTACGCGGGTGCAACTGCGGTACCGCAGAAATCCTTCTCCCTATCCACTCCAGCACCGGTGGAGGTTTTTTAGTGGGTAGGGCCACGTGGCAGAACCCGACACTCCGGACGTGCCCGGGTAGTCTATAAGGTAGATTTTTCCTCCACTCAAAAAAAAAAATCGAGAACGGAAGAGGAAATTAGGGCTGAGCTGCACTCCGCGCACTTTTCAATGCTGCGAGTAGTGCAGCTTAGGCGTTACGACCGAGCCCGAACTCCTCTACCGTTATACCTGGTGGTCCTGGCAACAGCTGAGGACCTGGCCCAGTTGAGGTCGTTGGAGCAGGTGTTGCACTTTCGGGTGAAGGTGGAACTCTACCGACGACTTTTCATCTTCATCCAGTGTAATCGGTGCCAGCAGCTGAGACACACGGAGGCAACGTGTAGTGCGGGTGCCGTTGTGTGCTCTAAGTGCTCGGCCTCCCACGACTCGCGGAGCTGTGACGTTCCGCCACCCCAAAGGAGATGCGCGCTGTGTCTCAATTCGGGCCACGGGGCCAGGTACCGGGCTTGTCCCGAGTACCAGAGACAAGTTGCAGCAGCGCGCAACTCACATGGGACAGGGTCACGGGCGCCTCCGGCGGGAAGTGGGGGTCGAGTGCGTGGAGAGGCTCCGGTGCGCGCGCCGCCTGCCCCTCGTGGCTCGGTGATGGGCGTCGTTAGCGCTGGGGGGGGGGTAAACGAGCCGAGGACCCGAAAGCCAAGCGAACCACAGGTAAAGCCACGTCAACCCCCGAAGGAAGTGCCGATGAGGGAGGAGACCCTGGCTGACCCTCGCCTGGAGCACCAGCGGAATATGTTCAGACGTGCGTCGGCTGAACACTGGAGGGACGCCGACATACAGGACGTCTGTATGCACATCCTGGAACTACTGGCTACTTCGCGGGAATCGGAGACCCAGAGCATCCTGGCCTGCTACAGAGACTTTTTCCAACTCCTCACCTCTCCTGGCTTCCTATGAATCACACACCCAAACTCAATTGTATGACATGGAACGCACACGGCTTAAAAAGACGAAAGACTGAACTTAGAGACTTCTTAACACGCAACAACATACACATAGCATTAATTATAGAAACTCATTTAAGCGACAAAGACAGATTTAACATGCCAGGTTACACTACCCACCGCAACGATCGAAACAGACGCGGAGGCGGGACTGCCGCAATAACAAAACATAACATTGCCCATGATGTTGCTCAACAGCCGCAATTTTCAACTCTAGAAGCTACTAGTATTTACATCACCATTGACAACAACAAGGTTCTAATCACGGCGGCATATGCCCCCCCAGGCGCAATAAACATAGCAGACATAAACGCAATCTCGCAGGTAAACAATAGGGTGCTAATAGCCGGAGATCTCAACGCAAAACACCTCATTTGGGACTGCAATGAGACTAACCCTGAAGGCACGGCCCTCCTAAACCTTGAAAATAATTCTGATATAATAATACACACTCCTACGGAACATACGTATATCCCGTTTTGCCGAAACCAAAGGCCTGATATTCTAGATATTGCAGTGACGCGTAATCTCACTCGTAGGATTAACCTACAAGTTAAGAACGAACTCTCTTTCGATCACTTACCAGTGATCATAACATTAGAGGGCACCTCAGCCCCCAATCCACCAGTCGAGCGTCTAAACTACAATAAAGCAGACAGGGATAGGTTTGCAAACACTATCAACAAGCTCCTACATACTACACAGCTAAATACAGCAGAAAACATGAATGAGGCGGTAGCCCAACTAGAAAATGCAATAAAAACTGCAACCAAAGAAGCTGTACCAATAAACAAACCTAAGCAATACCAATCACAGCTACCACCTGACATCCAAATGCTAGCAGCGGAAAGAAGCCGAGCTAGACGGCGATGGCAGAAAACACGTCATATTGTAGACCAGGAATACGTTAGACACTTAAATACCCTTGTCAGAGAGAGGACAACAAACCATCTCTCTCAACAATGGCAGAATACACTCGAGAACCTCGACTACGAACGAGACTCGGTGTGGAGAATTACACGCTGTCTAACACGCGATAAAACACAAATACCACCATTACACCACAAACAATCGCATCCACAGACCAACAAAAAGCAGATATGCTCGCAGACACACTGCAAGAAATCTGCACGCCTAATCCTACTCCATGATGCCCTCAATTTACGGAGGCAACGGAAGAGGAAACGGAAATTTTCAAAGAACAGGTAACCCACAACTTAGTGAGAAAAACCTGCCCGAGTGAAATAAACTGGCTAATCAGGCATCTCACAAGAGAAAAGCCCCTGGGCCAGATAACATCCCAACAGTGGCCCTAATGCATTTGCCCGAAAGGGCAATTAAGCTACTGGCTGACACATTCAACTACGTGCTCATTAGTGGACATTACCCTAAACGGTGGAAACTAGCCACCGTGGTCCACTTTCCCAAAAAGGGGAAAAACTTGTCCAAACCGCAACACTACAGACCAATTAGTCTACTAAGCACACTCGGAAAGCTTCTCGAAAAAGTAATTCTCAAACGTCTCAACTCTCAACTAAACAAACAAAACATACTAATTCCAGAACAATTTGGATTCCGAGCCAAACCCTCAACAACTCTTCAACTAATCAGGGCAACCGAATCTATAACGCACGGTTTCAACATCAACAAATCAACAGGTGCTTTATTATTAGATGTCGAACGAGCCTTCGACAGAGTATGGCATGCTGGCCTACTAAAGAAGCTCAAAACAATAAATATACACGACTCCTCATTAAACTCATAGCAAACTACCTAAGTGATCGAAAATTTCAATCCAGAGTAAACAATCACCTGTCATCCGAACGCCCAATCAAAGCGGGAGTGCCACAAGGCAGCATACTCGGGCCAACACTATTTAATATCTATATAAATGACATCCCAAAAACCGAAAATATAGAACTATACATTTATGCGGACGACACCGCCATAATGACCCAATCACGAAAAACGAAATTCATTCACAGCAGACTTCAGAGGTCCCTCAATAACCTAGAGGACTGGCTTGCCAAACGGCGAATCAAAGTAAATGCACCAAAAACTCAAGCAATCATATTCACAAAGCGTATCAATCACAGATTTCCCAGACACCGCCTGCCTCCACTTACCATATTTGGTGAAGATATTGGATGGACAGATACGGTAACTTGGCTAGGACTTAAAATGGACCAGGGTCTAACATGGAAAAAGCATATTACCCAAACTCGTGGAAAAGTCAATGCTCAATTGGGCAGGCTATACCCACTCATCAACATGGGCTCACAGCTAAGCCTTAACATGGGACTCACACTTTACAAAACATTAATCCGACCTATAATTACTCACGCATCCCAAGTATGGGGGTATGCCGCCGAAAACCACATCAAAAACTTACAAAGATTCCAGCTGACATACTCCACGAAGAACTCAAAATACATACAATCGAACAATTCATTAAAAAGCTAACCTACGACACGTATAAAAAATTAAGTGCACATCACAACCCTTTAATAGAAACGCTAGGGAACTACGACACACAAACAGACAAACACAACAGACCTTTATCACTTTTCGACAGGACTATAACACAAGACACCACTCCAGACGAAATACAACAATACCTTACAAACCTCCTTTCCTACAACCTCTCCTCTTTTCTAACACACAACTATATATATATATATATATATATATATATATATATATATATATATATATATATATATATTTATTCTTTCTCTCTTCTCATATGCTTCAGTACCAGCCCGTCGCAGAGCCCTAAAGGCCTCAGCTACAGCTGAGGCGGACCGGGGGAAGGGGCCTCCCATTGTGATAGACGCGGGCAGTGTATTTCGGGCAGCTGCAATATGGAGTCGATTACTTAGACGACCTTGGCAACTACATGGTAAACGAGATGACGAAGACCTATGAGCCCGGTACTACTACTAGCGACGAGCGGCTGCGCAACCACTGACGGACGGAGAAATCTCCTGCAGCAACAGCGCAGAAGCGGAACTCCAAATATATGTCTCATTCTAAACATATATTATAAGACTAAATTTAGTGCATGTCGAATAACATCTTACCTAATATGACAAGCAGGCACACCCTGCAGAAGTAGAACATAATTATTAACGAATAAAACACTTATAAAATAACGCATGATTATCCACTGGTATTGTTCAATTCCATGGACAATCCCAGTAAGTAGCATTAACGCGCTCGCATGCAATGCATGCCAGCTAAGTAGCTCTCACTTACTAACCGGGGTGCTATGTGGGACCCGACTAATGCATGTTTGCACGAAAATGCTCTATATAACGATTAACACGTGGAGGGTTTTTTTTTAGCGGATATACCGCACTCTGCGGGGAGCTCCACATATCCCCCAAGCCATTGCACTAAGGCCTGGGGTCGAATGCAGGAATGCATTTTTCCCCTCCACGGTAATAATAAAAAAAAAATTCGCGAGGGACATTCGGAGCTTCTTCTTCGACTCTTAAGGATGGCTAAGAAGAGACAACGCAGACTCGCCGCTGCTAAGGCAGCACCCGACGCCTACTCCCCGGCAGCCGCCGAGGAGGTAGCAACTCCGAAGCCACCGTTCCAGGCAAGCCCTGCTTCACCGCCGGCCGCCACCGCAGTCTCGCCGCAGTTGCCAACACCGCCGCCACCAACGCCTACACCCAGCTCTACGACGCCGCCCCGGTTCAGTGCCGTGGTACGGGGGGGTCCCCAGGGACCTTACCACCCGGCATCTGCTCACCGCCGTGCAGTCGCGGTGGCCTTCTTGCTTGAGGGCCACCCGCATTTACTGCGACCGGGGGCCAACGCCGCTCGTTCGTTTGGAGTTACAGGACCAGGCTGACCTGGAAGCTGCCTTGGCGACAGGGTTGCCCTTATCAGGGCGACTTCTGGTCGTCGAGGCTAGCCGACAGGAACGCCATCGGCCCTGCCGACGCTGCTGTGTCTACGGCCACACAGCTGAAGTCTGCTCTTCGCCACCGAGGTGCCACTACTGCGGTACCAACTCCCCATCACCGCCGAGTGCACTGGGCACGACCTCCGCCGTCGCCGCCGATTCTGTGCCACCTGTCGTGGCACAGGACACTACACAGGGGAAGCCCAGTGCCCTCTCTACCCAAGGAGCAACACTTCCTCACCACCTCCTGCCCGCCGCACCACTCCACCGCAGACATCAACCACTGAGGCCTCACCACCTGCACTCTCAACAGACGCAGCGACGCGAGAAGCCATTCAGGACCTCCACGTGGAGATCCTGAACGTCGGCGCTCGACTAGCTGCCCTGGAAGAGACATGCAGCCTCCTCACACAGAAGCTGCAGGAATTGCAAGCTTCTAACGCCGCAGCAGCCACCAGCATACAGCCGCCGACCTGTCCACCAGGATCGACGCCCTCATGCAGCCTTTGAGGCAGGTTCTCCTGCAGCAAGCTGCTTACTCTGATAAGCTGTTTCAGTCTAAACGTCACCAACCCAACACTGCTCCTCCGCCTGTACAGGCTGAGCAGGCACATCGGCCACCAACACTGTGGAAGACTAATGGGCAACGTGCGGCAGCTTCCTACCTCTCGTCTACTAACGCGGGTGCATCAGCGGGACCGTGCAAAGCCACGTGATTCTCAACAAACTACTGTTATAACGTGGAGGGTTTTTTTTAGTGGGTATGCCGCATGAGGAAGCGGAGAGTCCCACATATCTTCCCAGCCATCGCACTTCGGCTGGGGGTGTAATGCGTAATGCATTTTTCACCTCCACGGTAAAAAAAAAAAAAAAAAAAAAATCGAGAGGGAGAGGCTTCGAGAGGACACTAGAGGAACCGATGCCCAGCGAAGATCTACGAAGGCGGGCAGCCGCGCTCCGCTTTACAGAACCGGCGCATTCCGCTCTAAACTGACCATGCGAGCGAGCGCTCATCGCCCGGCATCCTCTCCGAGACAGCTCCGGCGTTCTGCGAAATAGCTCAGGCTGGGCTAGTAGTTCTACAAAAACAGTATAGCAGGGTAGAGAAACAAGGCCGCAGCCAACAGTCGTATGACTGGAACCAAGGCGCCCTAGGGCAGGTCCTCTGTCTCTCGCGCTTTTCAGCGCCCTCTAGCTACTCTTTCTCTTTTTTCCTCTATTCTATTAGTATTTAAGTACCTTTCTGGCCCCCTAGCATTAAGGTAGGAGCTGCTTGCTGAAGCCACACCCGCAGAAGCTATCCCCTTCATCTCTGTCAACCACCAAAAGGCCTGTAGTGGCCAAGGAACTGATTATGACAGAGCGATCATCCACCACCTCATGCCGGACACGCTCATCGGCGCGCAAGCAATGCACCTCACATACCACACTACCCGCTTCCGCGTCAACTGCACCTGCTCATACTCATAAGTCACCCACTCACAAATAATCTACACACTCCTCACCCACTCATGACTCACTCACACACAGTTCATCCACTCAGCCACAAGCCGCTCACCAATCATCCTTTCATGAATCACCCACACTCACATCACCCACCCACTCAGGAGTCACCACACTCACATCATCCACTCAGCCACAACCCACTCACAAATCATCCTCTCATGAATCACCCACACTCACATCACCCACTCAGGAGTCACCCACACTCACACCATCCACTCAGCCTCAAGCCACTCACAAATCACCCTCTCATGAATCACCCACACTCACATCACCCACTCAAGAGCCACCCACACTCACATCATCCACTCAGCCACAAGCCACTCACAAATCACCCTCACATGAATCACTCACACTCACATCACCCACACACACATCATCCACTCAACCACAAGCCACTCACAAATCACACTCTCATGAATCACCGACACTCACATCACCCACTCAGGAGCCACCCACATCACCGACTCATCCACAAGCCGCCCATCAATCACCCTCTAATGAATCACTCACTGCACCATCCCCCACTCAGCAGTCACACATCCTCATGCTCACACCAACTGCGCAAGCGTCACCTACCAACGCTCCACAGGCGCCCTCACATGATGCGGACGTGAATGACACGAGACCCTCTCCTATACCTCAAGCACACTCACCGATACCAGAGAGCTATGCAGGCGCGGTTATGACCACACCTAACACAAACACCAACACATTCACAGACTACAGGGTGGATCTCGCACCTGTGTTTGTTAACAAAAGCCAGTACACACGAATACACACACTCACACAATCCTTTGACACAAAATACACACCCACACACAGGTATAGGATACACACCGTCCACCGCTCCGGAGACTACGCGATAAAGATGTTCTGCCTGAAGGTCTACAACAAATTTGTTGAGCACCTCAGGAATGAAAGGGTACAGTATTATCTTCTCCCACACCCAGAAAACAGGACCATTAGATATGTAATTAAAGGACTGTACGCCGAGTTCTCCGGAGCACACATAAAGCAGGCACTGGCAGACCAACAATTTGAGGCCATCACAGCTGTGCAAATGGGCAGACGGACTAGGGATAGAGCCACATGTTCCTTCTGGAACTGGAGGACACCACAGAGAATAGGCGCATTAGAGGCCTCAAATACCTGGCTCACTTTAGAGTTAGAGTAGAAGAGTACAGGATCGCAGAGGAGCCCAAACAATGCAAGCGTTGCCAGATGCTGTGGCACACGCACAGAGAATGTCAGGCACCCCATGAAACCTGCGCCAAATGTACAGGCCAACACCCCTCATTTAGCTGCAGGGTTCCCCTGGAGGAACGTAGGTGCGCCCTGTGTAATGCCACAGGACACGGAGCAACTTGTCGCGGTTGCCCCAGTTACCAGGCCGCACTGAATGGGCCACGACCGAGGGAGCAGCAAAATAGGGCCCCCCGACCCCACCGAGAACATCGCCAGAATCAGGTTGCTGCTCCCAACAGCACAGAAGGGCAATGGTACGTACAGGACCGCCGCGGAAGGAACAGACCAGCCCCCAACCAGAGCCCTTCTACAGCTGAAGTAAGACGGGTAGTGCCCGACTTGTCTACGGCTAATCAAGAGTGCACTCCAGTAGAAGTAGGTACACCACACACACACACTGACTCACCAATTCAGACACAAACAGAAACACACGAACCTGCCGGTCCCCATGGCCACGCTCGCTAAAGCGTCTCGCTTTGGTGCTTCGTGGGCAGGTGATCGTGGGTTCGAGTCCCGCCTTGGGCATGGATGTTATATGTTTGTGCAATGTGTATATGTTTGTAAAAGAAACAGTAAAACCAGTAAACCAGTAATCAGTAAAACCTACGGGGGGAAATGTAAATAGGGATACAGTACCGGAGTCCTGATCAAACTCCGTTACTGTTTAAAAAAAAAAAAAAAAAAAAAAAAAAAAAAAAAAAAAAAAAAAAAAAAAAAAAAAAAACCTCCTCCACACCTACATGAATGTAGCGCATTCAATGTAACGGCACTCACCGTCCGGGAAGCATTCTACAATGGCGTGGCCCTGAGCGAACTTCTGAACAGTATGGGAGTCTCACCTGCTGTATGCTGGGAAGCCTTTAAAGAACACACTAAGTGGCTCCTACAATGAATCTCCGATCCCAAATTCGACGCACTTTACCTTTTCAATTATGTCGCCAGATATCTACACATACTCACAACCAGCATCTAGAAATGGCTCTCGCAACAACAGTTAACATTCTATACTGGAACTGCAATAACCTCCGAAGAAAACGCAAAGAACTCACAGATTTCCTTACTAGGAACTCAATCCAAGTAGCTCTACTCAATGAAACCCATCTGGGTACAGGAGATAGGTTTACAATCCCTGGATACATTTACCGTAACGATAGAAATCGCAGACGCGGGGGAACGGCTATAGCAATACAGAGCTCCCTAACACACTACCAAAAACAAGTCCCCCAACTAAACAGACTAGAAGCGACAGCGGTCAATGTGCAATTGCACAACACGACTGTCACAATGATTGCGGCATATAACCAGCCCGGTGACATAGACACGGAGGACGTAGACGCCCTTATGAGAATGGACGCCAAAGTCATAGCCGCAGGGGACTTTAACGCCAAGCACTTCCTATGGAACTGCAGGACTGCCAATGTGGCAGGTAACAAACTTCTGGCATATATAAATAATTCCAATACACTAATAACAGGACCAGAAGAACCCACATATATCCCGCGAATACATCATCATCTACCAGATATTCTGGATATTGCGTTACTAAAAGGTATAACCCACGATACGCGGAACAGTTATAAATGACCTCACGTCCGATCATCTGCCAGTAATACTGGAAGTTGCTGCCACAGTATCCTTTCGGCCAGAACAGACTAGACCAAATTACAGACTGGCAGACTGGCCCACCTTCGAAGAGGCCATTGACGCGCAAATAAACACCGCAGCGGTCACGACGCATGAGACACAGGAGCTAGCGGTGACACAAATTACAAACGCGATACACCAAGCCATAGAGCAACACGTCCCCATCAAAATGTGTACTAGGAATGTCAGGGTGCAATTTCCGCAAGACGTCAGGCAAACAGTTAAAGAACGGAATAATACCCGACGGAAATGGCAACGCAGCCGAAACTTAAAACATCGAAACCAATACGAAGAGCAAAGAATCAGGGCCAATACCCACATCGCCGAATATACACGCAACCAGTGGAACAATACCCTGGAAAACTTGGACCCACAGACCCAATCGGTTTGGAGGATTGCGAAATGCCTCACGCGGACAGCTACAAATATTCCACCTCTCCGCATTAAAGGCCAAATAAAGGAGACGCCCGAGGATAAAGCGGAAGCCTTTGCAGACGCGCTGGAAAATACCTTCCATCCAAACGCTCACCCCTGCGACCATAACTTCGCGGTGGACACGGAAAGGTTGGCACTCTCCTTGAGAGCAGCACAAACGCACAACAAAACTAGAAAAATGAATGCCGGGGAAATTAAATGGCTAATTGTGCACCTTCCCAACCGCAAAGCACCGGGACCGGACAAAATCCCGAACGTTGTGCTCAAACACTTGCCGATGAAGGCAATAAAATTGCTTGCGGAAATATTTAATTACACCTTAGAACACGGAAGATTTCCCCTTCAGTGGAAACAAGCAAAAATTTTGCTTTTCCCTAAGCAACACAAAGATCTCTCTCAGCCTACCAGCTATAGGACTATCAGCCTTCTGAACACGATGAGTAAACTCTTGGAGAAAATTATACACAAACGACTTAACACATTCGTAATCAAGAATGACCTATTGACCAAGGAACAGTTTGGATTTAGATCCAAACACTCCACCACTCACCAACTATTCCGACCAACCGAAAATATTACGAGGGGTTTTAACACCAACCGCTCAACAGGAGCAGTTCTACTTGATATAGAACGCGCCTTTGACAAGGTATGGCACGCAGGCCTCATACGAAAACTAAGCACGTATGGAGTGCAAGACTCAATGATCACCTTAATTGCAGATTACCTGAAAGTTAGGACCTTCAAAACAGCAGTAGGGGAGGCGGAGTCATCCCTCCGTCCTATCCAATCAGGCGTACCCCAAGGAACCAAGGAAGTATCCTAGGGCCTGTGCTGTTTAACATCTACATAAACGACCTCCCTCCACTTATCCGGGTAGAAAAATACATCTACGCCGATGATACAGCACTCGTAACACAGTCAACCCAACCACGGATCATTCACCTAAGACTCCAGAATGCTTTAAACGAACTGGAGCCGTGGCTTACGAAATGGAGGGTAAAAATTAACGCCAGAAAATGCCAAGCAATAGTTTTCACGAAGCGCCACTTGCATAGGCAAAGAAGGCATGCTCTCCCACCGCTTACCTACAGGCAAGAGCCTATCGAGTGGGGGAGCTCAGTCACTTACTTAGGGGTAAGGATGGACGAATACCTCACGTGGAAACAACACATAAACATGGTACGAGCTAAAGCTAACGGTCAACTTAAACTTTATCCGAAAATAAATTTAAATAGCAGCCTCAAACTTAGCATGGGGCTAGCACTATATAAGACCTTGATTCGCCCAATATTAACATACGCCGCACCCGTATGGGGATATGCGGCCAAAACACACATCAAACGGCTACAAACAATGCAAAACCGTATACTGCGCATTATAGCTAAACTACCAGCAGTAGCACCAACGTGGGCTCTGCATGAGGAGCTCAAAATCTGCTCCATCGAGACCTACATGAAACACTTGGCATTCAACCTTTATAAACGCAAAAGCAATAACTACAACGAGCTCATTCAAAATCTAGGAAATTACGACACCGATCACGATAAGCACCCCCGCCCACTGGCACTCTTTGACAGAACCATCGGAATAGGAGAGCCTGAAATCAACATACAAGAATACCTGGACACCCTGATTAGGGTATAAAACCTAGATCTGGTACAGCGTAGGGCAGTGACTGCGACAACCCTTCCAGTTCCTGCCTCTCACTCACAACAAACACACACACATGCACACTCATTACTACTCTTCTTTTTCAGCAGCCCTCTAAGCCCTTGAGCTTACCCAGCCAAGGCGGTCCCGGAGGAAGAGGGCCTCCCCGCGAATGGCACGGGTCCGCACCTGCAATATGATAGGCAGGCAGCCAGCCACGTGCGCACTCAATACGACAACGCTCAGAAAATGGATTATGCCTAGAGGTTTTAAAATGACGTACACCTAAGACGGATAATATCATATATACTTTCTAACACACTTTAACTATGTCTTAGGTTGAACATAATAACTCATGTGTATATGTAATAGTATTACTCGTAAAATAGATAATAACACTTATATAAATATCACAAAGATGAAGCCTACATAGGCGGAACCCACACAAAAGCTAAGCTTAATATAACTCTATACATAGTATATACTTTCAGACGGAGCCAATGGCAGACCTCAACTATTACCTCATAAAAATAAGCGATTGTAGTTTTAGGACAGACAATTAACAATATGTTAGTTTGTTTCAGAGACGCAGCGCTAGCGTAGCAGCACCCACAAAGACCTAGCAGACTCTAGGTAGCACGATTTCCCTCCCACTCGTCCAAATGACCTACTCCTAAATTTTCCTTCATAATCTCCTGAAATTCGCCAGAGGGCAGGCTGGGCCTGATAAACACCATTGTATTTTGCTGTAGATATTATGTGTTTTTATTCTTCATCTTTTAATGGCATGTAGACCAGTCTATGGGTGAGGCTATTGAATAATGCATGTTTGTGAGCTATAGGATTGTGGCCACAATTCTTTATATAGTTGTCGGAGTGTGTAGGTTTGTGATAGATACCAAAGGTTAGTTTGTTGCTCTCTCTGATTGTTTTCAGATCTAGAAATGGAAGGGAAGGTAGTTGTCTTTTTCAATTTCTATCGTGAACTGTAATGTCTTTTGCTCTGTGTTAAGCAATTTGAGGGACTCCTATATGAAACGTTTGACTCTATGGCAAAGATGTCATCAACATATCTATGACAAGTCTTGAAGATGTTGGGAATGCTGAGGTTATGTGTGTGAAGGTCTGCCAGAAGTGGTTACCCATTGTATGGCCTGTAGTTTGTTGGTATGTTCTGTTGTTAAAGGCAAAGTTTAGGTAGTCTTCTAATTCTTCTTTTTCTATTTTATTGTGGGTTAGCCAACTTTCTAGGTGTTTTAGCATTTGAGGAATGGGTATAACTCCATGGCACGACAGCTCACGGGGAGCCTTGGCCTACCGCCCGGCCGCTGCATCCCCCATCTCGGTCCACTACAGACGTCATGGATGGGGTGCAGTATTGGAGGGTGAGACGTGGTCAGCGCCTCGAGCCCCTCCCGGCCGGTTAATGCGGTCCTCACGACCTGGAGCCGCTACTTCTCCATCAAGTAGCTCCTCAATTGGCCCCCCAGGGACCTCACGAGGCTGAGTGCACCCCGGTCCAGGTCTCCCAGCGGGGGAAAAATCCCCACGCCGGTACTGGGGATCGAACCCAGGTCTCCCGCTTGGTAGGCAGCTGGGCTACCACCGCGCTAAGGAAACGACCGAGGAATGGGTATGTGCAAGTAAATTGCTGTGACGTCAAAAGATAGTAAAGTGTCTTCAGGCTTTATTTCAAGGGTGAAGATTTTGTTGATTATATCTTGTGAGTTTTTTATGCTGAAGCTGGGATATTTTGGTAATGATGTGAACTTCTGCACAAACCATTTTGAGAGACATTATGTAGAGGAATCATTAAATAAGGGGAATTACAATTTAAATGCTCTCCGATCATCAGTCACTACTATTTGGGATGAAGGTTAATCATAAGTCAGGGACGAGAAGAGAAAAAGTTGTAATGCAGATTAGAGATTTACGCTCAGATAATATAAATGAACTAAAGAACTTGTTAATTTCTTGTAATTGGGAATAAAAGTTATATAACAAACTTGGGACAGCAGAGGAAGCATTTGAACTTTTTTCCAACACATTTCTAGGTTTATTCAATAGCATCTGTCAAAAAACAGACAAAAGTAATATATCCCAGAAACAAAGTCAAAAGCATTAATGCCATTGACTGGTATAATGCAACTTTAGGACAAATGAAAAACAAGCTCATCATGTTACAAGATATGCTAAGGAGGACACCAGTTGATAGGCTGAGAAATGAATTTCGGGAATGTAGGAATAAATACAGAAAATGCAGCTAATAAAAAACTAATCGATACTTCTGACGATAAAATTAGAGCCGTATGGTCTGAAATTAATCATACAACAGGCAAAAATAAAATGAATACCATCAACGATAATATAGCTCCAGATGAATTCAATGCTTTTATTATTGAATCAGTAAAAAACATGTCTATTAAAACCAAGTATTGTGTTGAAGAAGCCATAAAGTATGTAGATCAGTCACAATTGATAGTGACTCTTGCAGTTTGTCTTAGAACAGTAACATGCGATCAGGTTAAAGTTGTTTCTAGGAAATTGAAGAACTCCAAAACTAAAGATGTATATGACATATCTAACAATCTTCTTAAAGATATATTACCATGTTTTCTTGTACCTCTCACCTTCCGCATTAATAAATGTTTAAATGAAGGGAATTTTCCAAAATGTTTAAAGTATTCGAGAGTGATTCCTATTTACAAAAAGGTTGGTAAAGATGAGTTAAGTAGCTACAGACCAATATCAGTAATTCCAACAGTGGCTAAACTTCTGGAAAGTATTTTAAAAAATCAACTGCTACAATATTTTGAATAACATAATCTATTTGCAATCAATTTGGGTATCGTAAAGGTAAATCAACAATTGATGCGGTGAACACTTTGATCCAGAATATTCTGGAAGTGTTTGGAAAGGGTAGTTTGGCGCAGGCAACTATTTGCGACCTAACTAAGGCCTTTGATTGTGTGCAACATGACATTCTCCTTAGGTAAATGGAAAAAATATGGGGTAAAAGGAGTGTACTTGAACATATTTAAATCATACTTAAATGATTGAAAGCAGAAGGTGATAATAAGAGATAAAGAGTCTCAGGTTGTTGAGATAGATATCGGAGTACCACAGGGTTCTCTGTTGGGGCCAGTGTTATTTCTAATAATGATGAACGATGTTCAGAAATGCTCTGTCTCTCATGTGGTTGCTTATGAAGATGACACAACTTTCCACAACATAAATAACGATTTGGATTTACTTACATAGTCTGTAAACTTAAACATGCAACAGGTGAAGAAATGGTTTGATCTAAATGGTTTTTACCTCAATGAAAACAAGACACAAAATACTATGTTCACACTAAAAAAATGCAGAAGTAAATTTAATAAGGCTGAAAGTGTAAAACTGCTGGGGATAAATATTGACAATAATCTCTCCTGGAACGCACACATTGACTTTGTGTGTAGTAAACTATCTTGTACAGTATTTATGCTAGTTAACCTTCTAAAAAAAGTTGTGAGAATGTTAACTTCTTCCCATAAAAAGCAGCACTGCAAACCTCTAATTAAGATTGCCAAAATTCTCACAGTTGCTAACTTATATGTATATGATGTTCTAGTTTATATTAAAGAAAATGTAGATGTGCACACAGAAAGAAATGAAATACATACATATCAAACAAGAAATAATAACAAAATAGAAATGCCTTTTCAGAGACTCCAGAAAACAGCCAAATTTTATAAAACCATTGGAATTCAATTGTATAAGAGCTTGCCCATTGAAATAAAAAATTAAAGTCTAAATAGATATAAGACAGAATGTATAAATGGCTGATAGAATACCCATGCTATAGCGTACTGAATGTCAAAATGAATTGTGTCATGTCTTGTACATAGTCTAGAAGTATATAATTTTTAAGCTCTATTTAGGATATAGGACAAAGTCTATTGTATTTTATGTAATTACCTAATGACAGATAATAAATTATTATTATTATTATTATTATTATTATTGTTGACTATTGGTTGCATGTTCTTAAAATTACCAATTTGAAGTTTAATCTTGAAGAAAAATCAGAAAGGTTTACTGGCTTGAATCAACCAAATAGCACCACACGTTAAACAGCATGTAATAGCAGACAAAACTCCAGCAAAAACACAGAAGAATGATTTGCGCTTACTGGCTAGTACACTAGCGCTATCTGCAGGAAAAAACTTTCAGAATACATCCCTATTGTACTGTCCCCCAATCACAGTAGAAAATGAAAACTTAGGAGTTTTCGATCACAATGCTTTGTCCCTCTATATGCAAATGAATGGAAATATACCTTCAAAATCTGCTAAATCAATAAGCTATAAAAGTTCTTTCAGCGAAGACGACATACATTACTTTGAATATTTGCTAAAAAAAAGAAACTTGGACAGATGTAATTACCAAAACTGATACAAATGACAAAACATCAGTTTTTCTAACTACTATCAAACACTATTTTAATGTAGCATTCCCTCAAAAAGATACTCAGTTCGAATAATCAAAATAGGAGAGAACCAAAATGGCTCACAGAAGGTAGAGTAATTTCTTGCAAATGAAGGAGGCAGTTATACAATCTGTGTAAAATGAATAATAATGAGCATCTCCAAAAATACTATAAATATTACTGCAAAATCCTAAACCAGGTATTACACATAGCAAAGTTGAAATCAAATGAGGGTTATATTGCAAATGCTAAAAACAAAGCAAAAGCTATGTCGAAGATAGTAAAAGATGAAACTGGAAAAAATCATACTAAACAAAAATGGGGAAAACATTAAAAATCCCAAAGAAATAGCTGAGATGTTTAATGAATACTTTAGTCAGGTCGCTGAGGGCTTTGAAACAGCAGCAAATATTCATCCCGCATTTCTTCCACAAATGACAAACAGCCAAACTATATTTCTAACTCCAGTAACACCAGAAGAAATGCTCACGATAACTAAAGGCTTAAGAAACAAGCACTCGAGTGGAAATGATGACATCCCAGATAAAATTGTAAAACAAACAGCATTCCACCTACTAACTCCTTTGGTGGATATTGCAATTTCATTATTGGCTATGGGGACATTTTCGGAACTTCTAAAAACAGCAAAGGTTTGCCCAATTTTTAAAAAGGGTGAAAAAGACTGTGTACAAAATTATCGCCCAATATCTCCCCTATCAGTATTTGCAAAAATACTTGAAAGAGTAATGTACAACAGGTTAATGCCTTTCCTAGATGCATGCAGCATTTTAAGTAAGTTTCAGTTTGGATTTCGTAAAGGTAAAAACATTAGAAATGCTATATTTTCAAACTTAGAATCAATATTCAAAACTCAGGATGACAAAGAAAAGACTGTTGGGCTCTTTCTAGACCTTAGCAAAGCTTTTGACATGGTTAACCATAAAATATTGATTCACAAACTATTATAAAGTATGGAGTCCCACAAGACTCAGTATTAGGTTCACTACTCTTTCTTATACACATAAACGATCTCCCTCCCAATTTACTAAAGCAAAAAGTGTGTTATTTGCAGATGTATTACACTTAGTGACCCTGCCAAAAATAAGTTGCAGGATAAAACCAGCAAGGTTTTAAAACAAACAGAAAACTGGCTATTGACCAATATGCTCAAGCTTAACATTGAAAAAACTGTGTATATACAGTGCCATAATTATGAACAAGACCCAATGTACGTTTCTTTCAATGATGAACAAACTACTGAAGTAGAATCCACAAAATTCTTGGGCATATGGGTAGAAGAAGCAAACCTGACATATATCAACGGGTTTGCAGTAAATTCCAAATTGCTGTGTCTTATAATTCTGAAATCCAGGAAAGGTAATCAGTTTTTGTTTCTATTGTCAATTTTATTGACTGGTTCTGCAGATTTAGGGGTTGGAGGTTAACATCTAATCATTTCCTGGGTGCCACAGCAAAGATATTGTCAATGTATTCTGCCAAATTCTAAACAATGGAAAAATTGCTCACTTAGAGATCATTAAGTTGATGATATTCCCATTGCTACTGAAGATGAAGGAGGATTGACAATACAGAGGCTTGATAGTTTTTCTAGTTCTTCAGTTTATACAGGTGACAGTTTTGCTTCATTAAGGAATTTTAACAGTAGGGACGCTTGTGATGAGAGAAACTACGATTTCTTCTGGGTTTATGTCTATAGGTATGTTCTGTATCTTGCTGATTCATTCTGATGGGTTTATGTCTATAGGTATGTTCTGTATCTTGCTGATGAGTTTTTTCACAGTTATGCTTATCAAAGTTGCTAAAATTCTATATTAGCCACTTGCTTTAATTGTTTGCTGGTACATCTATGTTGTTGTTAATTGGTTTTATGCTATTGTTTTCTTTGTTAACTTTAGGTAAACCGTAAATTGTTGGCAGGGTGGGATTACTTAGTTTCAAATATGGCTTGATTTTTGTGGATATAATTGTGGTTTCAGTTAGTATTTTATTAACTTCAGTCATACATAAATTAAAAGGGTTCTGAGTGATTTGTATGTATTCTTCTATGTTGAGCAAATTTTTGACTCTATTGTTGTCAATGCTGTCTAGTATCACAATTTTGTTGCTCTTGCCAGCTTTAAGAAAAATTACTAGCCTGCTGTTTAGTCCTTTTACTATCTTCATTGTGTTTGCTTCAGCTGGTTTGGCAGATTTCAATTCTTCTAACGTTTGCTGCATTTGTCTTTAGCTGTGATTTTTGTTTGTTTTCTGGTGAAGTTTGTGTTGCAATTTCTATGTTTACTGAATGGTTAATGGAAGTGTTCAGATCTTTGTTAAGTACATTTAGCTCTGATGTCAAAAAAGTGTCTTTTGAAAGGTTAATCATATTCTGTTTTAAGGATTTTAGCTTCTTGGGTTTGTGATGATGTTTTAGTCATATTTTAGATGTAGCTTCTCTGCTTTTTAATGAGCATTTGACTTTTTTCTCTCAAAATAGTTCCATGTAAAGAAATGTAACTTTGTGGCTAATTTCATGTGCAGATCATATAAATCTAGTGAAATTTGACTCAAAATTACTTTCTCCAGTATATTTAAAAGTTTAATTGTTGAGAACACTTCTTATATTATGTAGCACAGTTAACAAAGATGACATCACACAAGTTTCACGGATGTGTATAATAAGCAAGGTCAAAATGATCTTGATCCCATGAAATGCTTACATACAATAAGGTCCATATTACCACACTAATGAGCCAATGAGGTATCTTGCATGGCGAACTGCCACTGTGATGGAACAATGAATTTCTTCACTATAATGTCGATTGCAGGATTTAAAAGCACATAGGATGGTCTTTCTGCTTCCTATTAACATGGTTTCGCATGTGAATTCATTGTGCCCTATCATGCTTTTCAGTAATTTTGATTTTCATTCCAAGAATGAGATGCTCTTGCTGAATTATCTTTTCGTTTTAATTCAAAGTTTCTGAGGTGCTTTTAGTTCTGATTTGTAGACTTTTATTCTCCTATGCAAACTTTTTCAGATTCCATACAGTTAATTTTGTATATTGCAATCTATTGTCTAGTGAAATTTCATCTCTTCTACAAGAATTGTTAAGAAAATGGCAAGCATGGAACCATTAGAAACATAAGACATGTCATTAACTGCTTATACATGGGGGGAAAACTTTAATTGTTAACAAGAAATAATACAGGCAGAAATCAGGTACTTCACTGCCGCTATTTATGACCTCATTTCAAACACACATAACATAAGACATGGGAGAAAACTTTAATTGTTAACAGGAAATATTACAGGCAGAAATCAGGTATTGTTATGGGTACTTCACTGCCGCTATTTATGACCTCATTTCAAACACACATAACAAAGACATTTTTAAGGAACTTCAAAAAAAAAATATAAAATTCATGATGGAAAAAGAAGCTGGTGGACTCTCACTTTTATTAACTTAAAAGTCATAAGAAATGAGAAAAAGATATATTAAGGTTTTTACAGGAAGCTAATCCAATCTGAAAATTACATTAAAAAAGATTGCCATATCCTAGTATCCCATAAACGTGCCTAATATATAATATAGCTAAAGTACCACCAACAAACTAAAAGCCACAATCAACTTTGCAAAAGAAAATGGATACACCTAAAGCTTTATTTTATTGGTAATAATGCTTCTATATTTACACTACCATGGATATACGTTTTTACTGTAAGAATCGGCTGAAAAATTCAGTGCCACAGCTTGTGTTTGAATTAGTTCAATAATTAGTGCAACCACGTGGAGAGTGCTCAAATCTCATCTATGACATTGAAGTTTTCTTGTAACAGAAGCTTTGTTTAGAAGAAAATAAATAAATAATATCTATTTTGACAACTTTGAAGAGGTGGAAAGAGCAAATGGTTTTCTCTATCCCACATGTCTAGGCCATGGGTTACACAGAATCACCGCAGAAGTAAGAAGTTTTCTCCTCTTGTGGATAAGTTAGTTTTGAACACCAAAAATGTCTTCCTAAATGCAGATTTTTAAAGATGAGTTCTCACCAGAATGAAAACCTCGATCTCTGCAGCCACATATTACAGGAAACAGGGTAAGATATGTGACAAACCTTCTTTAGTTCGTGACTCAGAGAACGCAGAAGACATCATAATAATGCAAAATCCAGAACTGCAACTAAACAAAGGAGATATCAGACCTAAATTCATCCAAAGAACAAAACAAAACTACAGCAACTTAATCATTGAAGTCACAGCACAAGTGCGCAAACAGCTATTAACAGCAAAGGTAAAAATGGGCTGGCTCATTTGTAAAGTCAAAGATTATTTGATAACTATGAGATGCTTTAAATGCAGCCATTGTTCATATTAACACAGTAAACCAACTAATTATATTAGCAGTATATAGGGCACCCACAGGAAATCTTGACAACTTTCTGCATAACTTAGACATTATTCTAAAACTGCTCTTCAAGCCAAAGATTCAATTTATTTTGTGTGGTGACTTGAACATAGATTTCTTGATAGACAGCAATCAAAATATGCAAATGTGTTCACTATTAAGATCATACAATCTTATGCATACAGTCAATTTTACAACTAGAATTCAAAATAATTCCGAAACGGCTATCGACAATATGTTTATAGATATATCTAAAACGGAGTACCATGAAATACAACCCTTTGTTAATAGACTTTCAGACCATGTTGGACAACTCATCAAAATTGATTACTATACTCCCAATTCCAAAAAAACAAACCTCGTAACCATCTTTAGAATTATAAATAGAGAAAACATAGAGTGTATTAAAGCTAAACTCTCCGAGGAATTGTGGGAAGAAGTGTGTAAACTAAATAATGTGTCTTCTTAGCTTCCGGAGAAGGCCGCATTATCTTGCATGAGAATACCGACGTTTCGCTCATCTTGTCGTGAGCTTCTTCTGGGCTCTTGTGCGGTGTTTTTTTTTTTTTTTTTTTTAAAGGCAGGCTGAGGGCAGCACGAGGTGTGATAGACGTGTCCCTGTTCTCGGAGAGAATTTCACCACGACGGGATTGTGGGTTTTTGCAGGATGGCGGGTGAGTGTTCGGGATGTGGAGTGACGGGAGCAGGCAAGTGTTGCTCCTCAACGGTTGCCTATCATGGTGCACCGCTGGTGTGTGTTTAGCAAAATGTTTGTTTTGAGGTTTTAATTTTGAATCCAAGCAACTCTTGAAGGATTGTAAGGAGCTTAGCCGTAGCAGCTGTTGGAGGTGCTCCTTCGTTACCGGGGATGCCCGCAAGCCATGTGGGGAAGCCGGTATCGCCTGAAGCGGCAGTTTGTGGGGTTGTAATCCCCAAGAGACCTAACAAGGGCACTCCGATGAAATGGTAACCCATCGTTGAATCTTGCTGCCCGACGCCTAATCTCGTCCTCCAGGTATGGTAAACCAGAGGCTTCGTGCAGGAGTCTCGTTGGTAAGCCACGAGGCACAGAATAGATAGCCCGAAGACATCTATTCTGTACCCGCTGAAGCAACAGCAGACTGGAGTCTGCCGCCATGCCCCAGATCTCACAGGCGTAGATTAGCAAGGGGATTATGAGAGATCTCAAAAGGCGCAACTTAAGGGGAACCGGCATCGTGGAATTCAGCATCGGGTACAAGGAGGCCGTAGCCCCATGACCCCGACACCTCAGTTCCCTGATGTGCTCCCCAAAAGTGACGTCCTTGTCAAGCTTCACCCCCCAAGTAGGTAATGGCGTTCGTCCATTGTATCCTTCGGTTGAAGTACGTGAATATAGGAAAGTTTACAGGAAAGCGGCGCTTGGTGAAGAGAATAGCGTGGCTTTTCTCCGGATTGATGGACAACCGCCAACGCTCACACCACTCTTGGATGAGGCGGAGGTGTCTCTGAATGGGATTGAAGGCTCTGCGTGGGTGTTTGTTTGTACAGAATAACAGCATGTCATCAGGATACTGGGCTATGTTGACTTGCTGCACGTTGGTAGGTCAGCCATGTAGACGCTAAAGAGCGTGGGGGATAGTACAGAGACTTCGGGGACTCCGCTCTTATTGGCCTATGTGTTGATTTGTGTCCCGCAACTGAAACAACAAAAGATCTGTGTTTGAGATATGAGTGTAGCAGTTGTATGATATGTGTCGGGAGCTCCAGTCGGATGAGTTTAAGGAGCAGACCCGCGTGCCAGGTCGTAAAGAAGGCCTTCTCCACGTTCAGCGACACCGCCGCGGTGTAGGCTCTGTCCTGGAAACCCAGGGCAGCAGCCTCCACCACTCTCAGTAATTGCTGGGGTGTAGAATGCCCAGGACGAAAACCAAACCGATGGTCAGGGATGGCTCGAATGTCACCCAGCTTAGGGGACAAGCGGTTTAGCACTAGCCTCTCGAAGATTTTCGAGAGAACTGATAGGAGACTGATGGATCGGTAGTTGGAAGGATGTAGTGGGTCTTTCCCCGGCTTCAAAATGCATATCACCCGGGCCTCCCTCCCCTCGCGTGGAAAGTGGCACAAGGTGAGACATATGTTGAAAACCTTGGTTAGAAAGAGCACTGCCTTGTTGGGAAGGCAGCGGAGCATGACGGGGGTTAGACCGTCAGGACCCGCTGCCTTTTTGGGGTTGAGACGCCGGAGTGCGCCCTGGAGTTCACTGGGTCGGATGACAGGAAGTCGGTCCGCCTCGTCGGGGGGACGTCGAAGGTAACGACGCACCTCCCGTCGAGCACGGTCCGAGAAGTCTTCGTCCTGGGGGTCGTCTCGTGGCCTCATAGTCCTTTCGAGGTAGTCAGCGAACACATCAGCTTTGGCTTGGGGTTCATAAGCCAGGCCTTGGGTGCCTTGGATTGGGGAGGTGATTTGACCTCCGCAGTGTCGGAGAGCTTTGGCAATCCTCCACACGTCTCCATCCTCGAGCCTCAAGCGGGTCGTCTCCTCCCACGCAGGCACCCTGTGCACGCGTAGTCGGGTCCGGACCTCACGGCGTAAACGCCGCAGGAGTGCTCGGTTATGTGTGTGGCGTGTGGTGACGCTGATAAAGTCTGCGGGCAGCCCAGGAACGGTGGACGAGCAGATGGAGTTCAAGGGGAAGGACATCCGGGTGTAGAGGTGCTGGGGTGTGAACGGTTAGGTTATGAGCAGTTCACACCGCGATGGAGGTGAAGGATTGGACCGCAGCCTCCAGGGATGGGATGTCTGTGATCCTAGGGTTCGGCGGGATGGAGTCGTTGAGGCAAACCCTGACGCATTCGCAGTCGACGTCGCGGTTTTCAACCGAGACGTCATGCCTGGCAACCCGTGTGTTAACCTCGGCTAACACGAGATTATAATCGGAATGAAGTGCGTTAATCGAAGTGAGAGATGTATGAAAAGGAAATTGTTTGATGATCGCGAAGTCAATAACGGATGCCCGTCCTTGACCTCGTGGATGGTGTGTGGGTTGCCAGGGGCCTTCTACTCTGAGTTGAGGGTCCGCATCTACCATGCGTATGATATCATAGCCTTGGGCGTCCGCCCGGGGGCTGCAATGCCAAAGCGGATGTTTGGCATTGAAGTCCCCGGCCAGGATGCCATTAGGATGAAGGGCTATGATGGAAACGCAATCGTTTAGTACGAACTGCCTTCGGGGTGGGTGGTAAACAGACACCAGTAAAACTTCCGTGCCGCCAAGGTCAACGAAGGCAGCCGTGGCTTCCATGGATTGAAGCGGCGGGAGCTGGATTGGTCTATGGACTACTCTGTTCCTCACGAAGATCGCTGTGCCACCTCCTCGGCGGCTCACACGAACCACTCTGAAGCAGTTGTAGCCCGGAAGTCGGAAAGGGGTGTCTGGACGGAGTTGTGTCTCGCCGACCAGCACGAGGTCTAAGGCAAATGAGCCGGCAAAATGTTGGAGCTCACTCCCCTGACCATTAAGGCCATAGTGCCCTGGCCACCCCTGTTGTAAGTTAGACAGATGACAGATAGCTGGGAACCTTCTTCTCAACTATTTGAGCATCCTACGTCTTTCTCAGGACTTCTAGGTCTTCTATAAAGTAATGTCTTCTTAAAATATATAATTTCATAGGAGCACATTTTTCTATGCAGTTATAAGGTTCCTGAGTAATATTATATTTTATGGTATTCATATTCATGTGAGAGGATGCTTACTCACATACCTCATCCTGCTTGCCGTCTGCTGCGGCTGGGTAAAGTCCCGACCAATGGTCTACGTGACCGGATCTTTCGAACTTTTCACCTAAAACGTAAGAATTTATGACGACACTTAGGCGTCGTCTATCCGCCACTATATAAGCTTCCCGAGCACCAGCTCGGGGCTTCTTTTGGTATTGTGTGGTGCCTAAGGAAATCCACATCGGTCCGCATCAAGATGCAGAACCTCCTGATTATCCTGCAAGTAATGGGTGAGTAAGAAAGGAATATTGTCTCTGCCTAGATATTCTGCCAGGGAAACATTTTGACATACTAAAAGATAAGAACTAAGGGCTTCTCAAATTATGTGTTTTACTTTTGTAGTACTTAGGTATAGATGTTAATTCAAATAAATTAGTTATAGGAAAAGCTTATCATTACATTCTCAACCACCTAGTTCCCTCCAGGTGCACGCACCGTAATAGATTGGTGGCAGCGGTGGGATTTAATTCACACAGGATTTATTTTAAATTCATTAATTCAGTGTTTTATCCTTGTGTTAATGAACTTCTTAGGAATTCTCGGACCCTAGGAATAATGTTAAATTTGAGCTAGGTGTTTTTGTGAGAAATGTTTAAGTGTATTTTTAAGTGTGAAAGAAAGATACAACCTGTTACATTCACAATAGTTTACATACACGTAGTTGCTACTACAAGCGCTTTGGCATTAAGACAGTCTGATGAGTACGCTTTTACTTTGATTACAAATTTCTTTAAGAAATACACCAAGTTTGATTTGTCTCAGTTGGAAAGGCACAGAAATAAGTTTGCAGGGCTGATAAACTTAAGGGTTTTCCTTGTCCATCTTATAAAATATATACTCACCACAACGGGCACGGAACCGTGACGTTTGATGTAGAGACTTGTATCTTGAAGAGGCATATAGATCCAGGCTGTGAATACGAAGTGCTAGAAATTGAGAGAACTGACTACCTATATGATTATGCTTCCGGTGAGGTACTATTAGAACAGAAAATAGGAACTCCGGAAGGGAAAAGGGTGTCTATGTTTCCTAGAGCTAGGGGTGTGGCTACGGAAATACCTAGGTCAGTGAAATAAGAACGCTAATGTTTTCTGGAGGTGTTTAATTCAGCTCGCTCTCTGTGTGTGTGTGCCCATCCGTATTTATAATTCAGCGGGATCACTGATCCTTACAGTTGTGTTAATTTTGTGATTTTTTTAATTTTTGGGAACTTTACAATTTTGAATTAATTTTTATTTTCACAATTGTCTTTCGAGATATCACCAGTGTAGATCCAAATTTAGCGTGGCCTTCTTTGACGGGCTCTTAGGACCGGATACTCCACTGCCCGCATTCGCGCAGCAGCAGTCCGGGCAGCGACCCTCAGCTGGCGCTGTTGATAATCCCTCACGTCCTGTAACGCCTGATCTAGTGGCAGCGGAGCTTGCCGCTCTAGAGGAGGCCGTGAGGGCTGAAACAAAGGAAAGCACATAATAATTATTTTTTTTATATAGACGCAGTTTGCAAATTACTGTTTTGAATACAACTTTTCAAATGGCTGCCAACGAGGAAAGGATAAGGGAATTAGAGGAAAAGTTAGCTCGCCTCACGGCAGCTAAGATTAAGGACGTCAGCATCGCATCGCAGGGGATCCAAAGGGACGACCGGTAAAGGATTTTATTAGTAATATAGAGCAAATGGCGGTTGTAGGAAATTGGGCAAAGGCTGAAACTAAATATAGCCCGTGCTAAGTTGGCAGGAACTGCATTGCACTGTTTTAGAGGTCGAGCTGATCTCCAGGGTACTGATGTAACGTGGGACAACTTTAAGAAGGCCTTAACTGACAGGTTTACAGAGAAATTACCACCACAGTATCATTATACAGCGTTACAAGACGCCTCCCAGAAAACAGATGAAAGCGTAGAAGCTTTCGCTGACCGATGTAGACAATTATGCCACAAAACGATTAGGACGGTAGAGAACGCTGAAGTTCAAAAGACTATTAATGAGGAAGCAGAAAGAAGACTGTTAGCAGCATTTATGAACGGTTTAAGGGGTGTCGTGGGACAGCAAGTACGATTTCAGATGCCAGACACTTTTATTGCAGCCATTAGGATCGCCACAACGGTCGAAAATGCCGAGAAACAAAGAGGAAATGTGAGTAGTAATTCCCATGAGAAAAAGGTGTTTATGTTTCACTCTGATAAAGTGTGTTTCCAGTGTAACAAGAGAGGGCATGTAGCCAGTGCGTGTAGAAGCAGGCCGAAGGTATTGTACAACCCTAACCGAGAGCAAGGCCAAGGCCAAGGTCAGGGAAGAGATAAGGTTACTCGTATGAAACAAATGACGGGCGGAAACTCTAACCGCAGGCAGGTTACATTCTCAAGTGGTGCAGATAATGTGAGGTGTTTTAAATGTAATATGCCCGGCCATATTTCAAAACAATGCACGTGGCAACGACCCCAGGGAAACGGGAATGGTCTGTCGAAAAACGGGAATTCGGCGGTCCCTGGTCAGAATCGTTTCCCGTCTACTCATATGAGACGCAATTCAAGGAGCTTTTATTAGAAGTAGAGTTAGGAGTTGACACGCCTTCCTACATGTTGGTAGATACGGGTGCAAGTTTTTCTGCCATAAGGTATGGGATAGTAGATAAACGAGAAATGGAGGAACCCAAGTTTAATGGAATTAGTGTTACAGGCGCTGAATTTAAGATTTTAGGTGCACAGAAAGTGTGGTTTACAATGAAAGATGTCCCCGAACTAATATGCCATGAGTTTTGTGTAGTGCCCCTGAAATTCAAAAAGTATGTTGGCATATTGGGTATGGATTTTTTGGTCAATGTTGAGGCAGTTATAGATATACGTCGTGGGAGACTAGAAACAAAGTACGGTCCAGTTAAACTACTATCGCAGCCAGATCAGAGACTAGAGCCGCACGTGGACCTGATCACTCCACAAACGGTGTCAAGTTGCATGATGGGAAGAGTACAAGTAGAATATCAAGAGCTGAGCATTAATAACAATGATGAAGTAGATACTGAACGAGATGATTTTGAAAATGCTTATCTAAATGAGGAGGATGAGTGGAAATGGAATGTAGTGATGGCCGAAAACGTTGTAGTTTCACCTAAGACGGAAAACCAGGTACTCACTCGTTTGCACCGAGTTGCAAAAGGAACTTTTCCCCTCGAGGTTTATGTAGAGCCTGTAGAACCAGAGTTAAGTAAGATATACGTGGCTAGAGTTGTGTCTAGAGTAATTACTGCAAATGATGAAAATGAAATAACATGGCTGAAAAGAAGTAATGAGAGACTGTGTAGGGACGCTAGGTATTGCGTTATGAAAATTTTGAATATGGGTTTAACGAGTATAGCAATAGGAAAGGGTATGAAAATAGGGCGAGCAACAGAATTTAATGATTTTATGAGAGATAATTGTGCACCATTTACGAGTTTTAAGGAAACTGAAGTAGCCATGTGTAGAATATGCAGTGAATTTTATGAGGATCCGCAGGGAACTCAAGGAGATAAGGGTTGTCAAGAGAATAGAAATTGTCAACCGATTAAAAGCAGTGTGCCTGCAGTCCGAAGATCGAGGCATGGCGATCTCGATAAGAAACAGGGCACGGCTGAGCCGGACTTGCAGAAGGAGTTTGGTGATGTGCCATTCTCGGCGGGCAGTTTTCCTGCCCCTCCAAATGGGGTAGAAGGGGGATGGCAAACCAGCGGCACGCTGGGGGGTCAAAAAGGACGGCAGTTCGTTTCCCCAGGGCTTGGGAGACGCTGGCCAGCGCCTGATGTCTCGCAAGGAGGCAGATATCAGCAGCCCAATGAAGCGATTACATTGATAGGGAAACTTGATCATATCCGGAATGACGGGGGAACCTTGTATCGCAGTGAGAGTGAGTATCTGAGGGGAAAAGAAAGAGAGGTAAGACCCGCGTGCCAGAAGACCGACGTACAGGCAGTCGGCAGGTTGTTGGGAGTCATGAACCCAGAACCTATGTGTAAAGTAGAAGTTTGTATTTTGTGCGATAAGGAAATAGGTACAAAAGATGACGTTTGTATGTTAAGGGTAACAAAACCAGCACTAAAGGAAAAAAGGGGAAATACAGAGTTTAGGAAGTCCATGGAAATAAACGAAGTTTATAGAACAGTAGGCGAAAAAGTTGAGCATTTACCACCGAAGGAAAGGGAGGTTATATTAGCAGTTTTGTATGATTTTATACCGTTATATTTAGACGAACCAACAGGAGAGCTACCATGTACAACAGTAGTGGAACACGAAATAGATACAGGGGATGCTAAACCTTTCAAACTTAGGCCATACAGGGTGCCGTTTGCGCTAAAGGAAGAGTTGCGTAGGCAAATTCAAAAAAATGTTAGAGGCAAAAATTATAGAGCATACCAAGTCAGATTGGGCAAGTCCGTGTTTGTTTGTACCGAAAAAGGCGGTAGATGGAGTAGTTAAATACAGGTTGGTTGTAGATTACCGACGTTTAAACTCAGTAACTAAAGTGCCAACGTGGCCTATCCCAGATATCAAGGAAAATTTATCTATGTTGTCAGGCAACGCTTATTTTTCTATAGTAGATATAGATTCTGCTTATCACGCGATTAAGGTGAAACAATCAGATAGACCCAAGACCGCTTTCACGTCACCGGAGGGGTCCTACCAGTACGTTCGACTCCCGTACGGGTTGGTGTCAGCTCCAATGACGTGGTCGAAAGCAATAGATCTAATACTGGGTAATCTCAAGGGGTTGGCGTGCTGTGTTTACATGGATGATATCCTCGTGACAGGGAGAACTATCGAGGAGCATGCAGAAAATCTACGGAAGGTATTTGAAAAATTGCAGGAAGCTAATTTAAAACCAGGCTTAGCAAAATGTCACTTTGCAAAAAGGGAAGTTATTTATGTGGGTCACACTGTTAGCGCGCGAGGCATAAAACCGGATGCGTCTAAAGTAGAAGCTATTCAGAAATTAGCACGACCAGGTAATGTAAAGCAAATACGCTCATTCCTAGGTGCTGTTGGGTACTACAGGGCGTTCATTCCTGAATTTTCAACAATAAGTAAGCCTTTAACTCAATTAACTAAGAAAAACCAGAAATTTATTTGGAGTGAAGCCACTGAGCAAGCATTTGTTGCACTAAAGAATGCTCTTACTAAACATACATTGCTAGCGCATCCCGACTTTTCGAAACCTTTTGTGTTAGCATGTGATGCGTCCAATGTAGGGATCTCAGCTATCTTAAGCCAATTGTCAGATGGTTTAGATAAGCCTATTGGGTTCACAAGTAGATTACTTACGTCAGCCGAGCAAAATTACACAACTACAGAAAAGGAATTACTGGCAGTAGTATTTGGCGTAAAGAAATTTCGAATTTACTTATTCGGACATAAATTCACTATCTACACAGATCACAAAGCACTCACGTGGTTACTTACAACTAAAAACCCGTTAAGTGCAAGGTTGACAAGGTGGATGTTAGCACTGAGTGAGTATGATTACACTATTAATCACAGACCAGGAAAAGCAAACATCGTACCTGATGCATTGTCCCGTCTGGAGACACGGAGCGAGTTCTCGGTAGCTCCTCTGCAGTCGATAACTCCTTTGCAGGTAACGGAGACGGAGGCGAAGGAGGCGGCGTCTGGCCGGCTTCCATTTTCAAGGCGTGATCTGAAAATTCAACAAGAATTAGATGAATATTGCCAACAATTGATAAAAGAAAACAATCAGGGTTTAAATAATGAAGTTTTTATAGATATAGAGGGTGTGTTATATACAGGGGGTGTTCACAATTCAAAAATCATAGTTCCAAAATCTATGGTGAATACTATAATTTCAATGCACCATGACACGACTTATAGTGCGCACCAAGGCACGAAAAGAACACAGGCCGTGATCGAAAAGAGGTATTTTTGGCCTTCATTAAAGGAAGATGTCAAATGTTATATTCAAAAATGCGAAACATGTGCTAAGAGGAAAATTACACGAAAACCTACTGCGCCATTAGGAATTTCCGAAACAGCAACAAGACCGTTTCAGGTAATTTCTATTGACATTACGGGACCACTAAACGTCACAAGGGCCGGAAATCGCTATATGCTTACATCCATATGCCACTTCACTCGATTTCCCGAGGCTATACCGATACCAGACCAGACCGCCAATACAGTGGCAAGAGTTTTGGTAACGGAAGTGTATTGTAGGTACGGAGCTCCCGAGAAAATCTTGTCCGACCAAGGGACAAATTTTCAATCTGCACTATTCACTGAAATATGCAAATTATTTCATGTTAAACATGTGAATAGCAGTCCTTTCCATCCTCAATCGAATTCGGTGATTGAAAGATACCATAGATATCTAAATGATTCCCTATCTATGATTGTAACTGAGTATGGGGATGATTGGGACCGGATGGTGCCTTTTACATTGATGGCATATCGATCCGCTCCACATGCCACAACAACTTACAGTCCATTCTACTTGCTTTATGCTAGAGAAATGCGTTTGCCAACTATGATTGAGCTCGAACCTAAGAATAGTGACGTTGAGCTCAGTAACGCGGAAGAACATATTGAAGCTATGAAACAAAGGATAAGTGAAGCCTATAGTAACACATATCACCATCTCTTAGAGAATAAATATCGACAAAAGCAGCAATATGATAGAAAAGCGACAGATATTGAATTTGAAGTAGGAGATTATGTATATTTAGACAAGCCGTATATAGGAAAGAAAGCAAACAGAAAGTTAGCGCCAAAGTATGGCGGACCGTATGAAATTATAGAGAAACTTACCCCGCTGAATTATAAACTACAAATGGGACCAGGACGCACTGCGTGCGTACATATAAACGGGCTTAAGAAATGTTATCCAAATAGCAGGCCGGAGAGTGCTAACGAGCCGGATGTCTGGCCGGAAGTGATAACTAGCTCGCAATTGATAGATGAAAATGTTGAAGTTACAGCTCCTGAGAGAAATGAAATAAGCACAGAAAATTCGTTTATCGAAAATTATGATGAAGACGCTCATAACATCACTCTCCCTCAGGATGATGAGCGTAAAGATCCCACTTGGACTTATAGGGGAATTAGGGAAAGAAATCAAGTGGAAAGACCCGTCACCTTGCCATGGAATTTGCGGCCTCGGGTTCGAAACCAAGGGGGGCCATCCACCAGTTCTAGGCGCGAGGAGTCAGAAGAGCCAGTAATCAGCGGCAGCGATGAACATAACTCGGAAAATATAGGCTACAATGAGCCGAGTGAAAATACAGAAAAAGTAACAGCGTACCAGCTTAAAAGGCGTGGGCGTATCTAATATCCTCATTTTGATCTTTTCAGGTTATGCTCTGGCAAACCACGGGGTTATGAGAGATCCTTTAAATGTCTCTCCCGAGGGACCTCTAATGACTAAAGGAGTAATTTTTGCTTATCAAGAGACAATCTTGGTTACTGGCAGTCGATGGACAATCAGTATCGACGTGCCTGTACAACTGTATGCTAATGCCATTACACAAGTCAAAACGATCTTTGAAAAGTTAGATGTTGAAAGATCACGAAATACAGGGAGTTCAATAGAATGGGGCGAAATTGAGAAACTTAAGAAAGTGTTTGAATTATTGCAAAACGAGATGAGAAATATAGAACAGTACTTACCCTCAAAGGATAGTAGACGAAAACGGGGTGCAATCGATGTTAGTGGGTCACTGATGAAGGTGTTATTCGGTACTCCTGATAGAGCCGAAATAGATAAGGTGCACAAACAAATTGCTAAATATGCGACTACAACCACCAAACTGGTGCATGTTGCTGAAGACCAATTCACTTATATAAAGGAATTGGATGGGCGAACTACTCAAAATACCCAAAGAATAAAAAGCTTAACTGATGAATTAGTTGTAAAGGTACAGGAGATTAATAATAGAAGCTTAGAGGTAGAAGATGCTGAAACAAAATTCGAAAATTGGGTAAGAAGTCAATTTAAAGTATCCTCAGCGATACGCGAACTTTCTTTATTCATGATTAACTTGCAGCAGCAGCTAATACAAATACAGGAAGGGCTAGATGTAATCGCGACTGGCAGATTAAGCGCGACTATTGTGCCACCTGGAAACTTATCCCAAATTTTGCAAACCGTGGGACTTCGACTACCACTGGGGACTTCACTTTTAGCCGGTGCTGAAATATCAGACATGCACACGTACTATAAACTTTGTGACGTGATAGCATATTCTATGCCTGCTGCTATCAGGATCCTTATCAGGGTTCCTTTGAGAGGAGCTGATAGAACTTTGGAATTATACAGGGTGTTACCATTACCAACAATGTTAGAAGAGGTAGAAAAGTACATAACTATTCATACAGCAGTTCAGTACCTGGCAGTATCTAGTGACAGACAGAGATATGCCCTTCTTACAGACACCAACTTAAACCAATGTAAACCCGGAACAATCTCCGTTTGTCCTGCTGAATTTGCCTTGTACTCCTCTACCTCTCCCACATGTATCTCATCCTTATTTTTTGGACAGGAAGACAATGTCCACACCCTTTGTAAACGAGTTATCCTAAGACCTAACTTCCCACCTATATGGTACCACGTCAAGTCAAAAAGAAAGAATTACTGGGTGTACTCAGTGTCGAGCCCTTTGAAGATAGCTAAAACTTGTTCTGGTCGCAAGACACGTTTCAGACCCTTGATTCTCCATGGCACGGGGTTGTTAACTGATGACCTTGACTGCCACTACCATTCGGAGACAATGACATTGTTGCCTGCCGTCACCGGAGAAACGCAACTGAGCTTAGAAGAAGACGCCATCATCGTACCCGATATCAGCAGCATGTTGTCGCCGGCCGAGCGACGTAACCTGACTGTAAAAGATCGACGTCCATTGGACCTAACAAACCTGGAAGCTCTCCAGACCGAGCTTCGAATAGACGACCACCCGCCACAGACGCCACTTCGCCGTCTCGCCAACAGCGTGCATGAGGCCCGTGAATCCTTGCGTAGCCAGCAAGGAACTCCAGTATATCTGTGGACCGGTACTGGGGTACTGTTTGTTCTAGGTGTTGCCGTGGTGTTGGGTATCACAAGGAAACATTGGTACACTCGCCTGATGTTGAGGAGACAACTGCTATCCAGACGAGCACATCCAACCACCCAACCACACGACAACGCAGACGAAGGTCATGAGCTCGTGGGAACCACTGTGCCAAACTCTCCCAATCAGGAGGAAGCCGCAAAATCGGAAGCGGCTACTACAAATAATGCTTGTTTCACCACATCAAGTGCGTTGTATTAAAGACACTTGAAACCTTTTGAGAACTCTGACAGGAAGGTTATAGGTAACATCTTGACACAAAAAGGAAAATTTTGTAACACTTACACACATTATTAAGAGAGACATTACTGTAATTAGGTTAAGAAATGGATATCTATATGTTGTATGCTTACCTATATGTGTTAGATATATATATATGAGAGCCCTTGAGTAATACAGGAGGAAAAATCCTGAAAGTAAAAGGAAACAAAATTATTTAATAATCTCTTCTGGCAGAGAAAGAAATTCAATGAATGTTAAAAAAAAAAAAAAAAAAAAAATGCAAGACACTTACCTGAATGGTTAGTAATTTCGCAATCGGTATCCTTGTACCCATTGCTCATGTCAAGGTGGGGAGGGTATAGTGCCCTGGCCACCCCTGTTGTAAGTTAGACAGATGACAGATAGCTGGGAACCTTCCTCTCAACTATTTGAGCATCCTACGTCTTTCTCAGGGCTTCTAGGTCTTCTATAAAGTAATATCTTCTTAAAATATATAATTTCATAGGAGCACATTTTTCTATGCAGTTATAAGGTTCCTGAGTAATATTATATTTTATGGTATTCATGTGAGAGGATGCTTACTCACATACCTCATCCTGCTTGCCGTCTGCTGCGGCTGGGTAAAGTCCCGACCAATGGTCTACGTGACCGGATCTTTCGAACTTTTCACCTAAAACGTAAGAATTTATGACGACACTTAGGCGTCGTCTATCCGCCACTATATAAGCTTCCCGAGCACCAGCTCGGGGCTTCTTTTGGTATTGTGTGGTGCCTAAGGAAATCCACGTCGGTCCGCATCAAGATGCAGAACCTCCTGATTATCCTGCAAGTAATGGGTGAGTAAGAAAGGAATATTGTCTCTGCCTAGATATTCTGCCAGGGAAACATTTTGACATACTAAAAGATAAGAACTAAGGGCTTCTCAAATTATGTGTTTTACTTTTGTAGTACTTAGGTATAGATGTTAATTCAAATAAATTAGTTATAGGAAAAGCTTATCATTACATTCTCAACCACCTAGTTCCCTCCAGGTGCACGCACCGTAATACCACATGCGTTCCAGAACGCGAAACGATAAGAGTACGAGACCTAGTTCGATTCGCCATTCTGGGCGGTCTGGACGATCGCGGTCAGGAGGGCAAGTCCCTCCATTGCGACAGCCATCTTTGCGGCTGGGTCGGTGGTAGAGAGGAATCTGAGCAGCAGATCACAGATGCGCTGGCCGTGGTTCAGCAGAAGCTGCTGTATCCACGCCATCACATCCGATAGGTGCAGGACAGGAGGAGTGGTGAGGGTGATGGTTCTAGGAGTGGGTGTGGGCGGAGTGCGTCGGGGTACTTGCTCACCGCCAGCCACCTCCTGCCCCTACTGTCGCTCGGGTACGGGAGTACCGTTCCCTTGCGGAGTTCTGGGGGGGGGGGGAGAAGTGAGGCTGCCTAGCAGGCCAGCGCGCCTTCGCTTGAGTGGGTGGGTTTTGTCTGGGGTTGACTAGAGCTTGTGTTTTGCGTGGGGGTTGGCGTGTGTTTGTACCAACCCGTGAAATCGCAGGGCCACGCGCAGCCCTTTGCGCCGTAGTGGTGTTGGTGGCGATCCTGTCCTGCGCCGGCTGTCTAGGTCTTGGAGCAGGTGCTGGTGCAGGTGTTGGCTTTGCTTGGCGCTGATTGGTAGCAGGTGCTGCTCTTGTCTCCTGCTATGTTTCTAGTGGCGGTCGCCTAGCCGCTACGACAGCTAATCTCTTGGGACAGCCACCATAACTTGCGATATGCTTGTCACCACAGTTTGCGCATACCGGCTTCGCGGTGGAAGCTATCGGGCAGACCTCTTTAGGATGGGGTTCTCCGCACCTTAAGCAGCGCAGGTTGCGAAAACAGAGGTGACTGGAGTGGTTAAACCCCAGGCACCGGTGACATTGTGGGGGCCCGCCAGAGCCCTTGGACGGTTCGATTTTGACCCGACGGTAACAGATGGCAGTGACTACATCTATCTTGGCCTCCGGGTCGTTGGCCCGCTCCACTATTACTAGGAAGAGGGGGAGTGGGGTTTTGGGGCCTTGCCCATCTGCAGCGGACCTGGTAAGCTGCTTCACCAATCTTGGGGTGATGCCCTGGCGGATGAGGTCTGCCTCGATGTCCTCCACCGAGGTGTCGTTAGGTATGACCCTGCGGATGTCACGGGTTTTGTCAAGACCGAAGGTGAAATGGTGAACACCTTTCTTCTTGAGAGCTTGCAGGAGGAGTTTATAGTCCTCCGGAATCTTGGCCTGGAAGACATATCGGCGTTTGTTCCTCGTCACCGTGCAATGACCAGATAGAGATGGCATGACGTCCTTGAGGAAGCCTACCATCCCCCTAAAGTCATCCACGATGATAGGTGGAACGTGCTTCCTCAACCCGGTGTTCTGGGCGGGCCCAGGATCACTGGGGCGGGATGTTGTTTGTGATTGGCCAGAGGACACGCCCTCTGCAGCCAATCGGCTACGCCTCTTGTCCTTCCTCGAGGCCACCACACGAAAGTCGTTCTCTCTGTCTGTGGAGAGGCCGGAAGAGGACTCCTCATGATCCATCATCATGGATGATGAGTGGTACGACAAGACCGAGGTCCTGTCGCTGTGGTGAGAAATGTCTGTGCCCTCAATGGCACAGTCGTCGTCGGAGTCAGACTCCGGGTTTTGGCCTATGCGTGAAACTGGTTCACGCGGGAGACCCTCGTTGGTAGATTGCATGGATGAGTCCAAACATATGACCTTGCCTTTACAGCCTTGGCGTTCCTGAATAGATCTCTTTTTACCCTCGACAGTAGCAGGGTCACTGGAGGGCAGGGTGGCTGCACCAGTGCTGATGCTGGATCATCATTGGCAGAGCCGCTTGGGGCTTTGCCTTTCGTTGGTTTGGTGTGCGGTGGTTGCTTATTTGATCTCGCTTATATAGTGGCAGTGCGGTGGAGGTGGCCCCGCCCTCTCGCTTCTGGTTGGCTAGTTGCCTGCCAATTGTGGTGGGTGCTGGCGCCGCTCTTTCCTGGTGGTGTTGGAGTTGCTTTACGCTTTCTTTTCCCAGGTTTTTGTTTCCTTTTTTGTCTTAAACAAAAACCTGGAAAACGAAAGCGTAAAGCAACTCCAACACCACCAGGAAAGAGCGGCGCGAGCACCCATGCCAATTGGCAGGCAACTAGCCAACCAGAAGCGAGAGGGCGGGTCAACCTCCACTGCACTGCCACTATATAAGCGAGAGCAAATAAAACCTTCGAGAGAACTGATAGGAGACTGATGGATCGGTAATTGGATGGGTGTAACGGGTCTTTCCCCGGCTTCAAGATGCATATCACCCGGGCCTCCCTCCACTCGCGTGGAAAGTGGCACAAGGTGAGGCACATGTTGAAAACCTTGGTTAGAAAGAGTACCGCCTTGATGGGAAGGCATCGGAGCATGGCGGGGGTTAGTCCGTCAGGACCTGCTGCCTTTTTGGGGTTGAGGCGCCGGAGTGCGCCCTGGAGTTCGCTGGGTCGGATGACGGGAAGTCGGTCCGCCTCGTCGGGGGGGGGCGCCGAAGCTAATACTAGCCCGCTTGTCCCCTCTCTTGGGCGACATTCATGCCATCCCAGATCACCAATTTGGTTTTCGTCCTGGGCATTCTACACCCCAGCAACTACTGAGAGTGGTGGAGGCCGCTGCCCTGGGCTTCCAGGACAGAGCCTACACTGCGGCAGTGTCGCTGGACGTGGAGAAAGCCTTCTCTACGACCTGGCACGCGGGTCTGCTCCTCAAATTCATCCGTCTGGAGCTCCCGACACACATCATACACCTACTACACTCATATCTTAAACACAGATTTTTTGTAGTTTCAGTTGCGGGACACAAATCAACACCTAGGCCAGTAAGAGGCGGAGTCCCCGAAGGCTCTGTACTTTCCCCTACGCTCTTTAGCGTCTACATGGCCGACCTACCAACAGTGCAGCAAGTCAACATAGCTCAGTATGCTGATGACGTGCTGTTATACTGTACAAATAAACACCCACGCAGAGCCTTCAACCCTATCCAGAGACGCCTCTGCCTCATCCAAGAGTGGTGCGAGCGTTGGCGATTGTCCATAAATCCGGAGAAAAGCCACGCTATTCTTTTCACCAAGCGCCGCTTTCCCGCAAACTTCCCCACATTCACGTACCTCAGACGAAGGATACAATGGACCAACACCATCACCTACTTGGGGGTGAAGCTTGACAGGGGCGTCACTTTTGGGGAGCACGTCCGGGGGCTGTGGTGCCGGGGCAATGGGGCTGCGGCCTCACTGTACCCGATGCTGAGGTCCTCGATGACGGTTCCCCTTAAGTTGCGCCTTTTGAGGGCTCTTATTATCCCCTTATTAATCTACGCCTGTGAGATCTGGGGCATGGCGGCAGACTCCAGTCTGCTGTTGCTTCAGCGGGTACAGAATAGGTGTCTCCGGGCTATCTATTCTGTGCCTCGAGGCTTTCCAACGAGACTCCTGCACGAAGCCTCTGGTCTACCATACCTGGAGGACGAGATTAGGCGTCGGGCAACAAAATTCAACGAAGGGTTACCATTCCATCGGAGCGCCCTCGTTAGGTCTCTTGGGGATTACGATCCCACAAACCGCCGCTTCAGGCGATACCGGCTTCCCCGCATGGCTTGCGGGCATCCCCGGTAACGAAGGAGCACCACCAACAGCTGCTACGGCTAAGCTCCTTATTATCCTTCAAGAGTTGCTTGGATTCAAAATTTAACCTCAAGAAACATTTTGATAAAAACACACCAGCGGTGCACAAGGGCCGTTGCACCATCAAGGCAACCGTCGAGGAGCAATATTCGCCTCCTCCTGTCACTCCACAACCCCAATACACACCCGCCATCCTACAAAACCCACAATCTCGTCAGAACGTGGTTAAGTTCTCTCTGAGAACAGGGACACGTCTAACACACCTCGGGCTGCCCTCAGCCTGCCAATCACACTGGACTGGAACCACGGGGGAGAACTAGAAATCTAATACATCGAACAGAATATTATCATGCGCGCGAACTAGCAATTAACAAGGCCAGGACTTACATTAGAAATCAATGGAACGACACACTCGAAAATCTCAACCCCCAACAAAACACAGTATGGCGAATTGCGAAATGCTTAACGCGCACACGCACAAATATACCGCCACTACAAAATAATAACACCGTAGCAGACCCCGCAGGCTAAGGCCGAAGCGTTTGCGGTCACTTTAGAGGAGGTACTCTCTCCCAATCCCGCGAACGGGCAAGACGATTTCATTCAAGAAGCCGAAGATGAAGCCCAAATCTTAGGTCAGAGAAGAACACACAACAAATTTGGTGAAATAAGCTGGATTATAAAACACCTGCCAGCAAGAAAAGCACCAGGCCCAGACAAGATACCAAATGTGGTACTAAAGAATTTACCCAAAAGGGCAGTAACATTGCTTGCCAAAATATTCAACTACATGCTCGAACATGGCAGGTTTCCACCTGCATGGAAAGAGGCAAAAATCCTACTTTTCCCAAAAGTAAACAAAAATCTAGCACTACCAATCAGCTACAGGCCGATCAGCCTATTAAATACGATGAACAAGGTATTAGAAAAAGTGATACTGAAGCGAATAAATTCACACCTGCACAAACAAAATATACGTATACCCGAACAGTTCGGATTTCGAGCTCACCATTCTACTACACTACAACTGTTCAGAATGACGGAGCAAATCACCAATGGGTTCAACACAAACAAATCGACAGGTGCCCTCTATTTAGATATTGAACGTGCCTTCGATAAAGTATGGCATGCAGGGCTACTCAGAAAACTGAAAGTCTACGAAATTCCTGACACTGCTGTAGCCCTAATTAGGGACTACCTCTATGAACGACGATTTCACACCTCAGTAGAGGACGCAGTCTCAAGCTCCAAACAAATCCGAGCAGGAGTTCCACAAGGAAGTATAGTAGGACCAACATTGTTCAATTTATACATAAACGACATGCCAGAATTGGTAAGAACCAACAAGTACATAAACGCAGATGACACTGCTATAACCACACAATCCACTCAGCCACGAATAATACACTTACGCATACAAAATGCTTTAGACTCACTTGAACCATGGTTCAAGAAATGGAGAATTAAAGTAAACGCGAAGAAGACACAGGCTATAGTCTTCACTAAAAGAATACAGCACCGTAAAGGTAGAAACTTGCTACAAACACTTAACTACCAAGGCGAAATTATCGAGTGGAAAGACCAAGTGACCTACTTAGGTCTTGTCATGGACCAAGGCCTAACCTGGAGTAGGCATATAGCTAAGGTCAGAGCCAAGGCTAATGGTCAACTAAACAGACTATATCCCATCATCAATCTCAACAGCCAATTAAAATTAAACATGGGAATTACCCTATATAAAACGCTAATAAGAACGATCATTACGTACGCATCCCCTGTATGGCGCTACGCTGCAAAAACGCACATACATAAATTACAAACACTCCAGAATAGAATAATTGCCAAACAACCCCCAGTAGCGCCGGCTTATCTCCTTCATGAGAAGCTAAAACTGCATTCAATTGAGCAGTTCATAACAAGCCAAAGTTACAACCTGTATAAGCGTAAAGCAAGAAACAATAATGAATACAAGAACTAGGCAACTATGAAGCAGAAAATAACAAACACAAGAGACCGCTCTCTCTATTTGACAGAACCCTCGGCCTGGGGGAACCCGATTTAAATATACAAGAATATCCAGAATCGCTAGTAAGAATTCCATAATAAAATTACCCATGAATGTGACTACGACATTAGTTTGGTGGCCCTTGAAATCCTTACTTTCTGAGTCAAGGCGGATCCGGGGGTTTGAGGGACCTGGTAGACCACTAACGGACCTTCTCTGGTATTTGATAATAGAATGTAAGTAATAAGAATAAGCGTTTTATTACAGGTAAAGCAGCATAGGGCATGGCCATCACTTGGATGGGTGACCACTAAGGCCATGAGAAACCAATGATGTCTCTGCTAATGACTACGCCCTATCTAGTTAAAGGGTTGAACACAACTAATAACTAATGACTTCGCCAGACAGGGCAGCAGTGGTTGTAAAAATATAACTAGCTTAGAATATCTAAATGACTATGTCCTTATGTTACAAGGCTGCAGACATACGAAATATACCAACGACTTTACCCGAAAGGGCAGAAAATGTTATACTGACTACGTCCTTTTGTTACAGGGCTGCATATAAGGGCGCAATCAGGGCTCCGGTCATGTCTGCGTCCTGGCCCTCACTCTCTCCTGGCTATGGCCTTTGGCTAGCCATAACACCCGCTCCTTGAATCCGCAGGTGCAACAAGCGGTACTGCAGCATTCCTACACCCGAATTCTCTCCGGTGAGGTGGTTTTTTTAGTGGGTATTGCCAGTTTAGGGCGACCCCCACACTTGGCAGAGCTATCCCCTCTGTCGCCTTAGATTGGGTTTTCCACTCCACTCGAAAAAAAAAAAAAAAAAAAACCACGGGGGACTTCGCTTCGAGATGCCAAAGAGGAAGCAACAATGCAGACCAACAGCTCCTACAGCAGCCACCGCTTCTCCGACATCCGCCGGGTAGGGAGTGCTCGCCGGCATCTCCGCCAACTGCCGTTACACCGGCAGTGAGCGCTGCACCTTTGCCGCGCTCACTATCACCACCGCCGCCGGCCGCCGCTGCTTCACCGGCATCCAACAATTCATCACCGCCACCGCTGAGCTCCACGCCGACGCCGCCCCGGTACAGTGCCGTGGTTAGGGGGGTCCCTTGGGATCTTTCCACCCGGCTACTCCTCGCCGCTGCACAATCTAGATGGCCTTCATGTTCGAGGGCCACTAGAATTATCTGTGACCGGGGCCCGACACCACTGGTAATGGTGGAGCTACAGGACCGATCAGACCTGGAGGCTGCCTTGGCGTCAGGGTTGCCCTTATTAGGGCGACTTCTGCACGTTGAGGCAAGCAGACAGGAAAGACATCGGCCCTGCCGTCGCTGCTGTGCCTACGGGCACAGCCAAGAAGACTGCTCTTCGCCGCCGAAGTGCCACTACTGTGGCACCAACGCATTCACTTCGGAGTGCACTGGGCACGACCTCCACCGCCGTCGCCGGTTCTGTGCCACCTGTGGTGGTACGGGACATTTCACCGGGCAAGCCCAGTGCCACAGCTACCCAAAGAGCAGGCACTCATCGCCTAAACCAGCCCGGACACCATCATCTAAACAGCCATCTCCGCAGACTGAACAACCAACACCGACCAACCTGCAGAACGAAATCCAGGGCCTAAGTGAAGCCATTCAGGACCTCCACGCGGAGGTCCTGATTCTTACGGCTAAGCTCACGGCCTTGGAGGACAGGCATCAGGAACAGGACAGCACCACTTCACATCCAGAACTTCACCAAGCAATAGCAACAGCAGTCACCGACATCCGACTCATCTTCAGGGAGGAGGTGAGAGCTCTACTGGAGAAGTCGGCACCTCAAACTTCCAAGTTCAACATCCAAGGTAGACGCCAAGGGCTTAGGCTCGAAAACGTCCCAGGATACGACGACTGGCTCAACAGAGTCAACCAGCACTAGCTCCATCCTTCACCCTAGAATTCCTTAATTCCTCTCCCCGAATACTCCGCGGTGGCAGTCTGGGCCTTGGTCAAGTCTGCCTCCCGGTCCTCATTTCACCCCTCTGACTGCACCCTGCAGTCAGTTAAATTATCGCCTTGAATCCGCGGGTGCAATCATGCGGTACCGCCTCTCCTTTCTTCCTTCTAATACCGGTGGAGGGGTTTTTTAGTCGGTATGCCCACATGGGAGATCCCGACACTCCGGGCTTGCCCGGGTTAGTCCATAAGGTGGATTTTCCCCCTCCACTCGTAATTAAAAAAACACGGGGCTCAGTATAGAGACACAGCGGAGCGGAGAGATCTTCAAGACGCCAAGACGTTCCAGATCTTCTGCAGCTTAGACGAGTAGGATAGCAAGACTACAGCCAACTGTCATTACGACTGGTTTATAGGCGCCCTTTAGGGTCCGGCCCTCTGCTAACCGCGCTTCTTAGCGCTCGCTAACTGCCTCTTTTTCTCTATCTTTCCTCTTGTTCTATCTTAGTAGTTTAAGCTCCCTGTTAGGCCCCCTATATATATATAGGCTATATTTCTCTTCTCCCTTCACACTTCTTCTTAGCTTAGCATAGGTAAGAAAATAGAATAATATAAATAAATAATCAATCAAGCAATAAGCCCTAGCAGCCCTTCTAGAGCGGTAAACCCACAGCGGCGTGCTAACAGCCTTTATAAATGTTTTTGGCAAACGATCTTAGCTAGAGAGCCTTTATTAAGGCACCTAGCTAGAAAAGGTAAATAAAGCAATAGCTAGCTAGGGTACCGCGTGTAAAGGTTTTGTTGGCAGATTAAACACCTAGATGATGGGAGGAAGATATCCAACGCGGAAGAAAGGAGCCCCCAGAGAAACGGCAGAAGCCCAGAACTTCATGGAAGATGACAGCAGCAGCCAGGATAGCGACGAGCTGCATATAGCGCTGGAGAATGATAGCACCCCAACCAGCAGCAATACAACGGCAAAAGAGTACACACTTCACATCCAAGTAAGTCGAAATTTGCCAAATAATTCAAGCCAGGACACAACCACCGAGAAGGAGGGCAGATGCGAGTCGGGAGCGGCCACACCACAAACAAGCGGCAACATAACCCAGGACCAGGCACACCCCAATGATGGCACAGTGAACTCCGCGCCAGCTACAAGCAGGGCTCCAACTAACTTCCTCACACAGGTAAGGCAAAATATTCCCAAAATCTTTGTAGCGGATTATTGCACACGTAGCTTTGCGTCAATCACGAGGGACTTTGATTTAATTTACAGGCCAGCAGGATACAAAGCGGTACTCCGCGATAACTTTTATGGTGTGACCTTCACAACCCTTGAGGACTATAATAACTTTGTTCGTTTCCGCAAGGGTTGTAACGTTCCGTTTCATATAACAACACCAGCAAATGAGCGAACCCATAAAGTTGTGATAAAAGGGTTACACCCGAGTATATATCCAGCAGAACTCATGGACGAGTTGAGAAGAATTGGACTGGAAGCAGCCAAAGTAAGCCGGCTGTTTTCAATGCGTACAAGAACGCATGTCCCTATATATTTAGTAGAACATGACGATGCTGACAGATCAACTGCCCTCACTAGAATTCATGATATATTCCATTGTAAAGTCAAAATGGAACCATATAGACCGCCAAACGGCCCACCACAGTGCGGGAAGTGCCTCCGCTTTCGACATTTGGCGCGAAACTGTGAGGCACCGCAAGTTTGCTCGCGCTGTGCGGGGCAGCACTACAACAGAGAGTGCCACAGCACAACCCGCAGGTGCGCTCTGTGCAATTCAAACCCGCACGGGGCGCGGTGAAGGGGATGCCCAATGTACTATAAGATGGCCTTCCCCGCCACTCAATAGATGGCACGTCAAATCCCCCGCAGGCTTCAGGCACCTGTATCAGAGCACAGGGGCTCATACGCCAGAGTGGTCCAAATCAAAACCCAAGGCAGGATACTCATGTGATGCGAGAAACGCGCCACGTGGGAACCCTGTCGCAAATAATGGGAACAGAAACCACGCCAATGATGGCGGCTGCAAACTCTGCAACAAATATCAGAGAATATAAAAATGCGCCAACACAAACAGACGCGCAAGAGTCAGGCGCAGAAAAGAAAGCTGCGCAACCATAAATGCCTGATGATGCTCACAAAGCTGCAGCTAAGGACAGGGAGGAAGCAAGAGTACAGGAATGCCAAAGAAGGTACCCCCTGCATTTTGTAACAAACAAAGCAAACAAGCAATTCCTCAACATAGATTATGCCATACACGGCCCGCTCTTACAAATAGGTCAAGGCAACCTAATGAGGGGCTACTCCAAGATGGAGGAGATATACCACAGCCTCTTTGGTGACACCACTAGCCCAAGAGACGCACAGGCAAAGTTTCTGAACTTCCTGAATCTGATGAAAGATGCAGTAAATGAACTGACAGAGGTAGAGGGTGGACGACCTGCGCCTAAAACCCCAAGAAAAAGACGCTAGAGAAGGTTAAAAAAAAAAAACAACACAACTGTACTCCAGGGAAAATGGCTCAACAAAGAAACAATATATCACAACAAAACACAACCCATAAAATCATTTATTGGAACGCCCAAGGTATACGTAACAAATTACAGGATTTCAAACATCACCTTTACAATAATAATATCACAATAGCACTACTAAACGAAACTTTACTAACACCTAAATCCAGTTTCAGGGTACCAGGCTACAAAATTTACAGAAACCACAGACTAGAAGGAAAACCACATGGGGGACAGCAATAGTGGTCCAGGAAGCGCTTACCCATACGCTTATACACATCCCGCCGCTAACATCCATGGAAGCCACGGCCATCTCAATAAACATACACAACACTCAGGTAACAATAGCTAGCGCTTACTCACCACCCAGACAGCTCAATATGCAGGATGTGGAAACCATCATGAACCTTGATGACGTAGTGGTAGTAGCGGGTGACCTTAACGCAAAACATCCAGCATGGGGTTGTAAGATAGCAGACACGGGGGGAAATGCACTGCACAAGCACATGCTCAATAATGAGTACATAATAGATCACCCGGGAGAACCAACATATATACCGTCACAAACAAACCACGAAGCACATACACTAGACATTGCTCTTCTAAAAAATACAGCTTTTGAATACCAGATGAAGCTAGTGGAAGCACTAGCATCACACCATTTTGCAGTCCAAATAGACATACAAGCCCTGCCAGGTATAAAACCGCCACCTAAGCGAAGAAACTATAACAGAGTAAACTGGGATGTCTTTGCTGACACATTAGACAAATCATTATGTGACACGCCCACCCTAACAAGCCATATGGCTGTAGACCTTGCGGCAGACGGACTAGAACGCACAATGCAGCAGGCGATAGAAAAAGCGGTTCCCTTTATACAACCCCCCAGACACGAACTTACATATCCACCGTTAGTTTTAATATTAATGCGAGAAAGGGACCACGAAAGGCGAAGATGGCAGTGCACAAGGAACCTTGTGCACAAAGTCAACATGGCCACTTTGAACAGTGCAATTAAAACACGAATAAATGCACAGACCCAGCAGCAGTGGGACCACACCCTGGCACAGTTACAACCAGGCAATAATAAACTGTGGCAACTAGTCAAGGCCCTAAGGAAGCAGCCAATAAACATCCCGCCACTCAAAACATCAGCTGCACCCAACTCCTACGCGGAGACCAACACACAAAAAGCGAATATATTGGTGGACACGCTACGACTAAAGTGTAAACCGCATCAATGCCCTATAGATCATGAGTTATGCGAACAAATGGAGCAAGACCTGAAGGCAACCTTAAGAAACCCAGCACATAATCAATGCAGAAAAAACATGCCCTAGTGAACTGAGCTGGATCATCAGACATCTAAAGGTAAACAAGGCACCAGGCCCAGACCAAATACCAAATTTGGTACTAAAGCATCTGATGCAAAAAGCACTGCAACGCCTAGCCGATATTTGCAACTATTGCCTCCAAACTGGATACTATCCGAGCTGCTGGAAGCAGGCGAACGTCTTAATGTTCCCAAAACCAGGCAAAGACAGAGCCGATCCCAAAAACTACAGGCCCATTAGCCTATTAAAAACCATCAGCAAGGTAGCGGAGAAAGTAATACAAAAACGTCTGAATGCCCACATCAAAAAACACAACATAATTATTAATGAACAATTTGGCTTTCGCGCTAACCACTCCACAACCCTTCAGCTAATCAGAAATGTGGAACATATTACAAAAGGTTTCAATAACAAATCAACCAGTGCAGTATTCCTTGATGTCCAGAGGGCTTTCGATACAGTCTATCATGCGGGACTGATATGAAAACTAAAAACTATGAATTTCTGTGATTCGATGATAAAGCTTATAGCCCACTACCTTACTGAAAGGACATTTACTGTTACATTACAAGACGAGTGCACTGTACAGTACAAACTTGAAGCAGGCATACCCCAAGGTAGTTTACTGGGACCCACTTTGTTCACCCTTTATATAAATGACATCCCCAAAACACAGGGTACACATCTGTCCATCTACGCAGATGACACCGCAATTTCAGCACAATCCTGGCAGCTGAAAGTGATTGGTAGAAACCTACAAAATGCGCTAACAAACCTAGAACCGTGGCTAACTAGGTGGTGAATCAAAGTCAACACAGATAAGTCACAAGCAATACTCTTCACCAAAAGAACTAAACATCACGATAAAACCAACCAACTAACGTTATTTGGCAACACGATAAATTGGACCAACAAAGTCAAGTACCTAGGAGTGACGCTGGACTCCAAGCTCACCTTTGAGGCACATACAAAAGCAATTAGACAGAAAGCAAACCAAGCACTTGGGGCAATTTACCCTATCGTAAACCGTAACAGCAGATAGGGCTAACCCTATATAAAAGCCTAATTAGGCCTCTACTGACCTACGCGGCCCCTTGCTGGGGTCACTGTGCAAAGACACACATAAAGAACCTGCAAATTCTACAAAACAAAGCACTCCGAATCATCACTAAGGTCCCCAAAACAGTCCCATTGGAATTGCTACACGACAACACCAAGGTGCATACCATAGAGCAATTTGTCAAAAAGCTAGCGAATAACATGTACAACCAGGCCAGAAAAAGCTATAATACAAGAACTAGGTCAATATGACACAACCATAGATAAGCACAAAAGACCACTATCGCTGTTCGACCGCACAATTCCACTAAACAGACATACTGCTGACGATGACGTAACTATCTGAATCACCTCATACCACCATAATTCAATAGCAAGCACAGGTTCCCAATAAGTCCCTGGGTGGATGACAGGGGTGAGATGGCAGCCCCCAAACTGAGGACGACCAAGCGCTTCATAGGAAACGACAGGCATATACAGAATCTTATTAATCTCTTATTTCTCCAGCAGGTGTTGTAATTTAAAAAAAAAATAAAAAAATAAATTATAATAATAAAAATATATATATCAATATATATGTGTACTAAAAAAAGAAGTAAAATAGATATATATTCGGATAAGAACTTACTATGACATGAAACTGTGAATTTATTTTTCCCCCTTGTACATACCCATCCCAACCTGTTTCCCAAGTATGTTTTTTTTCAGGACCATCAGCAACCAGCTGAGGAGCAGATTAAATGGTAACCCCCTCTCCGGTTCCAGCCACAATAGAAGGTAATGTACACCATAATTATTTCTCTTAGCATGGTACCTAGCCTATCTCCTATAGCATGAGCATGAAATGTCTCCACTAACAATAGGACCTGGCCTGGGCATCTGTCAAGGCCAGTACCTACTCCCCACTCTGTCTGCATACTCCCTTGTATGCGGGCGCCTTTTTAGTAATCACCCACTAATATTCGGTTTGCTTCGGCGGTACCGGACACCACCATTACCTAATCTTCCCATCCATCACTGTAGTGTAGCTAGTGCATGGTAGGGGAGACGATGTAGATCCCCTTCGGATGATCGTCACCAGGTGTGGTGGAGGCGGGGACACACCCAAAAAAAACAACCACCGCACAAGAGCCCAGAAGAAGCTCACGGCAAGATGAGCGAAACGTCGGTATTCCCATGCAAGATAACGCGGCCTTCTCCGGAAGCTAAGAAGACACAGGTCGTGGAAGCCTACGCATTCATTAAACTAAATAATGTAAATGATAAATTTAACTCCTTCTTAAACACTTTCGTAAGAATTCATTGTTCTAGTTTTCCACTCCATGTAAAGAAAATTAATAACAATTCTAAAAATGACTGGCTAACTCAAGGTATAAAAATATCATGTAGACGTATAAGAGAACTTTGTTTAGCAACTAGAGAAAGCAAGTGAGGTAGACGTAGACAACACTATAAAATGTACTGCACAATTCTAAAAAAGGTTATAAATGCAGCTAAAAACTTTATTATGAAAAACAAATACAGTCCTCTCACAATAAGCCTAGCACTATATGGAACATTATTAAAAAAGAGACTGGTAAATGTCACTTGAAAAATGATATAAAAGAAATTAAAGCAAACCAAGTGACCATAAACCATCCCCAACAGAAGCAAATGCATTTAATAAATATTTCAGTCAGGTGGCAGAAAATTTACTGACAAAGAAACAGCCTAAAAGAGATCCAAATTCGTACCTTCAGGAATCCTGTATGGAAAATTTTACATCCTTAGAGATAGTACCCACAAGTGCAACCGAAATATAAAAAGTAATACAATCCCCGAAAAGTAAGAATTCATCAGGATACGATGAAATAAGCACAAAAGCATTAAAGATATGTGCTGACATTATTTGCAAACCTTTAAGTCATATATGTAACATATCCATGTTAACAGGAACATTTCCAGACAGATTAAAATATTCAGTCGTTAAGACATTATACAAGGAAGGGCAAATCTCAGAAATGTCAAACTATAGACCAGTATCTTTACTTACAGCTTTTTCAAAAATCTTTGGAAAAATTATATTTAAAAGAATTTATCACCATCTAGATAAATATATTTTAGCAAAAGAGCAGTTTGGATTCAGGAAGAGCATATCAACTAGTAATGTCATCATCAATTTAACAAATGAAGTTCTCAAGTCATTGGATGGCCAACTTAACACACTAGGAATATTCTGTGATCTATCAAAGGCATTTGACTGCGTTAATCATGAAATACTTCTATCAAAATTATTATATTATGGAATTAGAGGCAAAGGGTCTCAATGAATTACATCTTACTTATCAAAAAGAAAGCAAAAGGTTATAATAAATACTTCAAATAACAGCAATGCATATTCTGAATGGTGTGAAATAAAGCATGGTGTCCCACAAGGTTCTATTCTGGGTCCCTTATTATTTTTAGTTTATATAAATGATCTACCTGCAGTAATAAACAACAACGCCTATCCAGTTCTTTTTGCGGATAACACAAGTATTATAATTAAAGAACACAATGTCAGTCAGTTCCCAAATTCATCTAATAAAATTTTCAAAACACTAAGTGATTGGTTTGAAAGTAATAAAATCCACATAAAGTTTGTAAAAACTAACTACATTAATTTTTGCACAAAGCATAAAAACATGGCAGACCTAAGGATAGAATATGAAAATAACCAGATTGCAGAAGCCTGTAATACAAAATTCCTAGGTCTTATGATTGATCGTAACATGAATTGGAAACACCATATTGATTATATCTTACCCAAACTGAGCTCTGCATGTTTTGCAATTTGATCTTTAATTCAGTTTGTAAATAAGAGCATACTAAAAACAGCTTATTATACAGATTTTCATTCATTAATGGCCTATGGAATAATATTTTGGGGAAATTCAGTAAATGCTAAAAAAGTATTCATTATGCAAAAAAAGGTAATAAGAGTAATGGCAGGGGAAAGACGATCAACTCACTGCAAGCCACTCTTCAAAATGTTTGGGATTTTACCATAAGCCTGTGAATATATTCTAGCCATATTGTCATTTGTAATAAATAACCCAGAAAAGTTTACAAAAACTACAGATATTATAACAAAGAGACCAGACATAGGCAGGACTTAATACAAATCATTTGCAGTTATTCCGAAAAGGGATTTACTACAAAGGAACAGTTTTGTTTAATTCACTTCCCTCTTCTATAAAAGAATTGCAAATGAACAAAAACAAGTTTAGATCAGAATTAAAAGGATACCTTATTACTCACATCATCTATACAGAGGATGATTTCATTCAATCAAAAAAATTGGTAATAATGTAACATTGTAAATATAATAAACATGAATATTCTAAGAAGGCAAGTGTACGGGTAGACTTTTGGAAACAGACATGTAATTGAAAATTATGCAAAACTGACACCTCTGATAATTCATTGTAAGAGTTATTATTTGTAAATAAATGTATTAATAAGTTGGTTGGTATCTAATGTTGAGCAGTTGACAGTGAAGCTATTCGCTCTCTTGCATTCCAGTATTTTGATGTCATATTATCATGTCGACTCAAGGTTGGGCAGCACAGTAGATGGTTTCCATCTATATCCTCTTTAAGTGTACAGAAAGGACAGAGAGGAGATTTCACTGTACCAATCCTGAATAAATGTTTATTGAGACAGTCATGGCCTGTTGGGAGTCTAAAAGTTGCTACACAGGATTTTCTTGGTAATTTAGTGATTCTGGTCGTGTTATTACATAAACTTTTCCATGGTTTTCCTTTTGTTTGTAATACATCATCTTCTTTAATTTTGTTATAATATGTTGATATAATGATTCTTTTGATAGAGTGATAACTTATTGGATCAGATGAATTTGATGTAATTTTACTAGCTTTCTTGGCTAGAAAGTCAGCTGTTTCATTACCCTGTATTCCGCAATGTGCTGGTATTCATTGAAGTATTAATCTTTTATTTAAATTTATTGGTTGTTTTATAATTTTGTGGCATTTTGCAATATTTAAGTTATTAGATGTTACATGAGATGCTATGGATATAATAGCTGCTTTAGAGTCAGATAATAGTACAAATTTTTCAAATTTATTTATATGACATAGTAGGTTTTGTAAGCTCTGCAGTATTGCCGAAATCTCTCCATCAAAATTTATGGTATTTAAACTTAATGTTTTGTAGAAAGAGAAAGAGAGGGCATGTTGCACCTGCGCCAGTACCACTGTTATTTGGTAAGCGAGAACCGTCAATATAAACGTGTAGCCATTCATTGGTAGGGTATCTTAAATTTATTATTTCTAGTGTCACTTGTTTCAGAACACACGAAGAGATTTCACATTTTGTAAATTCTTCAGCTAAGTGTAGATAGTGTTCAATATCAAATAGTTCTAATGGTTAATATTTGTTTGTATGTTTTCTTTTAAGTAAGGAAGTTTTAATCTATATTTGACTTCTTTGACTTTATTATGGAAACTTTGTTGAATGTTTAGCTTTACTTGTGATTTTCTTTTTTCCCAGTCATTAAAAGGTAGTCTGATTAATTTTTCATAATGTAAGATGGCTGCTTGTTCAATGTCAAGTTCCAGTCTTGGATTATTTGTTAAAATTTGTAGAGCAAGTATTGGGGTAGTTTTAACAGCTCCAGTTACTAGGCGAAGAATTTGATTTTGTAGAATATTAAGTTTTTCTATATTTGCAGTTATTACTATATCTTCACAATATTTAAATGTTGGTTTAATATGCATTTTGTAAAAAGTGTTTAAAGTTTGTGTAGTGCTTCCCCATTTCTTGCCTGCCAGTTTGTTTAATAGTGGTAATTTTTTTCCTGTCTTTTTTTAATATATTATCAATGTGTTTTTTCCATGTTAATTTTGTATAAAAAATAATACCTAAACATTTGGCTTCATGTGTTTCTGTGAGTTTCTCCATTAGTTAAAGGGAAATATTTATTGGTTTCTTCCTTAGTGTAAATAGTTTGTTTTCTGTGTATTAATGTTCATTAAGTTATTAGATGTCCAATGCTGTAATGTCGTCAAGGATTGTTGTGCTATATTTATTAATTGTTGATTTTGATTTTTCAGTTTAGAATTCCATAGGACTACATCATCTGCAAATTAAGACTTTTGATTCTCTTCTTTGTAATTGATATGGAAGGTCATTGATATAAATGTTAAAGAGTGTATTACTAAGGAGGTACGCCTTGAGGTATGCTTCGGTGTGTCTGTTGATATATTGATAATTTAATTATATTTGGTAGCAATAAAGCATTGGATAATGAATTCACTGATCCAATGTAACATTTTGCCTTGGATTCCTAGAATTTTAAGTTTATCAAGTGGTTTGTATCTCCAAATACAGTGATATGCTCCTTGAAAGTCAATGAATATTGTTAGAATGTCTTCTTTTTTATTTAATGCATTTTAAATGCCTTTAATGAATAAATGTAATTGTTGACATTATCTTGCTTGACTCAACTCTTGTTTTCTTCGACCCCGATGGTATTAATGTATTCGTTTTATTTTCTTAGGTGATGTAACCACCATTTATGGCGCCTATTTTAAACGGTTACAAAAAGTTGAATAAAAGCATTCCAGATAAAGTGATGTATTAATAAGTATGAATAAATGTAACATCCTAGAGTTTGGGCTTTGAGTCTTAGCTCATAATAGGAGCTACAGATTGCTGTGTGTGTGTGTGTGTGGTGTGTGTGTGTGTGTGTGTGTGTGTGTGTGCGCATGCATGAACACCACCTGGCTATAAAAATATGTAAAGTAATAGCAAAATTCAAATTGTAATTTCAATTACTTTATCTTCATCTGTGAATATCAGGATTAATTCATATTTATTTTTTGATTTCATACTAATTGTTTAAATCTAGATTCCTGTGTCTAATACCCCCTGGCTACACTATTCACATTTCCCTCCTTATTTTCATTGTAATAAAGTAGCCAGTGTTGTATGAGAAATCATTCTTTTGGGTTTATACTTCAATCCAGCATTATGAAATGATTTTAAACACCCATAGGGCAAAAATGTTTGGTGTATTTTAAATCCTCTGTAAATGAAGTTCCATTTGAGGCGGTCTATGGAAAATAGGCTTTTTTCTGCAGATCATTTCATTTGAACTGTCATTGTCCAAAGATTATGGTCAGCAAATTTTAAGAACATATGTTCGATAATTAGGTTGGTATGACCTGTTTGCCAAACATTTGATAACTGAAAAATGTTTAAATAAATGCTGAACTCTATTGCAAAACAGTATTTCAGGATTTATATTATGGGGATGTTAAAAAGGGAGAAAAGGGAGAAGAGAAAAGTAAGCAAGTATATGTGAAGGGGGAAAAAAAAAGAAAACTAGAAAGGTGAAAATCTTTGTGGAGAAGAATACACAACAAACCAAAGAAAAGTAGTAAATGACAAACAATTTAAAATTTGTACAAGCTGTTGTAATCAGTGTGCTGGAAAAATCTTTCACAAGATACTCCGAAATAGAACATTTCTATAATGGACAAGATAAGGCTTTGCATGATTCCTACTTAGCAAGTTGCATGGAAAAAATGGCTCAGTCTTGCAATTAGAAAACTGCACTCACTGCCTGCTATTTCCAGCATCTATCGACGTTCCTCAAACTATGTGATTTAGACTACTTTGTGGGTTTGCCCATGACTGCTCTAGCCCAAATGTTCTTTTTCAAAGACCTTACAAACAGAGGTTGATGAACCATTTCCTTATAAAGAGAGTATGCCAAAAGCACATTCACATGAATATGGTGAACTTAAGGTAAATAATCCTTTCACCTTAATTTTTAGGAACTTCAAGTATCATAATGTTTCTGTCCAACAAGAAACAACATAAAAAGAAAAACTATTACCCAAAGCTCCCATGTTTAAATCAAGTGGATGATGGATTAAAAAAATGCATAAAACTTTGTTATGGTTTCCTTCAGAAAGGAAATAAAAGCTTTGGTATCATGTGATGTTTATTTGCACATACAAGAACTTGATTCCTGAGCTAAACTGGATGCCAGGTTCACACCTGCTTCTCCCTAGCAGAATACAGTAGGCACTTAGAAAATGTTGACTACAGAAAAACCTAACTGGAGATCCCTATATAGATATTTTCCAATTAGGGTAACTTGGTTGATGGTGGGCAGAAAAACATAACACAAATTCAAACTCATCATGACAACATGTGTATTATATATCACAGAAGATTAAGTTACTGTGTTTGGAATTAAACCAGCATTATGTTACTACACTTTTTGTATATTCTTTTATCTTGTTATTTTATCTTCCTTGTATTTCTAGTTTAAAGCAACCAATTTAACTCAGATCAAATGGCTTGACTTTAGTAACTTCTGCAATCAAAGTTCAACTTAGATTATATTAATATCTGTGCAATATAACTTTAACCTGAACCCAAGTTAACCTTTTCTCTGATCTAAACTTAACTAGTTTTTACAACTGGGCGAAGAAAGAGTTTTACAGAGTAGTTTAACTATTCTGAAGCTCAACATTTTTTAAGTCATGAAATTGTTTATTAACTACTTAATGTTAACATTAGCTGAAAGAAGCTGACAAGGTGGCCTAGTGTGCTCCTGCTACTTGCACCATACAACAACCAGTGTTTGTAACTTCTCTCAATCAAATATTATAATTATGGCATGTAATTTACTCTTTTGATTAAACCTGCAGAATGGGCGTTGGTGTTCCAAAATTTCAATATGTGCTTATTCTTTCTTGTTTTCATGAACAGTAAAAGAAAGACCATGTGCATATTCAACTATGTGCAGCTACTCTAAAAATAATGCACTGAACAACTCTGTTTTATTTCCTCAAGAATACAAAAAATGCTTTTAACAAATAAATATTAAAAATGCAATAGTTCTCCTTGTTCACACATTGCAGTTGCCTGGTAAATCCTGAAAAGAGAAAAATAAATGTTAATATTATGGCCAATAAATACATTACTACCAGTAACTATATTTCAGAAAAGAAAATGCCCACTATGCAATGGGTCACCTAGTTCTTAGGCATTCTTGCATAGGCAGTATGAGCATAAAATTTGCCATGTGCTCCCAACCTCTTTGTGTTCTAGTGAGCATGGCAGCTCACTTTGTTTGGAAACCAACATTTCAGCAGTTATTATAAACTCTTCAGTACACTTGCAGATAATGTGTAGTTATTGTGTTTTGATTAAGTAGTGAGCCTGAAGTAAAATGTTCCTAACACTGGGCGATTTGCCCAAATAAGTTTAATCAGCAGCAATTGTGGCTGCAACTAGAAGCGGTTAAAGCATACTTCTGCTGATGTATAGTGGTAACTGATAGCATGGTACAGAAAGTGTGAGTATAGTGGAAATAACAATAAAAAAGTGGAGTGAGTAGTTCATCAATTTGTAATGCAGGAAGCTGTGTAAATCAAGATAAAGAAAATGGAAAGCCTGCGACAGAAATTTTTACGATGCAGGAAATGTGTGCAGCATCAGAGGTTATAGCGTTGCTCCAAAAAATAGTTGATATGTTGAATAAATATTTGAAACAAGCACAAGAAGAAATTATAACACTGAAACAAGAGAGAAATCTCATCATTGAAACAAGGGAATGTAAAGTTAACAAGCGAATTTTGGCATCAGATGGAAAAGGAATCTTTCCCTATAGGAAGACGAACAGAACAATTGAGCTACCAGGTGATACGCGTGCTTATGTAACGACCACAAATCAATAAAAGGAATGAAGCCAACTTTGAACAATGGGATCAACAAAAGATGAGTTATAACAAAGAAAAAAAAGGAGCAAAGGTGTTTGGAGACTCGCTTCTAAAATTTGCTGGTAATGAATGCAGAGATGCACGCTGCTACCCAGGGATCCGAGTGGATCAATTAAGCCGCGAAGTGGAAAATGCCAAGCCTGACATTGTTGCCATTCACGTGGGAACAAACAATATCCAGACAAATATAACGGCAGAGGAAATTATGGGTGACACCATGGACTTAATCAGTCAGATCAAAACACAAAGCCCTCAAACCAAAATTGTAATCAGCAGAGTATTATGAAGGCGAGATGTGAGCAAACAAAAAGATTGGTTGTAATATACTCAGAAGTGTGTGATGTTGTACAGGACAAGGATCAAGCCAGAGATGGAGTCCATCTACATAGAAGGGGAGCATTTAAATTCAGACAGTTCTTATGTGAGGGGGCAGGAAACTAATAAGCTATGTGATGGAATGACAGGATTCTCAAATCCAGAACACTGTGTGCCTGAAAATAGTGACCAGAGTAAATATGAAATCAACAAGTCATGCAGAGAAATAGAGGCTTCAACAGGAATCAGACTCAGGGCAGTGAGTAGTACAGCAAATTCTATACATTTTAAAACTAAGACACCTGATAAAGCAGGGAAAGTATAGAAAATTTGCATTAATGCACCAAAATGTCCAATGCCTTAGAAATAGAAGTATTATTAAATGATTAAATACATAATATAGATATATTTCTCTGTACAGAACATTGGCTCAAGCCTGATGAAATAACATCCCATCCCATCATTAACTATAAACTTGTGGGTTCTTTCTGTTGATCAGATCTCAGAAATGGAGGTGTAACAGTAATAGTATTAGACCAATTGAAATGCAAAGAAAACAAAGAAACGTACGAACTAAATACAGAAAAGGACTTTGAACATGCAGTCACTTATTTGTTATGCCTTCACTGTAAGCAGCTTCAAAATTATACATTTATACTAGCATATTTGCCTCAAATTTTAAATTCACAGTTGTTTGCATCTATAGATCCCCTTGTGGTTGCATAAAAACCTTTTTTGAACATTTTGAAATCTTGTTACATGATCTAGTGAGCAAAAATAGGCAGCTGATTTTGTGTGGGGACCTCAATATCTGCCAAAAGCAGCGTAAGTGAATATCAACTGCTACTTCTTTTATACAATCTAATGGAGACTTCAACGCATATAACCTCCAGTTCTCAAACTTGTTTGGATCAAATTATAATTAATCGTAACTCTCCCCCAATCACAGTAGAAAATGAAAACTTAGGAGTTTTCGATCACAATGCTTTGTCCCTCTATATGCAAATGAATGGAAATATACCTTCAAAATCTGCTAAATCAATAAGCTATAAAAGTTCTTTCAGCGAAGACGACATACATTACTTTGAATATTTGCTAAAAAAAAGAAACTTGGACAGATGTAATTACCAAAAGTGATACAAATGACAAAACATCAGTTTTTCTAACTACTATCAAACACTATTTTAATGTAGCATTCCCTCAAAAAGATACTCAGTTCGAATAATCAAAATAGGAGAGAACCAAAATGGCTCACAGAAGGTAGAGTAATTTCTTGCAAATGAAGGAGGCAGTTATACAATCTGTGTAAAATGAATAATAATGAGCATCTCCAAAAATACTATAAATATTACTGCAAAATCCTAAACCAGGTATTACACATAGCAAAGTTGAAATCAAATGAGGGTTATATTGCAAATGCTAAAAACAAAGCAAAAGCTATGTCGAAGATAGTAAAAGATGAAACTGGAAAAAATCATACTAAACAAAAATGGGGAAAACATTAAAAATCCCAAAGAAATAGCTGAGATGTTTAATGAATACTTTAGTCAGGTCGCTGAGGGCTTTGAAACAGCAGCAAATATTCATCCCGCATTTCTTCCACAAATGACAAACAGCCAAACTATATTTCTAACTCCAGTAACACCAGAAGAAATGCTCACGATAACTAAAGGCTTAAGAAACAAGCACTCGAGTGGAAATGATGACATCCCAGATAAAATTGTAAAACAAACAGCATTCCACCTACTAACTCCTTTGGTGGATATTGCAAATTCATTATTGGCTATGGGGACATTTTCGGAACTTCTAAAAACAGCAAAGGTTTGCCCAATTTTTAAAAAGGGTGAAAAAGACTGTGTACAAAATTATCGCCCAATATCTCCCCTATCAGTATTTACAAAAATACTTGAAAGAGTAATGCACAACAGGTTAATGCCTTTCCTAAATGCATGCAGCATTTTAAGTAAGTTTCAGTTTGGATTTCGTAAAGGTAAAAACATTAGAAATGCTATATTTTCAAACTTAGAATCAATATTCAAAACTCAGGATGACAAAGAAAAGACTGTTGGGCTCTTTCTAGACCTTAGCAAAGCTTTTGACATGGTTAACCATAAAATATTGATTCACAAACTATTATAAAGTATGGAGTCCCACAAGGCTCAGTATTAGGTTCACTACTCTTTCTTATACACATAAACGATCTCCCTCCCAATTTACTAAAGCAAAAAGTGTGTTATTTTGCAGATGTATTACACTTAGTGACCCTGCCAAAAATAAGTTGCAGGATAAAACCAGCAAGGTTTTAAAACAAACAGAAAACTGGCTATTGACCAATATGCTCAAGCTTAACATTGAAAAAACTGTGTATATACAGTGCCATAATTATGAACAAGACCCAATGTACGTTTCTTTCAATGATGAACAAACTACTGAAGTAGAATCCACAAAATTCTTGGGCATATGGGTAGAAGAAGCAAACCTGACATACATCTCTAAGTAGAAAACTCAGCTATGCATTTAGAGTCCTCTCAAAAGTATTGCCAGAGGGCTTAAGTCAGCGTACTATGGATATGTCCATTCACTGCTCTCATATGGAATAATAGCATGGGGGACTTCTTCAAAAAGTTTGCAGGTACTTAAGCCTCAGAAAAGATTAGTAAATATCATAAAATAGATACCAATATGATCAGATAGTAAGATAGGATTCAAATATCTATCTATATTAGTCTTACCTTGTATATATATCTTAGAGTCTGTCTCTTTTATACATCAAAATTTGGATCTTTAAAAGAAACTCAGCCCTACATGGCCACAATACAAGAGGCTGCACCTCAACACTCATAGGCTCACCAGGTGTCTTAAGTCTATATCACATCAGGGTATAACCATCTTCCAAACAGTGTTAAAGAGCTTAATCACAACAAATTTAGAATGGCCATTAAGAATCATCTCAAAAGTCATTTACATCTCACTATTAATGAATTCTTCAATTTGAAACTCTAACTTGTTCCACAGAACACAAATTAAATAACTATAAATCAGTATTATTATTATTATTATTATTGTTATGTTTGCAACCATATTTCTCTTGTGCAGATACGGCCCCCTGGTGTTTGTCATTACAGGTCGCATTCTGCAGAAGTAGGAAGGAGCCTGGCACCGGCACAAAACTATTTTGGATTTTTCTTTTTACAAATTCTGTATATATTTCAACTACAATGTAACAACATTTATTTGTATTTTGACGATGACATAGAATCTCTATTTCTTTAGGCTGATAATAAATCTATCTATTATTAACAGAGAAGTCAGGAGGTAGAGCAAATTCCGCATAACATGTGCCTTTGTTTTTCTATTTATTTATTTTTTTTTGGAAAATCTTTATTTTCGTAACCTGTATGAAATATAAATTTGACAGATTAATGGAACCTCTATCTGATAGAATTCCTTCCATAGAGCAGAAAATTAAATGGCTAGTTTTATTTAGCATAGCATTGTAATATTTGCTGTCGTCTTTTGAATGGTGTGATACAATTGAAATTTTACAACTAAATCCTATATAAAACATAAATTGCAAATAAAACTGGGAATTACTCCTAATCCAACTGGCAAATATTCCTCCCAAAATAAACCTTTACCTTTGAACACCCACATTCAAAGGCACCTGTCTATAATTCTTGAATATTATTTTCAGGTTAAAGGATTTATTTTGCCATGCATTATCAATGCTTATATTGGCTTACAATGGACATAAGGATGCATTTATATCTCCTTCATGCTGGAATGTCTCACTAGATAGGAAGGAAATTAAAAAAATATTGGAGGCACAAAAACGAAAATAATTTCTTTAGAAATTTGATTCAACTCTGCAAGATATCATTCCTTTATAGCTAATTATGCAGCAATGTGACACAAGTACAATGATATGTAAGAATAGGACTAAAAAGTATTGAAAGAAAATCAATTTAATACAATATATATAATAGGAAGGCATTTAATAGAATAAAAATTGTATTAATGGTCACAAAATGCATTCTAATCAGAGCACAATACAGTTGTGGATTGCTTGAACATGAAGCAAGTTTATTTCCAGCACTATACAATGTCCCCTTCTGATTCTCCATCCCTGATGACAATATCAAGGAATTAAAGATGTTGTGAATGTTCCATTTCATAAGATAAGTATGAGGATCAAACCACCAACTGGATAGCAACGCAGTAACTTTTCCAGTTGGAGGTTACATGATATAAAGTATTACTCTATTGCTAACTTTGCAAGGCATTAAGTTTGTAGTATCCTGGGAAAAGGTTTTGCTTTTGTTTCTGGAATGAAATGAGTAGATTACCTAGAACACACATGAATATCGAAGGTTTCAGAGTGGGCTTCTTTACTTGTTTTTGTTAATGGCCATCAAATTTTACAAGAAATCATTAAACTAATGTAATAGTTTTAATGTTGATTTGAAAATAAGGGCATTTGAATTCAAATTCATACACAATTTACTATGTAAATCTTTCCTTGTTTTATCATCCTTAAGTGTTAATGCATATGCGTAGGACCTCACTCCCGATATTCTTAGACACTCGATGCAGGCTTGACCACATGCTTGCTATCATATGATTCAATATAATAATTATTTATTTTACAATTGTCTGAAAGATGATTGACTCTTGTGAATACTCAAAACATGATGGAAACCAAAAATAGACAAAGATATCTTTTCATTGCAAACAAGATTTCATTTGGACCGCTAGTTTGCAAAATATCACTATGCTGTTAAGTACAGGTTATGAAGTTAACATTCTTAAACTATAATACTTATTAGATATATTATATTTTTAAGTTTAAAATACCAATGATGCCTCTAAAGCATCATGTATTCATATTCAGTCTTCTGCCATGTTTGAACAAGAATCTCAAGGACAATATTTGAAATTTTTATTTTTCTTCATAGGCCATGTGCAGGATTGGATTTGGATAGGTAAAGGCAGACTGAAAAATTGAATATTTAGTCAGGATTTGAACCGTAAGATTTGTGGTGCAAATCTCGGTTCTGGTGTTAAATTTATGAGTCTGGATCTACCAATCAAATATTTTCAAATGCCTATCAACAGGAACATGCAATAATTATTATATCATTTTAGCATTTCATCTTCATTTGTTTGTCATTAATAAAAGCATCTAAACGAACGCTTACCCCATACTGAAAACTGCCATATTCATGTTTGTTCTAGGTAATCTTCTCATTTCATTCCAGAAACAAAACCAAAACCATTTCCCAGGATACTACAAACTTAATGCCTTGCAAAGTTAGCAATAGAGTAATACTTTATAACATGTAACCTCCAACTGAAAAAGTTACTGCGTTGCTATCCAGTTGGTGGTTTGATCCTCATACTTATCTTATGAAATGGAACATTCACAACATCTTTAATTCCGTGATATTGTCATCAGGGATGGAGAATCAGAAGGGGACATTGTATAGTGCTGGAAATAAATTTGCTTCATGTTCAAGCAATCCACAACTGTATTGTGCTCTGTTTAGAATGCATTTTGTGATCATTAATACAATTTAACTCCATGGCACGACAGCTCACGGGGAACCTTGGCCTACCGCCCGGCTGCTGCGTCCCCCATCTCGGTCCACTACAACAGACATCATGGATGGGGTGCAGTATTGGAGGGTGAGACGTGGTCAGCGCCTCGAGCCCCCCCGGCCGGTTAATGCGGTCCTCATGACCTGGAGCCGCTACTTCTCCATCAAGTAGCTCCTCAATTGGCCTCCCAGGGACCTTACGAGGCTGAGTGCACCCCGGGCCAGGTCTCCCAGCGGGGGAAAAATCCCCACGCCGGTACTGGGAAATTTTATTCTATTAAATGCCTTCCTATTATATATAATGTATTAAATTGATTTTCTTTCAATACTTTTGAGTCCTATTCTTACATATCATTGTATTTGTGTCACAATGCTGCATAATTAGCTATAAAGGAATGATATCATGCAGAGTTGAATCAAATTTCTAAAGAAATTATTTTCGTTTTTGTGCCTCCAATATTTTTTTAATTTCCTTCCTATCTAGTGAGACATTCCAGCATGAAGGAGATATAAATGCGTCCTTAAGTCCATTGTAAGCCAATATAAGCATTGATAATGCATGGCAAAATAAATCCTTTAACCTGAAAATAATATTCAAGAATTGTAGACAGGTGCCTTTGAATGTGGGTGTTTAAAGGTAAAGGTTTATTTTGGGAGGAATATTTGCCAGTTGGATTAGGAGTAATTCCCAGTTTTATTTGCAATTTATGTTTTATATAGGATTTAGTTGTAAAATTTCAATTGTATCACACCATTCAAAAGACGACAGCAAATATTACAATGCTATGCTAAATAAAACTAGCCATTTAATTTGCTGCTCTATGAAAGGAATTTTATCAGATAGAGGTTCCATTAATCTGTCAAATTTTATTTTGCACACGTCACAAAATTAAGTTTTTTAAAAAATAAATAAAAAACGCTAAAAGAAAAAAAATTAAGGCTTGCGTTACACAGGATTCAATCCAGCTCCTAACTTCTTTGTTATTCAGTAGGAGCATGATTTAACCACATTGGCCATTCTAGCCACAGGCTCAATCATTATCTTTGTAAGCATAAAGCACCCAATACAGCATTTTACTTCAGGTCCACTACTTAATTGAAACACAATAACAGCACATTTTCTGCAACAAGTTGAATTTGCAATTATTTCCCATTAGTTTACAATGATTGCTGAAATATTGATTTCCATAACTGTGAGGTGAGCGGGTAGGTGCCATGCTCACTTCAACAGAAAGGGATGGTCAATTTTGTTCTTATACTACCATTGCAAGAATGCCTGACAGGTGGTGGGTATTTACTTTGTCAAAAATAGTACCTACTAATGAAGAAACACATATATGATCAAATACCTGCATATCTAATTCAATTTGCATTATACTGCAAAATTTCTATTACTATTACTGCTGCTGATGAAGAGGAGGAAGAAGAGGAGGAGGAGGAGGAGGAGGAGGAGGAGGAAGAAGAGGAGGAGGAGGAGGAGGAGGAGGAAGAAGAGGAGGAGGAGGAAGAAGAGGAGGGGGAAGAGGAGGAGGAGGAGGATGAGGAAGAGGAGGAGGAAGAGGAAGAGGAGGAGGAGGAGGAAGAGGAGGAAGAAGAGGAAGAGGAGGAGGATGAAGAAGAGGAGGAGGAAGAGGAGGAAGAGGAAGAGGAGGAGGAAGGGGAGAGGAGGAAGCCTTAGGTGCATGAATACACACCTGTATATGTAAATGAAAGTTTTAAATGAAATGTTGCATTTAATTTAATATTTTACTGCAGATACTGCATTTTGAAGGGCAAATTGTATAAAAATAGTGGAAAAGTGAGGCAATAAAAATTTAATCTTTACTAGGAATTATTTATCTTCCCCATTATGCACATTGTGAATCTCAAATTCCTTATCCATTAGATTAGGTTCATGATGGCCTAGCAGGCCTTCAACATAGAACATGTTAAAGCAAACAAAATTAAAGTAAAGTTCTTAGATTACAATTAATAGTAAAATCTTAAACTTTCAAGTGCATTAAAATTTAAGAGAAGTATTAAACATTAAAAATTATGCCAACTGGCTTTTACAGCCAATGTCACTACACAGTGCTTATATCCTTACGTCAAAGGTGTCCAGATTTAATGTTAACATCTATTTTCTCAAAATATTAAATATGTTAATAAATAGTTGTCAATGTCATTTCTAAATTGTTAGTTATCACTCTCAAAACTACATATTCATTTCAAATCACAGTGCTAAAATACATGCAATAAATATTAATGTTCTAGTCCATTTAATGTAACAGTTACTAAACATAAAAAACTTCACTTGACTTTTAGTCATATCCAATTACTCAGTGTTTAAATTCTTACTCATATGTAATGAAGGTCAAAATTTGGTATTAAAATGTCGCTATATGACATATTACATCCTTACTTACATGTAAAGAGCATCAAAATGTTAAATTGTAAATATGAAATATGTACATTAAACATATATATATGGCATTGCTACCTACTTCATGTTAAAAGTATACTGTGATACTGCTGTCTTATGCAATGGCTCATATGTAGCTGGGATGTATCAACAACATAACCGTAGCTTTTGGAACACGAAACATCATGATTCTTCTCGATATTTGAGATGTTTCTCCAAGCTTCAGCTTCACTCTCTTCAACAAGTTTCTAGAAAGTTTGTGACATCATTTTCTAGCTATAAAAGGTGGAAGAATCGCAGTGCAGTGTGTTGTGAATTGTACCAAGACATCAATGACTGGAGCATTAGTGCGCAGGGGTGCACGAGTCATGGATGGTGTGCAGCCATAAACCATTGAAATGCCAAGTTAATTATTTGCAGCAGTAAATTTAAGACTTTATTTGTAAACAACTTTTGAGTCAATAGAGACATTTGTTACAATATACATACTGTGAATTGCAGTGGCAGGACATAAATGCAATTTTATTATATTTTAGTTCTCTCAAAACAGTAAAATTAACATAAAATGCTTCACTTAATGCTGGCATTACGAGCAAAAAATTAGGCTCATTATTATTGAGACCATTAATTAGCCTGGTAGTAATAATGACAGTCATTCTATTAATCATCTAGATGTATATAAGTAAAGAAAGTTAACATTTATTAAACTGTATACATAGGAACCAAGAAGTTAGTTGTTAACTTAAAAGCTGCACAGAATCCTGATGCCAGACTGCAGAGAGGGGTGAGAAGTTGTTTCTTTTGTGTAAGTCATATACAATTTTCTTATACAGGGGCAGTCCAGTTTAAAACCCACGAGGGGACTTCTGCTTTATATTCGTAGTATCACGTGGTTATTATGATGTATTCTGGGATATTTGCAATGGTTTTTGGGTCATGATGGTGTCATTTTGGCAGACTTTCTAACCAATCAGGAAGAAGGCACCATGACACTGTTTTTAGTATAAAAGAAGTAGGGTTCGACACATTGTGGTCTTTTGTCAAGAATCTGCCCGCGAGAGGCAATGTCTTTTTGCCAAGAATCTGTCCACGAGATGCAGTAGGTCATCGTTTTGAAAAAAAAAACTCTGTTCGCGAAGTAATGATGTGCAACTGTAAAACTCTGTCCGCGAAGTAAGATTGTTATGAGAAGAAACTGTTAGTGAATTAAAGTAACGTCGCTCACCTATTTAATAGTCAGCTCGTGATTACTTGAGAGTGAATTGTGCCATGTAAATAACATAGAAACAGTGTAATTGAGAGTACGTGTGAGTGAGTGGTAAGAGTACCAGTCAGCAGGATAACAGTGTACAGCAAGGTGCTTGTTTTGGAATCTCCTTATAGAATAAATAACAGTAAAAGTTCACGAGTGTTTTCTTCACAATTAAAAGATCACTTCTACAACTCCTCCCACTTGCCAAATCCATGCCAGAGAGAGTCAATGATTGTGCAAGCCTGAGCAATGCCGTGGCAACCCATCCAAGAAGAGCTTCAGTACCCGGTACGTGAGTGTAGTGGAGTTGATTTGAAGTGACACTTAGGTATGCCGTACATAAGCACCCACGTTAAGGCGTAAAACTCAACAACGTAAAATTCCTCTTACAAATGACTGTCCGACGTGCGGTGTAAACTACAAACCACACCATATAAAGTCTTGTTCCATATAACCACACAACGTGAGGTAATAACCAATAAAAATCCTGTTACAAAATATTCTTCAACAAAATAAAATGACTTCAAAGATGGTGTTTAAAAGAAGCTTTAAAATATTGTAGTTGATAACATTTCCTTGAGATTACTGAGCTTTGTAGTCACCTTTCTGAAATCAAGACACTTTTGCATTAGGACAATGGTGTTAAAATGGATCATATGTATGCATAAGTTAAGATTAGAATACCCACATTACAAAAGTGTTCTTTGCAGGACTGTTTACTATGTGTTGCACATTAGTCGTATAACTTCCTTTTGTATTAGAAATATGCAAATAAACCGGTGGTATTCAACCTATTTTCTCTGCGTCCCCCCACTGACAATTTTCCATTCCAGCCTGTGCCCCTAGGTCCAGCCCTAGAGTTTTCCCCAATTTAAATTATACATAGCCATATCTAAAATAGACTATAACATTTACAATTTATTAAATATTACAGAAAGGAGAATTATGCTTTAAGTGTATAAAATAAATAAAGGAACTATGTTGAGATAACACATAGACACAAAATTGCATAAAGTTATATATGTTTCTGACCTGTTGATTGCTGTCAATGCAGAGAAACCCTGCTTACACAGATAAGTTGAGGGGAATGGAAGAAGGCACAGTCACTAAGTTCAGTGTACTCTTTACATGCATAACACCAGAATTCACAAATTGACATGTTTCCAAATTTTATTTTCAGTAAATTGTCAATGACATTTCCAAAAAACTGCAGGAGGTACAGGCAAACAACAGGTTGAAGTGCAACTTTTTTTAAGGACCATCAAACTAAAGATAGGTAGGCACTATAATGCATATAAAGTTAACAAGTGTCAGGCAAGCTGATAAAAAAGATTCTGTGGGAAAAAGAAGCAGTCGAGTGCTGGTCTTGGAGGTAGCGCCAAACTAGTCTCTTCCCTTTGCAATTGGAGGGGGAGATCCTAAGGCTGTTTCTTGAAAACCACTTTCCAGGGACCAGCAATATGGATAAAAAAATTAACATCATTTGGGGCATGCAGACGTTGACAGGAAGGCTGGCATTTGGTCTCCAAGAAAGTGACTTTTAATAAAGTTAAATGGGCTGTGTTCACATTTCTTGCAGAAGAGATTACTTCTTCTCATCTAGTGAGAATTTGCAGGAGCTGCCTTTTTCTAGCCTCTGAAGGTGGGCAGCCAGTCATACTGCAGGCCTAATGATTTCTGTCCTTCATGTTGGAAAGACTAGTGGCTAGATATTAGAGAGATGATACATCCTACAGGCATTCTACCAGCTGGTCTAGACGCTGAGGGTGTCTCTGTTCACCATTAAGAGATCTTCCTCCTCTGCATTGGGAGAAACTACCTCATAAAGGACACTTGGTGATTCTGAGTAGACTCTACCTGATACTGAATGTGATCCAAAGACACTGACGGTTCACACTTCATGTGCCCCAGCCTTTGTCATCATATATTAAAACATATTTGCTTTGACAGCTGTCAGGGCAGTTAAAACAACATTAGATTGGTGTGGAGGTACCAAAGGTCACCAGGGGTATAACAACTTGTATTTGTAGGACTCGAGTCCTTTTGCAGCTTATCCTCTAGAAGTGTCAAGTATAATATTGAGATTTGGAAAAAGCAAAATACCACCCAGACAGGCCCATGATTTTATTCCTGAGCCAGGTGGCAAACTAAGTGAGGCTCTTTAGAACCAGGGTTATATGGTTGTTAGTTGTTGGCTATATCACTTGGTACAACACTCTGAGAGACATTTATGTATAATGGGGCTTATGAGGAGTCCATGTATAGGAAGTGCATGACCAACTTTGAAACCTTCCAGCACATTTTATGTGATTATTTTCACAGATATACATGTAACCCTGGGTTCCTAGGGATATAAGATAATCAGACATCAGGGGCACAGTGCGATTTATTGGGACCATTGAAGCCCAGTTTATGAGATGCAAAGGTATTTTGGGAGCCTCAAGAAGACACAATATCATCATCCCAGGGGTGGGCAATAGTCTGTCTCCAAGGCAGAAAAGGACTACTGCCGTGGTAAAGGCATGGCAACAGTTCCACAATTACTTGCCATTCTATCCGAGGACTCACCTGGCTCTTGAGTTTGAGGGCCACACAGAAGCTCCAAGAATACAATTTTACATCGGAACATTGCACAAGGCCTGGATACTGATACAAGTCGAGACAAGCAGTAGACCAACCTGGGCCCAATGGGACTCACTCAAGACCAAGCAAAGTACAGTTTGTGTATTACATGATGGAAGGATCCAGAGAAAGCAGTTAAAAGTACTTACAGCATTGTAAGTCGCCTGCCATTGGGGTTGTCATCTTAAAATAATTTGAGGTCACCTTGTGGTTTACCAGGAAACATGAGACTCAGTTCAGAAATTCAATGCTATGCCGGCAAGTTGCCATGGTAGATCAGTGGTAGAGCAACAGGCTAGAGATCAGGAGTTCCATGGTTCAAATCCCGGCTATGGTATTGAATTTTTCAGTCTGACTCTACCTATCCAACTCCTGTCTTACACATGCCTTGTGTGAAAAAATAATTAATTTCTCTATACTGTCATTTATTTTTATACAGCTCCATGTTTTATACAGCTCCATGTCATTCTTGTAAAGTCTTACACTTCAATCTACTTAAACTTAATTGAGATAGAACTTCATACACATAGTTTAATAAAATAAGTCACCTTAAAATTCTGTACTCTTACCATGACATTGCAAGAAATAATTACATTTGACAATACTTCATACAATGAAATGACAGTATTTAAAAATTCAAACCAATAAAAGGTATCTTGGAAATGGCTAATACCACAAAAGACTATGTCAAATAAATTGTATATTTTAAATTCAGTGACATTTAAGTAATTTAAACATATCTTTTAATCAACATTTTTAGTGCCATATTTGAGGAAAAAACAAATTGTAAAGTATCTGATATGACCGACCTGATTAAAGGACATTAAGCTACGTACAGAAAAAAAAGTTCTGGAAGATGCAAGTCACAATTTTGAAAGTTATTGAGCATTCTTTGTTATGTGGGGGTAGCATGTATGGCTTGCAATCAAGAGATCCCAAGTTTGAATCTCAGTTAGGGTGAGTTAAATGATTAAGATTTTTTCTGGGGTTTTCCCTTATCCTTTGAAGCTGAGTATCGAATAACTCCAAGCTCCAAGGCTCCCAGACTCATTTGAGCATCATTTAAATTTCATACATTGTTAGATATGCTAAAGGACATCTTCAAAAAAAATCATATACAGAAGTATGCATTTGCAACCACTATATTCTAAATTCTACTTAAACCTGGGGCTTCAAAATATGTATTTCCAGTGAAATACAAATGTTAAATTTTTGGGTGGAATACAATGTTACCTCCACCTAATTATGTCCAGATCGAGAAAATAAAGCTGTTTTACTTTTCCAATTAACGCTTTTATTTAAAATATGCATTTTTGGTTAATTTTCCATTTTGATTTCTGGGGATTAAACTCAATACTTTCTCTACCGAGGATTCAAAATTCATGATAATAATTTTGGTTTGTTTGTATATTTTAATGAATTGGCATTTTGACTAGACCAAAATGCTACCTAGTGACAATTACATAAATTACATGGAGCTGCTATTATTGGCAAAAATGGCTCATCCAATCAATTAAAACTATGTAAAGCCATTGTTAATGAAATGTAAACTGTACAAGTATTATGTCTACTTAATGAAGAAGTTAACTTTTCTCAATAAGACAGTGGGTAAAGTATGAATGGAACAAGCAAATCAGCTCAGAATTTTGAAATGGTAAAATTAATAATGTACAACTGTTAACAATAACAAGTAGCAGCTCCAAAAATTGTTTTATATATAAGGAACATGTGTCATTGTTTAAAGAGTATTTCATGGCAAATCCTTTGCAATATACCTTTATAACTAATTTTAAACAATAATTGTTCCAGAAATTGAATTTGATTGTGAATCTGAGTCTTCTTATGGGAACTAGCCATCCCAAAACTGAATATGGGTTTATTAGGACTGATTATCCATCAAATTATTTTTGAAAGTACAAAAGTTAGGTTAATTATACTAAGCAGTTATTAGAAAATAACATTTTCAGAAAAACAATTATATTAAGAGAATATGGTGAGTTAGAGAAAGACCTAGTAGTAAATAAGAACAAAAACCACTATAATAATAATAATAATAATAATAATAATAATAACAACAACAATAATACTAAACAATAGCTTTAAATTGATTTTAAGTATGTTTCATAACCGCTGTGACAGCTCAGATCTAGAAAGTTGAATGATAATTGCTGCTCTCATGAAAAACACACATAACGACCAGCTTTGAAAAGACTTGACTATTGCTTTGGCCTAGTGCATTCTTCTTATAGCTGCGACAAAATGTATGAATGAGCAATGAAGGTTTATCTGCATTAATAAAAAATAGTCAGAAGACTACTATGCAGAACATTAGCTACAGAAAGTCTTGTGAATGCAAATCACATTTATTTATTCTGCACCTCATTAAAACACTATTGATAATCTGAGGTGTTACATTCACATAAACTTAGCTATCCATTCTTTGGTAAGTTGTTCTTAAAAAAAGTTTTTCTTCTACTTACTCATGTTAATTGAGATAAACATTTGTTTATTTTTATTCATATATCATTAAAGATACAACGAGAATAGGGGAATACAATAGGCTTAAGCGTTTGTTAAATCCTTAAGAGTTACTATGTGATAGATATGACATTCTGTTTTCTTTGACTGACTAAGAAAAAAATGAATAATGCATTCTTAATTGAGAAATGGTAAATGGAAAGCAATAACACATGTCAAATATATACAATTTTTGTGAAGTAGAATCTTTTGTCTCTTAGCGTTACGCAAAGGTCATTTAGAAAGAAGAAACACTCTCTCTCTCTCTGTCTCTCACAGAAAGACCTTTTTTCTAATAAGACTCTTTTGGACTATGCGACCGTAATATGCACATTTTCACTAAAATCTGGTATGAAATTTTTGGGTCAAGGTAAACCATTACATTACACAAATTAGCACCAATGAGTCACTCAAAATCAACTAGAGTTTCATTTATATTAACATTTTATTTTAATTGCATACTTATAGGTTTGAACTAGGCACCAGAGTATGGCAGTATATGTCTACTCCACTATTCTTACAGAGAGAATGTAATTTCTATTTTATAATATTGTCACCTCACAAGATGTGATGTAAGGGGGTTTCGCTATGGTGTGGTGTATTATTTACTTACTGGCTTAACAAATGTGAGTCTTGTGGAGACTTTGATATAGGGCTCACCTTGGACAATGTCAAGTTGTTCCCGTTGGGTGGAGCCAGAATCCAAATGAAAGATTAAAGTCTTAAGAAGATCCCAGATGCTGGTTCTGTCATTCTTTATATTAGTAATTTCCTATGGGTAGGATGTTCTAGAATATCCTGCCCGAAGCACCAGAACCAAAGTTACCTGAGGTGATATACAAATTTGCATGTAGGTCTGAGCAAGTTCATGTAACTAATTCCAGCAGAAGAGGTGCAGGCATTCTGTCCTGATCCATGTGGTCTGAGCAAGTTCATGTAACTAATTCCAGCAGAAGAGGTGCAGGCATCCTGTCCTGATGCATGTGGTCTAAACAAGTTCATGTAACTAATTCCAGCAGAAGAGGTGCAGGCATCCTGTCCTGATCTTTGTGGTCTGAGCAAGTTCATGTAACTAATTCCAGCAGAAGAGGTGCAGGCATCCTGCCCTGATCCATGTGGTCTGAGCAAGTTCATGTAACTAATTCCAGCAGAAGAGGTGCAGGCATTCTGTCCTGATCCATGTGGTCTGAGCAAGTTCATGTAACTAATTCCAGCAGAAGAGGTGCAGGCATTCTGTCCTGATCCATGTGGTCTGAGCAAGTTCATGTAACTAATTCCAGCAGAAGAGCTGCAGGCATCCTGTCCTGATCCATGTTGTCTGAGCAAGTTCATGTAACTAATTCCAGCAGAAGAGGTGCAGGCATCCTGTCCTGATCCATGTGGTCTGAGCAAGTTCATGTAACTAATTCCAGCAGAAGAGGTGTGCTGATCCATGTGGTCTGAGCAAGTTCATGTAACTAATTCCAGCAGAAGAGATGCAGGCATCCTGTCCTGATCCATGTGCTCTGAGCAAGTTCATGTAACTAATTCCAGCAGAAGAGGTGCAGGCATTCTGTCCTGATCCATGTGGTCTGTGCAAGTTCATGTAACTAATTCCAGCAGAAGAGGTGCAGGCATTCTGTCCTGATCCATGTGGTCTGAGCAAGTTCATGTAACTAATTCCAGCAGAAGAGGTACAGGCATCCTGTCCTGATCCATGTGGTCTGAGCAAGTTCATGTAACTAATTCCAGCAGAAGAGGTGCAGGCATTCTGTCCTGATCTATGTGGTCTGAGCAAGTTCATGTAACTAATTCCAGCAGAAGAGGTGCAGTCATTCTGTCCTGATCCATGTGGTCTGAGAAAGTTCATGTAACTAATTCCAGCAGAAGAGGTGCAGGCATCCTGTTAGGTGCTAGTTGCCCCGATCCATGGAAGTTAGGAAAATCATGATGTAAGAAAACGTAGGTTTGGTTTTTATAAGAGCGTACAATTTAGCCTAAAATAAAGAAGAAGTGTCCAAAAATGGATGTCCAAATTGTTCTGTTCATTGTTGCATTCCTCAACAGTAACCATGACAATACACACAACGTTAATATTTACAAATTTAGAAATTATTTAAGCCATTTTAGTCCAACCAAAAAATTACTACCAATAGGAGGCACTACTAAGCAACACACATTTTGGTCTGTTTGCAGTTCTATTTTTAAAGTGATAACACAATAATATAAAAATATGTACAACACGTTTTACTCTATTTTCCAAATGTTTATTTCCCTGACTTTCCCGGATTAAATTGAGAAAATTTCCTGCCAATTCAGATTTTATATTTTGGTATTACGTTTTTCCCAGACGTCATTAAATGTACTGAAATCAGAAGGTAATCATTTATTTAAGTTTAAAGGAATCGCACTGTTTAATTTTGTTCCATTGGTTCTTTTAATGGGCCTCCACCATCAATACAGTCATTCAGTGCTCTTCTAGTTATTTTATGTATTATACTTAAAATAATATTACTTAACAACATTGCAAATTTAGAAAATGAAGACAATAAAATTGTTTTCATTGTGTTCTCTCTATATAAAACACAGGTAAACTTGAAATAAAAACAAAATGATTAAGACAGTTAACTTTGTTTTTCTTCTGTATCTGAATCTTTTATTTTACTGTCTGAGATTTCAGTCTTTCTTTGTTTAAGTTTATCTCTAAAAAGTTGGCTTTTTTTTTAAAGTACTTTATTTTCTTCTTTATTCTAATTTGTTTTGATTTCCTGATATATTCTTTTTATCTTCTATAAGCAGTTTTCACATTTGTGAGCATTATTTATATTTTATTGTATTGTATTTTCATTCTTTTAGAACAACTTACATTGTTTTTCAAACATGTCAATGTTAATAATATTTCCATTAGTTTTATACAAGTGTACAGTAGTATTAGCTAGATGATAACACAATATTACGAGCTAGTAATTCACATTATATTTTGAATGCACACTATAACACAGACTGATTAACTCATGGTATTGCTACAATATGATAAATAATCATCTATGGAATAAAATGTATGCAGTAGTAGGAACGGTTTTATATGTTATTTAAAATGATGGATTTTAGTAATTACTTTGATATTCTGAGGCAATATGTTAAATAGTCTAAAACCAAATTCTTTACACTATTTTTAACTATCCTGGTTCTACAGACTGAATATGCAGTGCATTCTTTTGTCGAGTGCTATATTGATGGAGGTTTTGGTTTATTTCAAGCTCATTCTACATCCAATATAAATACACAAGAGGTAATATCTTTTGTGCTTTGAAAAGATCACGACTATCTTTGTTTCTTATTATTCTAATTGTCCTTTTCTGTAGTTTAAATATTTGCTCACTCTCATAACATGTTCCCCATTGCAGAAGGCTGTGAAAATTTGCATTGTAAACATTCCTTAGGTTTACTTCATTTGTAAGTAGCAAGCTGAGCTCAATTAAGACGCTCTTATTCTTCTTCTGCTTTAAGTTCTCATTTAAAATAATTCCCAAAAATTGTGTATCTTTCTCATATTTAATGTGAGGGTGCTATAATAAATTTGGGTTACAAGATGTGCTTTATTTTGATATGTATGTAGTAGTTTTGTTTTCATTTATTACTAGTTTGTTAACTTGAAACCAGGAATATAATTCTATCATTACTGTTTTTTGTCAACTATCTTGATTGATGTTACCCTTTAGTATCATCAGCTTAAAGAATTATGTCCACTTGTTTGATAGATGATGGCATGTTATTTATATAAATTAAAAATATAACGGACCTTGTGGCATGCCTATATTAATTCCCTGCCTTTCGACATACATTTGCTCATCTTATACCCTTTCAAGAATTCTAATTCTACAATTTGCTTTCTATTTGTTAAGTATGATTTTAACAAAAAATTTATTTTTCAACGAAAACCACATTTTTCTCATTTTGATAATATATTGTGGTCCAAAATATCATAAATCCAAGAAAATACCAATACTTAAAAGTTCTCTGTCGACTGACTCTGCTATATCTAATAATTGAAGAAAATTACTGATTCTGTTGACCTGTTTTGTCAAAAACTAAACTGTGCATCTGAAAGAATATAAAAAAAAAAAAAAAAAAAAAAAAAAAAAAACAACAACCTATGCCTGCACATTTACCTCTCAAAAATCTTAGAGAATATTGATAATAAGAATATGAGTCTGTAATTCTCTATTTTTAGCTTGTGAGGAAATTTGCCTGATTCCATTGATATTTCCTAATGGACACTAGCTATCCAGTCTGGTATGCCATCCATTCCCAACGACTGTTTGTTTTTCATATCTCCCACTACTTTTATTATTTCTATTTCTGTAATTGCTTCTAAAAACATACTACTATTTATCAAATAAAAAGAAGTATTTTAGACAGTGGAGTACCATAATTTAAATGTAATGAATCTCCTTTTTGCACTTTTTGCTCCAACTTTGCCTTCGTTTGGGAAGACCGGTTTCAGGGTACTTTAACCCTATCTTCAGTTCTGAGGATGACAGTACCCTGAAACCATCTTTCCAAACGAAGGCAAAGTTGGAGCAAAAAGTGCAACAAGGAGATTCATTACATTTAAAATATAAAATACTATTTACTGTATATTATCAGTTACATTCCCATAACTTGCGTGATAAGTGTTAGGTTGAATTTAATTTGCTTGCTATTTCTGAAAACTACAAATTGAATGAGTCTACAATTGGTTGGGGTTTTGTTGTGTTCCCTTTACTACCTCTTTGTCAGTACTTTTGTTTAGTATTTGCCTAGCGGCTCTAGCTTTATTATTTGACCTTGCTATAAATTTGTCATTTTCCATTTTCTGTGCTTGTCTTATAACCTGTCTATATATCTTTTTATATTGATTCATATATTCTTGTTTGACTAAACCTGTTTTTGAAGAGCATTTAAATTGTCTTAGCTTCCTGTCAGATTATAATTATTCCTTGAGTAACCCAACTTTTTGTATTGCATTGTCTGAGACCCTTACTTCTTAATGGAAGGCTATATTAAACCAATACAAAAATATTTTGAAATGAATTAAACCTATTATCTACATAATTTCCCTAGTATACAATTTCCCATTTTTCAGTTTTAGTAAATTCCTAAAATTAATCATATCCCTCTCTCTAAATTCTCTTCTCAAAACTCAAAGGTTTCTAATTTGATTTGGTTTTTGAATCTTAAGTTTTAATACTTCTGCACAATGATCTGAGAAGCCTGTATCAATAATATTTGCTAGGTCCTGTTCTGTAGCTTTTACGATTATTACATCTAATAACAGTGATTTTTTCTCAGTAATTCTGGTGGTCACAATCATTGTATTTATAAACCCATATAGAATTAACAGATTTTGTAATCTGCCCAATTTCTCATTATTTACCAAAAAATCAACATTCCAGTCCCCACATAACACAAGTACTTCTTTTTCATTGCATAGCATTTCATTAGTCTCTCCAGTTTTTCCATATATAAATCAAAATCTCCATCTGGGGATCTATAAATATATGCAATTATTACATTTTTATTTTATATTTCTGTTATTGACAATTTAAAATTGTTGTCTTTTCTTAAAGAATTAAATGCATTAACATGTTTGTTTGTATATGCTTGATCCCCCACACATACTCTTGCTAATTTCAATTGATTGGTATTTGTGAAGCTAATAACCAGTGTTCAGTGTTACACAGTATATCAACATAAGCGAGCGAGCATTTAGCAATACTTTAACTTCTAGTAACTCATTATTTAAACTTTAAACATTTTGATGAAAAATACATAATCTACCTGCTATTGAATAATTCCTACTACTGCATACCTTGGATTTCACGACACCTTGATGACCTCTGTCCATAAAAAATTTTTATCTCTCATTAGTAGTTTACAAATTCTTTTCTCTCGGCTTTTCTCTTCAGATCTTGGGAGCTTGCAGATCCATCATCTTGCCTTCCTGGTTCTCTTCTTTCCAGCTTACTGATTCAAAAAGCAATGTTGCAATTTCCTTGTTAATCCTTATAGTTGATGTGCAAGCCATGTCTTGAGAAAGCATTGGGAGCTTGCAGATCCATCATCTTGCCTTCCTGGTTCTCTTCTTTCCAGCTTACTGATTCAAAAAGCAATGTTGCAATTTCCTTGTTAATCCTTATAGTTGATGTGCAAGCCATGTCTTGAGAAAGCACTTCTTTCCAACACTATGTCTATGATTGTAATTCCTCATTCCTTTCTTTAACTGGAGCTCCTTATTTACACACAATATGATGTGATCATGACTATCAAATTTGTGTTGTTATTGGTAACGTACTTCAATCCTACATTGGAAATGTTTCTTGCACCACCCCCACAATTACATCATTCTTGAATTTCTTTAGTTCTAGGCCCACTCTGGTCTAACGTAACCGCATCCTCTGCCATTACGTTTTTAAACTCAGCTGCAGAACCTCTTGAATGGCTGTCACCTATCACAATGATATTGTGCCTCTTCTTCTTATTCTTCTGCCTCCTTCGGTTAATGCCCGTTTCATTTGCATTGGTTTGCTGACTAATTACATCTCCGTTTTATCAACTTTATTTTTCTTTATCAGACTCGCAAATCTATTGCACATTGCAATGGGATTTTGAACTTTTTGTGTGGTGGGATGATTACTTTTCACTACTTCAGTCCACTCGTTGTGTGTTTTATGCACATGGCTTCCCGCATCAGATAACTTCTCATTTTGCAGAACATGAAGTATTTTCCACAAAGATTTTAATTCTGAGGTTACTAGGATGTTAATGAACTATACCAAAATAATTTCAGAGGTTTTAGAGATATTTAATAAAAGCAATTCGTGATAGGCAATGCATGGTCCATAGTTAAATATAATAGAGTAATATGCTGTTAAACATATTGGTATCAGTTGGTGTTAAAGCAAAGCCAGATGAAAAATTGGTGTAGAATGTCTTTAAAACTGCTATGTGAGTATAGAAATATTGAGTTTCACTGACTACTTATTGGTGTTGCTTTAAAAGTGTGTCAAATATGGAACAAATCACCTGACAGTGCAACACTCAACATTGTTTACCTACTCATAAGCTGCTTGTGTATGCCAAAAGTTGAGACCCAAAGGCTATGAGTTCATTTTTTTGCCTTGTTTTTACTTTCTCTGCCACGTACATTACACTCTTAAAACATTTGACTGTCACTTTAGGCTAGTGTATTCCTGTATGTCCCTTGAACCTACAAGGAAATAAGTAATTACAGTATTTTTGTTAATGTTTATCTTGATTACCATGGAGTAGACAGAAGAATATGCCACTGCAGAGTAGGTAGAGAAAGCCATATGAATTTCATAAAACAGAATTCTTTAATTCCATAGCAAGAAGTGCTGCAGTACATACACTCTAAATGCTATAATGCTACTTTCCACTGAGGAATGTGCATGAGATCACTTGCACATATTTACCATGAATCAAGAAATAGTGCTTATTCAATATACACCAGAAATCTTGGATACAGTATGACAATGATTGTTCGTCTACCATGAACTTTGCCTTAAAAACACAGGTCACCATTTTGAGCAATTTTTATAAAACAGCATAAACACTTGATGCTCTTTGCCTCACCCTTTAAATCACTTCCCATTTTGAAGTACAGCATGTCAAGTGTTAGGCATGATTCAATAACCTTCTATCAGCAAGGATTGTAATTAAAGTGTAATGATAAACATGCTTAAATTAAAATGATAAATTGAAACATGAATTAAAAACTCAGGCTAGTACTGAATTGTGTTCCCCCACTAAACCTCTTCCTCGAAAGCTAAGGTTCTACAGAGGTTCATTTGAAATGCATTGCTCGCTGGTGGTGTAACTTTGCCATGACTCCTATTTCAAATTTCTTACTAAGCTATGTTCTTGTTCTCTGTTGCCTCAAGTGAAATAGTGATATTATTTAGAGCTATGGTTAGCATGTGGCAGGTTCAAGCCTCTCAAGGCAACTTTATTTTTATATTATCTCCTTTGTTTGCACGTTATAATGAGTTGACACATTTTGCTGTGTTGATCAATATGATTTATTTGCATCAACAAATAAAATAAATGTAATGTATGATTAGCATATAGTGCAACAGAGAGCTTGTCAATAACTCTGTACCCCTCAAAGGAGTTTCTAAAATATAGCAATATGCTGCACACGAAAGCATGTGGTGCACAAATACTTCTCTTTCAACAGAGAAAAAAAATATAATGGAATCTGTATAGTATGATAAAATACTAAAAGTACTGTTAAGAAAACCAATGTTTTGAAACACTTTCAGTAATCAAATTGTGGGCAACTTATGAGTAAAAGCAAGGACTTCTTATTCTCTCAGCCACCGTAGTGTTGTTCTGTGATCTATTTTCAGTACTCATAAGCTAACCATTGCACTGCCAGTCACAGACCATTATACAGTTTTTCAAGCGCATTGTAAACATAGCTTTTATGAAGCTCTTCTATCAACAAATGGAATCTGGATATGACCCAATTTTGTATCCAAAGCTGTACATATTCATTACAGTAGCAGGCACACTTCTTAATTTATCAAACAGTATCCCCATTGTGTCAAATGAGCAACCATCTCTTTAGTAAAACAAGTACCTGCATAAAACAAATTCAGAACTATGCATTCTACCTTTTCATCTCTGCATGAAAGGTAAATAAAAGACACTTTGAGAAATACTACAACAATATCACTGCTCGATGTGATGGCCTGCAACATCAGTGCAGAGTGTTGCAAGTTTCATCATAAGCTTGTGTCAGTGCTGTATCTTAACATTCCCCACAAGTTTGAGATGTGGACTATTTACAGGACCAACCCCTCACTTCTAGCTGAAATGTGCTGTGTATCAGGTATACTTCAACACTTAACTGTCTTGCAACACAATCATATACTAATGCTGAACCTCTGTTGCTTATTCAGGCTCTTCTTTCCAATATGTCATGTGATACTTTTTTAAGCCAATGTGAGCAGAATATTTTTTTGAAGTACAGCTTTACATTTTATTATCTAATATGGATTTAAAATCCATTTTTACTACGATTTTATGACAAAAATATTTTCTTATCATAACTTAAGGTTTATAATTATTTATTTATATAGCCATTCTGAAGAATGCAGTGCAGCCAAATTTTCCATCTGAATCACATTATACAGCCAAATGTGAGTCAATTACACTAGCTATACAGCTCAATACTGCACAGACTATATAACTGTTATGTACGCTAAAGCTGCCTAATGTCTTCCACAAATCCCTCAATGATTTTTGTTATCGACATGTCACATTGTGAGCATCTAAATGTTTGGGTTGAATGCTGCCAGTAGAGCTTGCCAGCAACATTAAATATTATTAGTATGCAAATTTGTCATCGCATCTACAAAATGCACTCCCAAGTGCGGAGCCAATCCTCCAGCCATCAACCCAGGCATCTGAATAACGTGCTGCTCGGCTCTACATGTTCTGCAATTAAATTCTAGAGCGTGAATGCATTCCTATTGTCGTCTGTACCTCATTTGTTTGCACATCTATCATCCCAGGAATCCAGTTGCCCTCTATGATGTGCCCCTGATGAAATTTCCTTCGTCCTATTTTACGTTTATCAATTTGAATGATGTGACTGGGACTTCCAATCTTCTCTCACAAAGTGTATTTGATATCGTTAGAAACCATGCACACATCGCAGCAGTTACCAAACCAATACTGTCCGCAAACTCATACAATACTTCCTCTAATTACTACGAATAGCAGAGAAAGTAAAAAGGAATTCACTAACACAGAATTTCCGACTCTAGGCGTTAAGCAATTTATTATTCCAGAGATAAGCCAGGCCATGTTAACCCTGACCTGCAGAAAAGCTTCCATCTCATTTTCTTTGACATTCCTTCCACTTTATCAACACTTTCTATGACTTTCGGCTCTGCGCATCAACATCTTCTGCTTGTGTACTTAATTGTTTTTAAATTAAACGGCAGAATAACACTTACACAATCAATCCCATTCTCAAAAGGGCACACAATATTCCTTATAATCTGTTAAAAAAAAAAAAAAAAAAAAAAAAAAAAAAAAAAAAAAAAAAAAAAGAAGAAGTCTTATGTAGCCCATTCACATGCCTTTCTCTACATCTCTATTACATAGTATGTTAAAAAACCTATTCTTCTATCCACTTCATTCTAATGAAGATAAATTTAGCAAAATGGTATAAACACATGTTTCTTTGCAAGTAAAAGGGAAATAACAAAGTATACCAAGCTAAAGCAATAGTCAAATGTTTAAAAGCCGGTTAATATGTGATTGAGTTGACAAATTCCCGTGTGAGAAAACTATAGGAATTTTAAAACTGAACCAATAACAAGGAATATCTTAGAAATCTCTTCTAAAAAAAATCTCTGCTCCATTCAGATGACTTTCTCTATATCTCTGTAACAAATTATTGTTAAAAAGCTTATGCTTCTATCTACATGATGATAATTGAGATTAACATTAGCAGAAATTGTCCTTGTTACTTGGTCCCTTGTAAGTAGAAGGGCAAAAATCTAATATTTTCCATTCACATGATTTTCTTTATAGCTCTGTAACAAATTATTATTAAAAAGTTTATTCTTCTAACTATTTCATGCTAATCGAATAAATATTAACAGAAATTGTCCTTACAACTTGGTCCCTTGTAAGTAGAACGGCGAAAATCTAATGTGTTCCATTCACATGATGTCCTCTAGCTGTTTGGCAAACAAACCTTTTATTCAAAACATTAATCTGTTATCTAATCATACTAATCCAAATAAACATAAACAGAATTAGTCTTATGACTACCTTCCTTATAAGTAAAAGGGAAATAAGAAAATGCACAGGCTAAAGCGATGGTCTCATGCTTATAAGCGGTCCCTGTGTGAAACAATTGAAATTCCAATCTATCTGCTTGTCAGGAATAAATAAGTGAGAAATGAAAAAAGGTTTTTTCTTCCCGTTTGAGAAACGTTTAACTGGCAAAAATTGAAACCAACAATCTAGAATATCTTGAACACAGCCTCCGCTCCGTACTTCAACAACATTGAATTGCCAACCCACTTTCTCACCATTCCACCTGTCATTACATTTTCACCATAAATCTCTACAAGCTGATGCTGAATTTCAGCTGGCTTAACATTCCTTGGTCCAAAATTTGTATTACAGAGCCCACTTCACAATTGGCAAGATCAGACTGTTTTAACGATCACTTGCAACTGTAAACACCACATGATACTGCTGTAATGGCCAGACAAGTGTTTCTGCGTGCAATTGTGACACTAGCATTGCGGTGGCAGTAAGCAAGTTCTGCACATGCTTCATACATTCGCATAAATTTCTATACCTATAAAATAATTGAATATATCTGTTTTGCACTTATGTATTTACACAACAAATGCATCTTTTATTCAAATTATATTACTTATGATGAACTGGCCCCGCCATGGTGTGGGATTTGTGCTGGACAAAGTGGTGCAAGGTAGATTTCTCCAGGTTCACTGGTTTCCCCTGGCATTGCATTACACGGGTGCTTCATCTTCATTCCATTGCCTGTTGTAAGAGTGGGCAGTAAACACTATCAAATAATAAATGTGATATACCAACTGTTGACTGGACATGATTTCAAAATCAAACACCTTTGTTTGAGACTCGGCATACTTTGTACAAATAGTACGAAAATTCCCCTTTGAACACAACATTATCTTTAACAGCTTTGATACGCAATTGCTGTTCACCAAGATCCCGATCTAAGAATCATCTCAGACAAACTCGACAGCAATGGGTTTCCTGAAGCTTGGCTGGATCTAGTGCAGCACTGCCTAACTTCAGTTACAGAGGAGAGCTCTTCCAACAGAAGGAGGGAGCTGTCCTCTCTCGTCCATTGTCATGGAAGACTTTGAAAATATGCCATTAGACACATACAATCTCAAACCAGCACTCTGGCTAAGAAATGGGGATGATACATATTTTAGTATGCCCACACAACAGCGACACCATAGCCAGTTTACTCCAACATCTAAACAGCCTTCAACCCAGCATACAATTTACGATGGAAATAGAAGACACCGGAATACTTCCATTTTTAGATGTCTCGATACAACAAGATGAAACAACCAAGACTGTACACTGCTCAGGCTTCAGAAAACCCACTCACACCAACAGCTATTTAGAAGCCTTTTCTCACCATCCATCTGCCATAAAACGAGGAATGATAAATGCACTATTCCTTCGTGCCACACATATGCGACCCAGAGCTTGTCAGAGAGGAAATCAGACACCTGAACAGTATTCTCAGGGCTAATGGTTATGCACGCAAAGAAATACGAGGAATACAAAGGAACACCAACCGAACAAACCCCCAAAAGGGCAATGATCATGGCCCCAGAAAAAACAACAAAAAAATGGATCAATGTACCACACATCCGAGGCATCACAGACAGAATTTCCAATGCCCTTAAAAGCTGCGGCATCAGAAAGTGCTACAACTATACACGAAAGCTGAAATCGTTCCTACGACCAGCCGAAGATACCAGAAACCTGTTCCTAAACCCAGGCATATATAAAATTAGATGCGCTTGTGGTAGTTCCTACATTGGCCAAATAGGGCGGTCCATAATAGCGCACAGAACAGAAGACATGCGCAGTACAAAACTCAACCAACCCTAAAAATCTGCATTAGCTGAACACGTAACCACAACCAGCCACCACATTGATTTTGACAACATGGAGCTTATAGCCACATGCAGCAATTTTCTCCACAGAATGAGTTGGGAAAGCATAGAAATTTTCAAAGAAAAGAACTTCAACAGGGACAGCAGAAACAAACTTCATGCCATCTGGAAGACTCTGCTCACAAAGAGAGCCATTGGTTGACCTCCAGCCAATGAGAGGCAAGGGGCAGTCATACAGCCTTCTCGAAATTGACAGCAAACCACAGCAGCATTTACCAAAGGAAGAACCAACCAACAATCTAGGAAAAGAAATAAGACAAAAAGGAAATATATACACCAGCATCACCTATGCCAATTGGCAGGCAACTAGCCAACCAGAAGTGAGGGGGCGGGTCAACTTCCACCGCACTGCACCTATATAAGCGAAAGCGAAACATCGATAATCCCATGCAAGATGATGCAGCCTCCTCAGGAAGCTAAAATGCATCAAGACACAGGTCATGGAAGCCTCGCCATCAGTCCATTTTGTTTGGAATATCGAACAAGTCTCACTTCCTGGACGCACAGTCGCGAAGGTAAGGCTTAGTTTACTTCAGTTACTAACACACAGACAGAGTTGGTGTGATATTCTGATAAGGGGTTGGTGGTGCAGATGTAAGTTTTTCTTAAAATTAAATGAAGAACTGTATCCTTAGAACATAAAATCAAGCAGCAATACATGGAAGTGCGTCACATTATTGCCGAAAATAAAACAGCAAACTTTTCTTTGGTTTTATTACTTTGTCTAGCATATGTACATTGTACATAGAGATGGTATTGTATTCCACCCAAAAATATGAATACCGAGATTTCATTGGAAATACATTATTTCAGACGTCCTTATTCCAGCAAAATCATTTTTAGAAACATGCCTGTGCTTGTCAGTGGGCAGCATAACTTAAAAACAAAAATCACCTTAAATACCAAACTTGGTATTTAAGTTTTGTATCTCCAAAAGGACTGCACACAAAATTTTTAAGAAAACTTCCCCAACCCAAACTACCCTGTACTTGTAAAAATTTTCAAAATTCTGATTATCAAAAATGGCTCTAATGATTTTGATTAAAATACAGTATATTAAACATATTCACTTGAAAAATAGAATGTATGTCTTGAATTTCCTGGGAAAAGCTAGTGATCTTCATCCTGAATGACTTTTGCATAATTGGTAAACCCTAAGAGATAGGCAGAAACTTACTACAAAAAAACTGATGTGTTCCATTTACATGACTTTCTCTACATATCTGCAACAAATTATTGTTAAAAAGCTTATGAATCTTTTCACTTCATGCTGATCAAGAAAAATTAGCAAAAATAGTCTTATTACTTGCTTCCTTGTAAGTAGAAGCGAAATAAGGGAGTACCATAGGTTGAAGTGATTGTCAAAAGCTGGTTGCTATGTGACTGAAGTTCCTTAGTTTGTATGGACAGGAGTTGATAAATTCCCGTATGAGAAAAGTATAAGTTTTTCAAAGCTGAAACCAATAACAAGGAATATCTCAAAGGGAAAAAATTTATATAACATAAACCGTGTGTTTTATTGAGCTCTACATTTTCTGTTAAGTACGTTTTTGTATATCCTTTATGGTTTGCCAGTTATGCAAAATTCCTTAAAAATCATCCAGAATAAAGTAGTCTTCAGAGGCTATTGCCAGAAAATTCAAGATATACACTTTATTTGTCAGGTAAATATTTTCAATATACGATATTTAATCAAAATTGTTACAGCCAGTTTTGAGAAAATCAAAATTTTCGAAAAATTTTCCACGTAAAGAGTAGTTAGGGGTGGGGGGATTATCTTGAAAATGTTTGTGTTGCATCTTTGAAAGATACCAAACTTAAATAACCAAGTTTGGTATTTAATAGACTTTTTGTTTTTGAGCTATGCTGTCCACAGACATACACACATGGACGTTTTTCCAAAAATGCTTATTTTAGATTCAGGGGGACCCAAAACATACATTTCTGGTGATATCTCAATATCAAATTTTTGGGTGCATTAAAATACCTTTTCTATACACTATGTACATAGCACATGTAGAGAAAGTAAAAAGTAGATCTCGTGAAAACAGTCTGCTTATATGTTTTAAATTGTTGTTGTGAAGCTAACCATTCCTTGTTATTGGTTTCATTCAGACAGGAACTTGTTTGTGTTTCTTTTGCCCTACTCCTAGCCATAAAAAGATGTGTATAGCGGCAGCTTTTAAACATTTTACTAGCACTCTATCTTTCTTATAAGGAACTAAATACAAGGGTCATTCCAAAAGAAATGCACACTATTTTTTTAAAAATACAGCTTTCATTCTACATGTTTCAAATTTTTACAGTGTGTAGATACATCCTTTAGGAACAGCATTTCATTTCTCCACATAATTCGCATGCCTTACGCCATCTTGGAAACAGCTCCTGTACAACAAAGTCTGGACCAGCATGTTTGAGCCACTGTTTGGCATGAGGAAGTCATTATCTTCAAACCTTGTTCCATGAAGAGATTCTTTCAATTTCCCAAAGAGATGATAGTCACATGGAGCCAGGACAGGACTGTTTCAATATTGTCCATCCAAGTTTTCTGATTGCTTCCGTGGTTTTTGGACTGACATGTGGCCCTGAATTGTCGTGCAACAGCAAAACTTCCGCTCGGTCCAGTTTGAAGTTTCTTCAGAGTTGCCACATATGCATCAGAATTAATAGCAGTTCTACGTGTCATGATGTCCACAAGCAAGAGTCCTTCAGAATTGAAAAACACTGTAGCCATAACTTTTCCAGCTGAAGCTGCAGTTTGAATTTTTTTTTTCTTGGGTGCAGTTGCATGATGCCACTCCATTGATTGCCACTTCGTTGCTGGTGAAAAATGATGGAGCCATGTTTCATCACCTGTCACAGTTCTTCCAAGAAAGTCATCTCCACCATTCCCGTATTATTCCAAAAGTTTTTCGTGTTTCTTTGTGAGCCTCTGTTAACTCACCTGGCACAAACCTTTTTTAATGCCAACAGTTTCATCTTGCCATCTGCTTGCCCACTGACTAACTGTACTTGGATCGACAGCAGCAGGAGGTTGCTTCTAATGGATGTCAACTGCAGCCCCATCTTGAAGGCATGCTGTAACAGTGCCACTCATGGGAACGGGTGGAACCAAATTTGAACACAAACAGGAAGGATGTATTTACACACAGTAAAAACTATTAGCATGAAAACTATTATTTTTCTTTTGGAGTGAACCTCATAATAGGAAATTTCTATTAATGCTTATCCCAATTAGCAGGGAGTAGAAAGAATAGTCTTTTGTAAGAAGTTTGAAGAACTGCTAAACAAACTTATGTGTGTTGTTTCTTGATAAAAGAAAAGGCAATTCCAAATGTAGCCATTACATATACAGTGTGTTACAGAATTCTACCGACAGACCTTCAGAGGTAATGGGGGAATAGTTTGGATCACACTGAGATAAGACACCTATGGTCTGTGACAAACTTTATGATTTTATAATGATTTTACATGAAATATTGGTACTGATAATTGCACACACATAAAGACTATTCCTGCTGTGCTGCTTGCAGTGACTCAAAAACATCAGAAGCGTTGCACAGTATTTTTCCTCTGCGCACAAGCAAACACTGCTGTACACAAGGTCAAGGTGCTGACTTGTTTTTCTCTGCTCTGAAAGTGCAGTATTGAGCTGACAGTGATATCCTGTGTTTCAGTTATTTTGTCCTGTACTTAGTCACAGATATATATGGCTCAGTATTTGTTTTCTACTGAAAATTATTTATAGTTTGTTTCTGTTAACTCGGTCAGCTCGCCAGGTGAAAGTATAATTTACAGAAAGATTTCCATGTCATACAACAATCCAGCAGGCAACAGGCTAAGAAATCTAAAAGATGATCTACGGTTCTTCCGAAGAAACATTAGGCAACATCAGTCATCATTTGGAGAATTCCCCCCATCTGTCACAACAGGCAGGCATTTCTTATGGCTCTGTGCAAGGAACTACTATATTGCTGAAGTTAAAACTACTCTGGCACATGTTTTTCAAACAGGTGATCCTCTAATTAGTTGCAAATTTGTGAGTGGACTCTCAATAGTGTATACAATGGCAAAATTAATATTTTTATGGGCAAGGCTTGGTTCCATCTTCATGGATATGTGTGCACACAAAATAATCATTAACGGAGCTCTGAGAAATCTAATATTGTTCATAAAATACCCCTTCATGACAAAAAAAATTGGTGTATGGTGCACCATTAGCGGAAAAAGAGTAATAGGCCCAACTTTTTTTTTTAAAGTCAACAGTTGACTCCCGTACATACGTGAATAAAATTTTGTCCCCTTTTTATCCTGGTTGGATTAAGGCCATAAGGTCTTTTATTCTACTCTACCAGGCAATACATTAAATGTAATACAGCAGCGATACAATGAATGAACAACAAAAAATACAATTTTATATAACTTAATACAAATAAATTTAAAAATAGGTGCAGCAAGTATATGAAATGAAAAGAAAGAAAAAACAAAACATTATTTTAAATGAAATGCAATTTTGTCATATTTACAATTGAAATGCACATTACTTGCCAACAATAAATGAAAGTAGTGATGTTAATACAGCAGCAGACAAATGTATGTCCCAATTTTCTGCTTGAACAGTATAATGTCCCTTACGTCTTCAGGTAGGGAATTCCAAAGACGAGCTAAATCTATTGTATAGCAAGAGGGAAAGAGTGTCGTTTCTCCATAGTGACAGTCAGAAAGATATTTGAAGCCAACATTTAGATAGCGTAGAATGCGAGAATGAAGGAGTTGATAGAGAAATAATAAAGAATGCAACTTTCTTCTATCCCTAAGCTGCAGTTATTTTAGTATTTTGAATGATGGTGTAACATGATCATATCGACAGAGATTGCACACAAAGCATACACACATATTCTGAGCCCGTTGAAGTGTTAGAGCCAAATTTTAAGTTAGATTAGTAAAAAAAATAGTCACAATAGTCCAAATGGGGCATCTCAAGCGTTTGAATTAATATTTTTTTAACTGAAGTCGGTAGAAAGTCATTTATACATTTTAAAGGATAAACTAATGAGAATACTTTTTTACATACATTGAAATTTACGTGTTCCAGTTTAATTTTGATTCATATAAACTCCATGACAAAATGGTATTTCAGAATTATTTAATGCATTGTGTTGTATGTTATCCAAATTTGGAGTTCTCAATAATTAGAGAATTAACAGACAGAGAGTGTGATTTTGCCTTTTTTTCAACAAGACTAAGCATTGGCATGCTTGGGTAGTGTAGTGGTAGCGTGTCTGCTTCATATTCAACAGGTTGTGAGTTCGAATCTCGCTTAGGATGAGTTACCTGGATAAGGTTTTTTTCAAGATTTTCTTTTATCCTGAGAAGACGAATGTCGAGTAACTTTAAGCTTCATGGACCCTGAGATCTTATGAGCATCATTTCACCAATTTCATCCAACTAGGTTAAAGGACGTTAAAGTAAAAAAAAGTGAGAGCGAGAGAGATGTGTCCCCCTCTGTCCCCCCAACTAACCCCTTGTGTTTTCTATCTCTGGGGTAACTTAACAAGACAAACCCACACCCTGGAAGAATTAACACAAAATATCTGCCAGGAAATTGCCAGCATTTCTCAACGTGAACTATGGCAAGTGATTGATAATTGCCAAAAATGTATGCACAATGGCAGTGGCCAGTTTCAGCATCTCCTTTAATAACATTGGTACGTAAAGCCCTTAAAAGTAGTTTTAAATTGTTGCATGATTCCATCTGCACCTTTCTGTGATAATGACAGAGGGTTCAGACAGGCACACAAAAGTGCTATTTAATTACATGGGTACCAAGTGGTTCCACTGCAATCAAGGAACCAAGTTGGGAATCCAACATTGACTTTTATTTGAACATGTTTCTAAAAGAGTTACAATGGAAACTTGTAGAACAGGGTCAACAGGTTCTTTTTATTAAATATAGCACACATTGTTTCAAACTAATCCATTGAATATCCAGTCAAAATAATCCAACTTACACACATTTTATACTTTGATTGTTTGAAACAAGCATAAATAGCACTCTTGTTCACCAATTGCAAACTGACCTTGTGTAAAACATCAAACTTAATGCATAATTCTTCACACATAATATATTTAAATATAAAGACACGGGGAAGTCATTCTCTTTGGATGCAATTGACTACTTTTCCTTTACTTTCTCCAATATTTTCCATATTTTTACCTCTGGCATGTGACTATAGAGCTGGAAACTGGTCCTCTACCATATTACATAAAGGTTTAAAATGCGTTTAAGCACGACAAGAGGCACACTGCACATGGCAGATATCATTCACCTCACTTCTTTTAACTTGTTGTGCTGACCAGGGTTGAGTGTCACATTAAATAGGCTCATCCAGATGGTATACTTCTGTACTTTCAAAATTATTATACAAGGGTGATTCAAATATAAATTTACTTTTTTCTTAAACAAGTGACAACTTCTCTTCTCTACAAACTTTTGCCAATAACTTGGAAGCTTGAATATTTGCCATTAAAAAAAGTTTGAAGATGTGTCAACCAATGGTGCACAGTTCAACATCTTCATAGGTTTTGATTTGGGGGGGGGTGCATGTCTTTCCTTGTCAAATTCATGAAATGAGGCTTAGCATAGTCTTGGATAAGAATGACATCTCTGATGCTGACCTTAACAATTGGCAATAGTAATGCTGACGTCACTCTTGGGCACAGATCATGTACAATTGTCTGGGCCAGGTAAACACTCAATTCTGATACATTGTAGTGTCCCCTTCATTAGTTAAAAACTTTATAATAATGTGTTGCACAATAGGTGACGGAACCTTGTACTGATGCCAGACCATCCAGCTTGGATCTGCCAGCGCAATTCTCTGGCTGGCTTAATTCCTCTTTATATAATTGAATCACATTGATTTAATTGGCACTTTGTTTATCACAAGGCTTGAAAAAAATCCCAACTTCCTTTAAAAGAGGGTGCTGGAAATCTGTGGATGCAGCACAAACCTGTCAGATATTTGTGGCATTGTTTGTGGAATCATCTTCAAAATTGAATATCCCTTTATCCTAAAAATAGCATGCTCAACATGTACACATGTTCTAGCTATGGTCCTTGTGCTGTGTACTTGTTCTTCTGTGAATTGAGGAGGGTCTAAAAATGGAGGTACATTTTTATGTACCCCTTATTAAAAAAAGCCCTAACACCTGAAATAAGGTCTGCAGGATTTAGAATGTCCTTGGTGATCATTTTATCTGATGCAGAGCCTCCAAACAGCCTGCTTCCTATTTGGAGCAACAGCATAGTAAGATGCTTGTAGTGACTGTAGCCTTTTCTCCTTTGCCATCGAGTTTGGTATAATGGTACAGTCATTATATGCTCTGCATGCTGTGAAACTTGAAAAGCAATTTGGAAGGCATGCCTGATTTTGCCACTACAGAAGCTCATGCAATACCTGCAGCCATGTTGTCACTACATTGGAGACAGTGGCAAGATTCTGTCTAAGCTGAATCAATGATCTTTTGACAGACAATCAACATTCCATCCATAGTATTATGATGTACTCAATCGTGTGCAAAAAAGACACAGTACTTGAAATATACTTCTATTTGGTAATCGAGTATATAAAAGTATTAATTTATCATTCTCTTCTATCAATTGAATCAATTGAATGTGAATTTTGATTCAAGCATGGTAACTTCAGCTTTCAACTCCTCTCACTTCCTGTTTTAGAAAATAATTTTCCGCCTCCAATAATGCATATCAGTTAATTTGTGAAGAGGACGGTTCTCCTTCTGGTATTCGTCTGTTCTCTGTATCTGCTGCTTTCTTACACAAACTGCAAAATAAAAGAAGCAAGACTTTTAATTTATGCAATTGTCCAATATGTTTTTTTTAACAGTGCATATTGAATCCCAAGTTTATAACATATATTGTTCCTGTTTTTGTTGAGAGTTATGTAATATACTCTGGATTTTCAATTCCCAACCAGGAAAACTGCCATGTAACGCAGCAAGTTACATTTCAAAAGTTAACTCAATATAGTAAATGACAAGTACGTAAAAACCACAGACCTTTTCTTGTTTCAATACTGTACTTATTTCTTTACAATGTTTATTACATACAGTTGAACCTGTTTTATACATAACCCAGTTGTAAGTGATTCACATATATATGTAAACTTTTATAGGTCCCAGCAAAATGTAATTTAGAAACCTGTTAACAGAACCTTATTTATATGTAATTCACTGTTATATGTATTAAATTTCAGTGAAATACAGCAGAATTATGAGCATACTCTAACTAAATGGAATGTCGAGGATATTTTCCCTATTTCTGTTGACAAAGACGCAATCTGAGCAGATGGCTTTTGACCTCAGAAACAAGACAATAATACGTTTGTTGGTAGAACGCGACAATGCAGCAACAAATGGGAAGTAAAGATAAAAGTGTTCGGTATTTGGTGTTTATTGTTACACAGCAGTTTGTCTTTCAGTTCTCAGTTGTTTTTAATCAGCCATGGAGAACACAAAAAGGAAATGTTTTATATGCTAGATCAGAAAGTGAAATTCATATGTGAGGTGGAGCTTAATCCACACAAAACCAAAATCTAATTTTCTTCAGACTTATGAATTGCTTACTCTATGCTATGTACAGTCATCAGTAACAAAAATGTTATTTTGGATGAGTTTTTAAAATTGGGTGCCAAATCAACAAAATGCAGCCGTCAGCAGGAAGGGAGATATGCTGATTTGGAAATGGCACTTTTCACATGGTTCCAGCAGAAACAGGCTGCAGCTCTACCAATCAGTGGCGACATGCTGGCAGCAAAAGCAGTAGATTTAACTAAAATAATGAACATCACTGATTTCAAGGCTTCATCAGGATGGTTGCAAGGATTTAAAGAAAGTCATGGAATCACAGGGAAAACAATTTGTGGGAGTCGAATGCTGTGGATGACATCACGGTTCAACACTGGAAGAAAGAGGTTCTACCAGGATTCAAAGGGATTATCAGCCACAAAACATCTACAACTGTGATGAGACTGGCCTATTCTACAAGACATTAGCTGAAAAGGGTGCCTCATGCCATGGAGGGTAGAAAAGTAAAATTCACTTAACAGTTCTTCTTGTCACCCATGCAGACCGATCAGACAAACTTCCCCCACTTGTGATAGGAAAATCCAAGAATCCGAGGTGTTTTAAGGGTGTGAAAACAAAACGTATGGAATATGAATCCAATAGGAAGTCTTGGATGATTATGATTTTAATGGAACAGTGGTTAAAGAAACTGGACATTAAAATGAAAAAGAAACAGAAGATCCTTCTTTTTATGGATCAATGTACAGCACATCCACCTCTAATAATTTTGGAAAATGTTTGAGTGGAATTTTTCTCTCCTAACTGTACCAGTCGTCTATAACCACTTGATTTAGACATCATTGCAAATTTCAAACTTCTTAAAGAAAAATGCTGGTTCAACATTTAATAACACTGACTGATGCAGGAAATGAAAATCTCGCCTTTAACTTACTACTAACCATGGAATTTATTTCGGCTGCCTGAAGCAGGTCAAACACTGCTTCATTAAATCTGGTATCTCTGATGATGATGGTGATGGTGATGTTATTGGTAGTGATGAGCCTATAAATGAACAAGTTCTATCGGAGAGTGCACATTTTGGAACCTTTGTGCATTTTGATGATAATCTAGCAGTGCGTGGGGAACTACAGGATGAGGAGATTATTGCTGATGTGTGGTGATCAAGAAGCTGGACCAGCTTCAAGTGACACTGACAGTAATGTGGATGACGACTCATATCTTGAAATACCTAAGGTGAGTGAAGTGTTAAGTGCAATAAATGTGTGTAGGCGTTACATCAGTGCCAAAAGTGGCAGTGAAGGAGTCTAAATTCATTAATAAGTTTGCAAAAGGTTTAGCACTTTGTGCAAGAAAAGTGAAACAAGTTAAATTAACTGATTTCTTTAAAGCCGGACCAAGTTTAAAACAATGTTTTCTTTGTACGTATCTTTGTTGTTTGTAAAAATTTGCACATGTAAGCCCACTATATTGCCTTTTTTTAAATATGTATGGTGCATTATCAAAATCTCAGTTGTAAGTAATTCTGAGTAACAAGCAATCTTCCCTTGTTCCCTTGATATACACATATATCAGGTTCAACTGTATGTTGTCTTCCATATGATTTCTGCAAGTATATACTGGTATATTCCTGATTTATGCAGCGGTTATCCATGCATTAAAAAAAGTACATTATTTTCCTTTTGGAAACAGCAATAAATGACCAGAGGTGACATTAAGTGCCATTTCCACTTTTTAAAGGACTGCTGCATGACAACAGAATCCCAATTTAAAAAATCTTTTAAAACATTGCTTTCTTCTTAAACTGAATTTACATAGTTGCAGAAAATGCTGTAAGTATATAACAAATATTTAATATATTCACCAGCCTGTTTCATGTAAATAAAGTGAAACAATGCTTTCACTTTCAAAAACCCAAAATATTCTGCAACTTCAAAATGAGTTTAGTTGAAGGTGAGACATTTTTACTTTCTCTACACGTACTATGTACATAGTGTATAGAGAAGATATTGAACTCCACCAAAAAATTCGGTACCGAGATTTCACTGGAAATATATGTTTTAGGATCATCTGTGTCCAAAAGAAGCATTTTCACAAAAAGGTCCATCTGTGTGTGTGTGTGTGTGTGTGTGTGTGTGTGTGTGTGTGTGTGTGTGTGTGTGTGTGTGTGTGTGTCTGTGTGTGTGTGAACATGATAACTCAAATATGAAAAGTCGGTAAAATACCAAACTTGATATTTAAGTTTAGTATCTTCCAGGGATGTGACATGAAGATTTTGAGAAAAATCCCCCTAACCCAAACTACTCTTTACATGGAACTTTTTTTCGTAAATTTTGATTTTCTCAAAAATGGCTCTAATGATTTTGATTAAAATATCATATATTAAAGATATTTACCCGACAAATAAAATGTATATCTTGAATTTTCTGGGAATAGCCTCTGAAGACCACTTTATTCTGGATGATTTTTACAGAATTTTGCATAGCTACTAAACCATAAGAAATGGACAAAAACTTAGAACACAAAAAATGTAGAGCACATTATAACACACAATTTAGGTTACATACATTTTTTTCGTGAAGTTGATCGTTTTTGAGATATTCCTTGTTTTTGGTTTTAGCTTTAAAAAGCTTATACTTTTCTCATACCGAATTTGTAAACTCCTGTCCATACAAACAAAAGAACTTCAGTCACATAGCAACCTGCTTTTGGCTATCACTTTAACCTATGGTACTCCCTCATTTCCCTTCTACTTACAAGGAAGCAAGTAATAAGACTATTTCTGCTAAGGTTTCCTTCATTAGCATGAAGGAAATAGAAGCAAACATTTTAACAATAATTTGTTGCAGAGATGTAAAGAAAGTCATGGGAATGAACACATCAAATTTTTTTCTATTGCCGTGCCTTATAGAACCAAGCATTTATGGCAGGTAAATTTATTTAATCTAACTTATTGCAAATTTGGATGTCAACTTACAAATTTTAGGGCACTTGGAATCCAACTACTTTTATCTCAGCCGATAGATCATGATAAATGATCGATAGATAAATTAGTGAAATTATGACTGTCAGATATTTAGTAGTAATAAACTCACTTCACTTTGCTTTCTCATTACTTATTTGCTATTACAAAAAGTAAATACAAATCTACTCATTACTAACAAAAGAAAGTTACTTTTATGAGGCAGTGTTAGTTGGATAAAGTTTGCTTTTCCAATACAATGCACGCTTCCCTACATAGGTACAATAAACTTACTGTTATTTTTTGAGCAATTAATTTTAAAGATGTGATTGACCATATTCCAATACTTTGGCTTTTCTAAAGGAGTTGCAATGTCCATTCAAGATCTTTGCTCTAGCTAGCATAATACAACATTTAGTAAAAGAATAACTCCTTTCTGAATTTCAAAATCCAGTAAGGAAACTAAGAATAATAAATTTTGGGAAAAGGCTAAAATTAAGAGCTGTGAAAATAGGTAATACACTTCTAAAGAAATCTGATGTGTTCCATTCACATAACTTTCTCTACATCTCTGCAACAAATTATTGTTAAAAAGCTTATGCTTCTATTTACTTCATGCTAATTAAGAAATACTCTCATCACTTTCTTCCCTGTAAGTAGAAGCAAAATAAGGGGGGTTCAATAGGTTAAAGTGATAGTCAAAAACTGGTTGCTATGTGACTGAAATTCCTTTGTTTGTATGGACAGGAGTTGACAATTTCATGTATGAGAAAATTGTTTTCCAAACTGAAACCAAAAACAAAGGAATATCTAACAAAACGATCATCTCCAGGAAAAAAAAAAGAGTGTATAACATAAATTGTGTGTTTTAAAGGGCTTTACATTGTTTGTGTGGTAAGTTTTTGTCCATCTCTTATGGTTTACCAGTTACACAAAATTCCGTAAAATTCATCCAGAATTAAGTAGTCTTCAGAGGCTATTCCCAGAAAATTAAAGATATACATATTATTTTCAGGTATATATTTTTAATATACAATATTTTAATAAAATTATTAGAACCATTTTTTAGAAAATCAAAATTTTCGAAAATTTTTCCATGTGAAGGGTAGTTGAAAATCTTTGTGTCGTATCCTTGGAAAATACTGAACTTAAATACCAGGTTTGGTATTTAACAGTCTTTTCGTTTTTGAGCTATGCTGCCCCCCCCCACACACACACACATTTTTCTAAAAATGCTTTTTTTTGGATTCAGGTGGTTCAAAACACGTATTTCCAGTGAAATCTTGGTATCAAATTTTTGGGTGCAATGCAATAATTTCTCTATACACCATGTACCTACATAGTACGTATAGAGAAAGTAAAAATGTTGGCATATATTCTTCTCCAAAATTGATTTTCCTTACTAGAATTTTCAAAATCAAGAATAAAAACCTACAAATCTGTCACCATTTATGATTTAAGAGTCATATTCTTTGAATTTAGAACAGTTTGTTTCCGTGAAGACAGGGTTTAGAAGGGGCAAGTGTGAATTTGAAATTCTGATAAAGAATTAAAACTACCATAAATTGATGAAATTACATGTTCACTACACAGCAACAGATATACAAAGCATTTAAAGTATTGTAGATGGCTTTTCCTTTCTTCAGCTTTATTCACAAACACAATGTGCCACATTTGATTTTTCTTCTTTAACCACGTTATAAATGTGCTCTGTGATATGTCAATAACAAGATAGCAATAAATTATCTATAATTTGTAACACTGCACAATCAAGGAACGTATCTTGCAAAATACCAAAACTAAATGGTTAAAACATGCCGCAAGTTGCAACCATCAGCAACAAACATATCACAGAATAAAAGGCCTTGGTAGATAATAAGAGCAGCATTATTTGGGATGTACTCTCTTTTATAGGAAGTTAGCACTGGGCCTCTGATATTGAAGTAGTGTGTACACATGCTGGGAAAACAAGCAGGCACATAGTTTAAAATGTTCCGAGTTGGTAACATTTAGCTACACTCGGCTCATACTCTTATCTGAAAAAGGAAGAGAACAGATCAAAGTAAACACAGGAGAAAATTAAAAAAATTGGCATGATTTTGTAATGGGACCAATCCGTGCAGCAAATTTTAGCAATAATGATCTCTTGGGGGTCCCTGATATGCGTAAGTTTGCACATTTATTGTTGATGTAATGAATACAAATCATTTTGCATTTCTACTCTTTGTTTTCCAATACATTTTGATGTGTTTATTCTAAAAGATGGGCAAATGAAGGATGATTCCTGATATATGGTGGACTTTGTGACAGTGACGTGTTTTAACAATTATAAATTAGTTGAGTCGATTCTGTAACACTACATCACTTACTTTTTATTTTGGAAAACATGTTTCAGAAGCCACCGGTCATAAGATTAGTTAGGAGAAAAGTTGCATCTCTTTACACCTTAAATTCTTGGAATGTAAGTGTTAATATCTGATCACATTTTTTTTTTTTCCCCAATCAATAAAGTTTTTATAATTCTTTTTGCATAGCAAGCATTACAGAAGAGCTTGGCATGCTCTGTTTTCATATAAATTACATACTCCATTAAATTTACGTATTCATAAAGTTGCAATATATAATAAACTAGCTGCCCTCACTGGCTTCGCACAGGTGGTGTAATCAATTAAAAAAACTCAAGTCAAAATCCTCCGTTTACAGTATGAATCTGCAATGGAGTTAAATTACAATTACATAATTTGATAATACTTTATTGTAATGCTGGAGAGAAAACAAATAATGGCGATGTTTTGCCGACTGTCGAGCATGCAAAGTACAACTATCCATGTGAAAAACATAACAATTGAAGGTATATTCCATACATTTCTAACAGTTGACCTTGGGATTTACTGTCATTGCAAATGCAAGGAGTGCCGGAAGCAACACGCTTAAATTCAAAAGGAAAGTTGGTTGACATTAGTGGTATTCTTGAAATAAGTATATCCTTGCCTTTGAGCTTTCTTAAGTTATAGTAGCTTAAATCAAATTTTTCATAATTTTTTTAACAGTGAGTTTTGTTCTGTTGCATAATTTCGGCTGATTGAGATTGCGTAGCATAATTATCACCGAGTCAACCTTGAGCTGTAAATTGTGTGGCGGTATTCCTGGTAAATCCAATGAATTTAGGAAGTCAGTAAGTTAACTGAAGACTTCATTTGGATTGGTATTGGAATCGATCGACTTAAATGAATGCATTTGTCCATCAATTTTAACCTGAATTTTTATATTCAAATAATCTACATTCTTATTAGTGGCTGCTAAAATGGCTCGTTCGCTCAACCAAGCATAGTTTTTGTAATTTGCACAAATATTTGGAAACACTTTCCATACTAATTCTTCCTTTGATGTTGTGAAGCGACAAAAATGTGATGGAAACGAAATGAGGTCAGAAGAAGTATCAACAGAAATTTACCATTGCAAATGTCTAATAATGCCTTTAAAGCATCTGAAAAGTACAATGAAGCGCTATAATCTGTGCAATGTAGCATATATAATTGGTATTGTAAAAAGGACGAACTCAGCATGCCCATAAGGTATTGTGGAAATGATGACATACAGTTATCAGCGTGGGTAAGCAAGGATGTCATTGGCATAACAGTAATGGCAGCCCTTTCAAGTGTGGTGGGTAAATGAATTACATTAAGGAGACAGTCACAATAACATTCATGCTGCTTCCGAATCTCTTTCTTTCCTTTACTCTTAATGTTTTCCACCTCTTTCTCTATTTTCACCTATGCCAGAACAACCATTTTTAAGGCTAACAATGACATAACTAAAGAGCAAGTAGATCTGGTAAGGCAATTGATAAGCTTTTATTAGACAGATTTGTGTAATTTCTCCATTTAACCCAAATTATAACTTGATCAAATGTATTATCAGCACTTCAATTGTACTGTGATGGTGACGCTGATAGCTTCATATTCTTTAGCTAGCTCATGTACCACATAACGTCAAATACTGCCTGTGGTGCCATAAGTAGTTAAAGCAGGCATTAAACACCACAAAAAAAAACTGTCAAATAACCAACATCTGCAATAGGAAGTTAAACCTAAAACGGATCCCGTTATTTCTCCGCCACTTTCAGATTCCAAGAAAGGTTAATGGTTATGTGCATTATTATAACTTGTTCATTTTAAAGAGTTACAACAAAAATATGCTTATTTCTTTATTTAAATGATATGACCAAGGGAACGATGGTTAATACATAAGAAATATATTTTGATTCACACAGTTATCTTGCATCATTGTCTCCATAACTGGGTGCATTCCCTTAGCATTGAAGACGAAAAATAGAGCAGTAGGAACTACGGCCATCGGGTGGTAAATGATATATATATAAAATAAGAACTGAATATATATATATATATATATATATATTTTAGGTATTCGACACTAGGAAAGCTTCTTTATTTTAAACGATAGGTGTAAGGAAAGGACAGTTACTGAATAAAAATATATTTGAATTTCACTTCTGCATTATCTCATCTCGATAAACTGTTGCGTTACTTTAACATTGGATAGGGAGGAAAAATATTACTAAAGTCATCTAGTGGCAAATAAAATAAGTACTTACTCTAGGTATTTGCCATCAGAAAAGCTTCTTTGCTTCTTTATTTTAAACGATAGGAGTTAAGAAAGGACAGTTAATACACAAAAATGTATTTGAATTTTACTGCTGCGTTGCGTCAATATCTTGATAAACTGGTGCGTTTCCTTAACGTTGAATGGGAAGGTAAATATATAGCAGTACCACGACCATTTAGCAACAAATAACTTGTACCACTGCCATCTGGTGGCCATCAACTGAAATGTGATCACTTAGCACGGTTTTTATTCACATTTTGAGATTTTAAATACTTTCCCATGCTATTTTTAAAATTTTTCATTTCCACAAACCTTGTCGTGACAATAACGAACACAAGAAAAAAAGAATTGTTCAATTTGATGCTGGCGTTGGGAAGTGATACACGTACATACATTTCAGCGATTCTTTTTTATACATATAGATTGTATTTGCTATTAGCCACAATGTAAACTTATGTCTTGAAGTTTGAGTTAAAACAAAATCTGGCCGAAGAAGAATATTTGGAATGCACCATTTATAGTGATTTAACCGTAGTTTCTTCAGGGAATCCATAAAGTGGATCTTAATTTCTTGTATAGCAGGGCATTCATACAACCTATGTTTTACTGTGTCTTCTCCATTGCATTTCAGGCACTTACTAGAATCAATGAGATGAATTTTATGTTATCTACTACATATGGGTAAGATATCATGTACAGTTTGAAACCATAAGGATCCGATTCTAGCTGGAAGATGTTTCAAGGAGATGATATGAAATAAATACGAAAAATGAGTGTCTGGAGACGAAACCTTCATTATTCTCATCTCAGGTGCATTATAGTAAAGCATGAGCGTACAATAGTTGTTTTCGAAGTACAGCATTGTTCCGGAGGTAGATTACTTCTTTCTTGAATATAAGGATGCATGTAATTTAAAGTTGTAGGTATTCTTCTAATGTCTACTGGATTATCTATTCCTACAACATCAATCCATTGTTGTAGCCATTTACTAGAAAATACACCATCACTATTTTATAATTTGTAATTTTGACTGATGAAAAGCACTTTGCATTTCATCTCTATGTTCCAAAGACCAATACCACCTTCTTGCGGTCGAAGATAAAGGGCTGTTACAGGCACTTTGAATATATTTCCCTGCCAAAGATACCAACTAACAGCTGTAGTAATTTGACGATGATGTTGCTTTGTAATGGGAAGTATTTGTGCTGTATACCATAGCTTAGAAAGCACAAAGACATGTATAGCCCATATTCTTTCATACAAACAAAGTTGTCGATGATACATATCTTTCCAGCTGGATTTTATTTGCTGTACTATAGGAGCCCAATTTACAGATTGCATTTCATTTACATATGCAGTATAAATTTTCCCAACATTTTAAGCTTTTTCAGTCTTTAAAGGCTGTATTTCAGGTGGTATACATTAATGGAAATCTGATATTCCAAAATATAGAAGACATGAGTGTAGTGAAGTCTAAGCATAAAAATTACAAAGAGCAAAATATGGATTTGCTAACCTTTCTTTAGGCTTCCTTTTCTTAACTTCTGCAGAAGGAAACTGCATATATTTCTTTGGAAATAATGCGGGGGCATTTTCCTTAAGGATATCTTTAAAATGACAGCTGCAAACTAACGAAAGCTTTGATGGTTTCCTGTCAGCTCTCCTAAAACAGTAAATAAACTTGTGTAAAATAGAAGCATTGCCATATGCTATTTTGTTAATTTTCTATATATATATATTCAAGTATGTTTTTATACATACCTAACAACAGTTATCCACTTCCTTGCTTCAGTTTGGTCTTCAGGGAATGAATAATATCAACAAGTGTCTCTCTCTTACAGCCAGGGAGGAAATGCATAAAAAAGCTCTTAACCCTACCACAAATATTCAACTACCTTAGCTCTACCAAAAGTAATTAAAATTAATATATGAAAGCACAATTTATATTCAATATTAATAATTTTAACACAGCCCTTCATAGTGAATCAGTTGTAGAGAATCTCCATGGTGATGGCTGCTAGCTGTGACACAGACACTATTGTACTTAGTAGTTGTGCGCCCAAAACCATACTACTATTGCTCTACTTAGGGCATGCTGATGAAAACAAGAGTAAAAGCATACAGAAGCAATCTAAAATTATGATGTGCTGCTAGGGCTTTAGGCTGTACAATTCACAACTATTGAGCCCAAAGTATTCTAAAAGATAAAACACTGCTCTATGTGTCTATAAATACTGAATTTTGAATGTCCTGCATTAGTTTATAGAATTTCTAGTAATTAAAAATCTACTAAAATTCAGGTTTATTTATAATATGATGTAAAGTATAATAATGTCTGATATTATATAGAAGTATGCTTAATGTATTTTCCATATTCTAGGAAAAATAAATACTAACTTTTTTATCCTATAACACAATTTAAAATATTTTCATAATGTTTTCTGTACATTTAAATTTAAATACAAGTTTTTCTCACCTCAGATGTGCTGGAAACTAATGATGATGACCATGATGATGAGATTCATGGTCGAGAACCTCGAGCTGCCTCCTCCAGCGCTCGGACCTTCATCTCACGTTCCCGTTGTCTGTAACATGTTATAATTCATACTCAGCTGTGTGCTACTACAGGGTTCTTCTTACAAGGGACCATGTTAAACCATACCACCTCGAAGAGAAACTAAAATATGTAAAATCGTCCAATATTACATCCTATTGTGCACGTATGCACCCACCCACACACACACACAAAAGAGTTACAGAGTGGTAAAATAAAAATCTGATGTGTTCCATTCACATGACTTTCTTTACATCTCTGTAACAAATTATCTATCACATCATGCTAATTGAGACAAACATTAGCAAAAATTGCCCTTATTACTTGGTCCCTTGTAAGTAGAGAGGAAAAAATTCTAATGTGTTCCATTCACATGATGTCCTCTAGTTGTTCGGCAAACAAACCCTTTATTAAAATTCGAAGGCTTTCACGGCCGGTGTTAGAATGACTTATTACTTATAGAAAACAAAACCGGGCTTGTAGGCCGTGGTCCACTGGGCTTCTCCCCTCGTTCCCCAGGCGTTTCGCCTGCGTCTGCGGCAGGCATCATCAGTGGCATGTACATCTGCATGGTCTCTCAGTAGCTACGGAGATGTACATGCCACTGAACGCCTGGGGAACGAGGGGAGAAGCCCAGTGGACCACGGCCTACAAGCCCGGCTTTGTTTTCTATAAGTAAATCTTTTATTCAAAATAATTATCTATTATCTAAATCATGCTAATCAAAATAAACATAAGCATAGTCTTATTACTAGCTTTCTTGTAAGTAGAAAGGAAATGTGAAAATGCACAGGAAGTGTTAGTCTCATCCTTTAAAAGCTGATTGCTGATTGAAATTCCAATCTCTTTGCTTGCCGGGATTTAACAAACAAGAAAAAAGATGTCTTCCTGTTTGAGAATAAGTGGCTAAAATTGAAACCAATAATCTGGAATATCTCGAAAATGGCTAACTCTACGAAAAAAAATGTATATAACATAAATTGTGTGTTTTAATTAGATCTACATTCTTCATGTAGTAAGTTTTGGTATATCTCTTACAGTTTGCTAGTTATACAAAGGTGATTCAGAAAGAGGTCTTCAGAAGCTACTCCCAGAAAATTCAAGATATACATTTTATTTGTCATAAAAATATCTTAAACATATGGTATTTTAACCAAAATCATTGGGGCCATTTTTGAGAAAATCAAAATTTTTGAAAAATGTTCCATGTAAAGGGTAGTTGGTATTGGGGTTTTTTTCTTGGAAATCTTCATGTTGCACTCTTAGAAGATACCAAACTTAAATACCAAGTTTAATATTTAACAGTCTTTTTGTTTTTGAGCTATGCTGCCCACAAACAGACTCACGTACACACACACACACACACAAACACATTTTTCTAAAAATGTGTTTTTTATTCAGGAGGTCTCAAAACATGTATTTCCGGTGAAATCTTGGTATCAAATTTTTGGGTGCAATACAATACCTTCTCTATATACTATGTACATAGTATGTGTAGAGAAATTAAAAATGTGCAAGTGGGGATCGTCATAGTGAAGTTTGTTTTACCTTGCAAAGCACACGGAAGAGAAAGAGAACCTTGTTAAGTTGTACATGTAAGCCTATTAATGCCTTTTAAATAATAGCGCAGTAATTAAACCATTGAAAACACAATTAAATACCAGCCTGCAGCCTTGTTGTTATTCTCTTGGGGGTAAAAACATTTATATACGAGGGCCGTTCAGAAAGTAACCTCCGATCGGTCACAGTGCGGGTAGTGGGGGGAGTAGCGACGCCATCTGTGCATTCACGCACTCAGCAGGTCAGTCGGCATCAAGCCGTGGTCGAGTGAAAGTCGTACCTGCGCTAGTTTAGTGTTTGTGGCCGTTTGAAATGTGTACTGCAATAGAAAACCCCGCCAAATGTGAAGTGCGTGCTGTTATAAGGTTTTTTACAGCCAAAGGATATTCTGCAGCAGCTATTCATCGTGAGCTTTGTGCCATGTACGGACCAAGAGTTATGAGTGAAGGAGTGGTCCGTGAATGGGTACGTTTATTTAAAAGTGGACGAGAAAACGTTCATGATGAAGAGAGGAGTGGTAGACCATCATTGGTCACGGACGAACTCGTTCAGACAGTTGATGCAAAAGTTCGTGAAAACCGACGTTTCACAATGTCGGAGTTGTCTACTGATTTTCCACAGATTTCTAAGACTCTCTTGTACGAGATAGTGACAGCAAGATTGGGTTACCGTAAGTTCTGTGCACGATGGGTGCCCAAAATTCTTACCGACCACCACAAAACTCAAAGAATGGCCTCTGCATTAGACTTTCTGTCACGTTATGAGGCCGAAGGTGAACCATTGTTAAACAGAATCGTGACCGGGGACGAAACCTGGATTAAGTACGTGAACCCTAAGGCAAAAGAACAATCAAAGATGTGGGCATATTCAAATTCGCCTACCAAACCAATAAAAGCCCGGCAAGATTTTTCTGCCCGAAAATTGATGGCAACGGTGTTTTGGGATGCAAAAGGGGTGTTGTTGGTTGAATTCATGGAACGTGGGACGACCATTAATCAAGACGTGTACTGTGAAACACTAAAACAATTACGACGGGCTATACAGAACAAACGCTGATTTCCGGTATCGTTTTTTTGCACGATAACGCCCGTCCTCACTCTGCTCGCAGAACAACAGCCCTTCTTGAGTCCTTCAAGTGGGACGTTGTCAACCATCCACCTTACAGCCCAGATCTGGCGCCAAGCGATTATCACCTCTTCATGCATATGAAGAAATGGCTCGGGTCCCAGCGGTTTGATGACGACGAAGAGCTCAAAGATGCGGTCACAGGCTGGCTCCAGGCACAAGCGGATGATTTTTATGCAGAAGGAATTTCAAAGCTTGTGAACAGATACGATAAGTGCCTCAATCGTTATGGAAACTATGTAGAAAAATAGTGCAAAGATGTAGTTGTAAGATGTATATATTAAAATATTTTTATTTAACTTGGTGAATTTCTTGCAATCAACCGGAGGCTACTTTCTGAACGGCCCTCGTATATATATAGTGATTAAAGAATTTGTATTCTCCAAAAATGTGTCAGTACCATTTAATCTCCATCATATTAAATCTCCTGTGAATGATAAAAGGAAATTAAGAAAAAGATGCTGCAAATATAAGAGCTTCTTGCAGCAGCTATATTTGATTAAAGAAAGCCCATGATAATGATGTTCTTCATAAGCAATTCTCTTTATCTTCTTCTTCCTCTTATGCTTACTATTTCACAACACTTTTGAACTCCTTTGACATCCTTGTAGAGTCCGCATACAATCATTTTGTTTATTAATATTAAGTTTATGATGCAATATATTACTTTTTCTTATGTTTGCTTTCTCTAGCATATATGTACAAAGTGCAAAGTAGATTTCACCAGAAATACATGTTAGTTAAAATTACACAAAGATTTTCAAGACAATGCCCTTCTTCATTCTGGATGACTATTGTGTAACTGGTAAGCCGTGAGGGATAGAAAAAAATGTGGATCTCATTAAAACACACAGTATATACATCTTTTTTTAGGGTTAACTGTTTCCAAGATATTCCTTGTCATTGGTTTCAATTTTAAACTACCTAAGATTTTCTACAATGGGAAACCAACTATTGTTTCATCTCTTTTGTTTTACTCCCAGGAAAAAAACAAAACAAAACAAAACAACTTCAGTTGTTTCGAATATCAATAGGTTTTAAACAATTTCTAGTGTATTCCCTTTATTTCCCTTCTAATTACAAGTAATAAGACTATTTCTAATAATTTGAAAGTATTTGAGTCGGTTTTTGCCACACGAACTTCACTTAGTAATTACTTACTGGGAACGGTTCCAGGAACACTTGTTCCCATTTTCAACCCTTCATTCCGACTAAATCTTATTTCGTTTGCGTCAATGAGGTGCATCACTTGTGGAGGCATCTGTTCCTGGATCTATGAACTTCTAGAGGTTACTGTATGGTGGCAAATCAAAATTCATGATGTAGTTCTTTTTCTTCATGGTAAAGATCTACTCCCAGACATCTAATTCTGTGTTTATATGCTGGTTTTAACAGATTTATGTTAGATGTGATTTTATGTCCGGATGATCAGAAATGATGGGCAACTGCTGATTTTAAGTTTCTGATAAGTGCCTTTAATCTGATTCTCAAACTTCTTTTTGTCCTTCCTATGTATACTAGATTGCTTCTGAGCATTTAATTTTTTGTATATCATTTTATGAATGATGCAGTTGTTTTTTGGAGCTACGATGATGTTATAATTCTGGAAGGTTTTCTGAAATTTGTTGTGTGCCTAAGGATGATATATGAAGCTCCTGAACTGAGGTTGGTCACCGACTCAAATTCTTTTAAATCATTATTAATCACATCACTGTTACAAGCTTCTTTGCAAAATTTCAAAAGACCATTTCTGCTAAAGTTTATCTCGATTTAGCATGACATAGATAAAAGAATAATATTTAGTATGGAAAGTTTGTTTGTGGAACAGCTAAAGAAAGTCATGTGAATGGAACACATCAAATTTGTTTAATTATTCCATGTCTATCAATTTTCTTTTGCCTTAATCTTTAAATGCCACATTTTTTCTCTTGTTCTTTTATTGTTTTATTTTTTCACAAATTAACTACATATGTATCTGGAATTGATGCAGGCCACATTTGCTTTGTTAGAGCTGACTATAGATTATATTGACTCATATGGATTTATTACTATTTATTTAATATTTTCACTACCTAAAACTTAATTTCAGCTGGCAATAATGTTGATTAAAGCAATTTTAAGAATTTAGCATCTGTCTGTTTACCACAACATCCTTAATATTGATTTTCCATACTTTCAATTGTTCTTCTCACTTACAATATATTTTCCACAAAGAAAAGTCTATATCCAAATAAATCAATTTACAACATTTTTTCACTTCCAACTTTTAAAACACATGCCTTTACATGGTTTTGTTCTCTTGAAAAGGTGAAAGGCCTATTCCTTACAATCTACATAATCTGTAATGTTTCATTCAGACTAGTCAGTCCTGCCAACCAGATGGTTGGAGCACATTCATTGTAGGTGACAATGTTATCCTATTATAAATTCACATTAATGTTATTTAACACAACAAAATCACAGATACACCTGTCCATCGTTTTAAACATTCTCAAACAATGCCTCTCTAACAGTTGTAATTCAGAAGATGTTTTTTCCTGGAATGATTTTCACTTTACACTTTTCAAGTTTATAGTTATTTAATGGAAGTAATATTTACCACATACTGTAGTACTACATTTACAATGGAACACAGGAGGTCTATCATAAGCAAAGAAACATGAACTAAGTAAAATTATATATGATCATAATATTGATACATTTACAATTCAAGAAGCAAATTTAACATTAGAGCAACTAAAATATTATCAATTTCAAAATTTTAGTATGTACCTACTTCCTAAGGGATGACAAATAAGCAGTGGCATTCTACTTGGAGCTCGAAAAACTCTTACTTGATCTTTTAAAATTATTAAAGAGATGAACAATACAGATTAAATATAAATACTTAAACTAGACATATGGAAAAATAAATATCACTGCAACATTTATTCTGTTTATAATCCCCAAAACAATACCCCAAATCTTGAAAATATCACAGTAAATTCAAATACAATCATAATTGGAAATATCAATGCCAAACAATTCTGGAAAGACCATAGAAGACCTACTAAATTCAACAACTACAGAAGTTGTTTACCACAAAGAAGATCCACCAACCTTTATTCACTATTCTGGTGCTGGTACCAACCCTGACCTACTTGTAGTATCCTCAGATTTATGCTCATCAACTTCCAAACAAATCTTAGCAGATCCAGGCTAGGGACATAGAAATATAATTGCCACTATTCAACTTAAAAAGAAAAATTTAACTCCTATAAACCAAAAACCTAGATGGAACTTTAAAAAATCAAACTGGAAAAATTTTACAAATGAATTAGATACCAAATTTGAAAAACCAGTAAACGACTCAACAAAATCAGATAAACTAAACAAAGAAGTATGTTAACTACTATAAACAGAAGCACTATTAACAGTGAAGTATTCTTCATGTTGTAGTTGTATTGAGTCACACTTATTTACACTTAAAAATCTCCACTTAGATTTTTAAGTGTAAATAAGTGTGACTCAATACAACTCCAACATAAGAAGTATGTGATACCATTTTGAAAACATAAAAAACATACCAAGAGGATTTACTAAAAACTACAAACCTTTCTGGAACTCACAGCTAGAAAAAATGAAAAAAGAAAGAGACCAGGCTAGAATCACAGCACAAAAATCTAAAGATCCGAAAGAAGTACAACATTGGAGAAAATCAAGTGCTCAATTCAAAAAAGAAATTACCAACACCAAAAGAGATTTTCTACAGAACATGGACTATAGAAAAGATGCACAAAAAGCATACAGATTCATACATAACATTCAAAACAAGAAAGACAATAAAAAAATACCTTTCATTTATAATAATAAAATAATTAAAGATGACATTGAAATAGCTAACAAATTTAATAAATACTACGCTAATACCTATAAATTATCTGCAAATACCAAAAAAGAACAAAAAATTATAAAGGAAAACATTAAAGAATACATAAAATCAACAACTACACTTAACGACAATATATTTAATCAGGAATTCAATATTAAAGAATTGAACATTGTAATTAATAACTTAAAGTTGAAAACATCTCCAAGACCTGATAATATACATACAGAATTCATCAAATATCTGGGAAAAAAAGCAAAATTAAGACTCCTAAATCTCTATAATTTGTCATGGAATACAAAAGTACCAGATGAATGGAAGAAATCTATAATAATACCTATTTTGAAATTAAACAAACCAGCAGAAAATTTTTCAAGTTATCGCCCAATAGCACTTACCAACGTATTAGTAAAAATCATGGATAAAATGATTTCCAATCGTTTAAATTGGTTTCTAGAAAAAAATAACTTAATTTGAACTAAACAAACACGATTTAGAAAACACCATTCAACAAATGAACAGATTTTAAATCTTAGTCAAGACATTAAAAATGCATTAAATAAAAAACAAGCCACTCTAGCAATATTTATTGACTTTCAAGGAGCATATGATTGTATTTGGAGATACAAACTACTTGATAAATTTAAAATTCTAGGAATCCAAGGCAAAATGTTACATTGATCAGTGAATTCATTATTCAACGCTTTATTGCTAACAAATATAATGATAAATTATCAAAATATCAACAGACACACTGAAGCGTACCTCAAGGCAGTATCCTTAGTACTACACTCTTTAATATTTATATCAATGACCTTCCATATCAATTACAAAAAAGAGAATCAAAAGTCTTGATGTTTGCAGATGATGTAGTCATATGGAATTCCAAACTGACAAATCAAAACAGCAATTAATAAATATAGCACAAATCCTTGACATTACAGAATTGGACATTTAATAATTTAATGAAAATTAATACACAGAAAACAAATTATCAACTATTTACACTAAGGAAGAAACCAATAAATATTTCCCTTCAAATAAATGGAGAAAATCTCACAGGAACACATGAAGCCAAACATTTAGGTATTATTTTTTATACAAAATTAACATGGAAAAAACACATTGATAATAAAAAAAAAAAAAAAAAAAAGGAAATAAGGAAAAAATTATCACTATTAAAAAGACTGGCTGGCAAGAAATGGGGAAGCGCTTCACAAACTTTAAACACTTATTACAAGATGTATATTAAACCAACATTTAAATATTGTGAAGAGATACTAATAACTGCAAATATAGAAAAATTTAATATTCCTAAAAATCAAATTCTTTGCCTAATAACTGGAGCTGTTAAAACTACCCCAGTACTTGCTCTACAAATTTTAACAAATAATCTAAGATTGGAACTTGACATTGAACAAGCAGCCATCTTACATTGTGAAAAATTAATCAGACTACTTTTTAATGACTGGGAAAAAAGAAAATCACAAGTATACCTAAAAACTCAACAAAGTTTCCTTAATAAAGTGAAAGAAGTCAAACATAGATTAAAACTTCCTTACTCGAAAGAAAACATACAAACAAATAAGAACTGAAGCTTTCCCCGCGACGTATTAATTCAAAATCTTCTCGGGCTTCTAGCCAGGTAAAAACTTGGCTTGACACCAATGTTTCGAAGAAGTGCATCTTCCTCGTCTTCAGGGTGAACTGATGGTTTGAGCTTCCAGAGACTGGTATTTATAAGAGCTGGGATGAAGCTAATATCTGACTGGTTCGCGTGATATTATGGCCTGGTATTTGAGATGACTGAGACATGGGCACGGACTTCGTAGAAAACTATTTATAGCAGTTATTCGGCTAATGTTTTGTGTTTGAGCACGCACCTGTTAGAAAATAAGTCTTGGAAAATAAGACATAATACCTAATCCTGTACCTGCAGTCTTCCAAGACTTATTTTCTAGCAGGTGCGTGCTCAAACACAAAACATTAGCTGAATAACTGCTATAAATAGTTTTCTACGAAGTCCGTGCCCATGTCTCAGTCATCTCAAATACCAGGCCATAATATCACGCGAACCAATCAGATATTAGCTTCATCCCAGTTCTTATAAATACCAGTCTCCGCAAGCTCAAACCATCAGTTCACCCTGAAGACGAGGAAGATGCACTTCTTCGAAACGTTGGTGTCAAGCCAAGTTTTTACCTGGCTAGAAGCCCGAGAAGATTTTGAATTAATACAAACAAATATTAACCATTAGAACCATTTGATATTGAACACTAACATCATCACACACGCATGTACACGCCATTGATGATGCCTGCCGCAGACGCAGGCGAAACGTCTGGGGAACAAGGGGAGAAGCCCAGTGGACCACGGCATACAAGCACGATTTTGTTTTCTATAAGTGATTCTAACACCTGCCGTAAAAGCCTTCGAATTTTAATAAAAAGGATTAATACTTCAATGGATACCAGCACATTGTGGAAAACAGGGTAATGAAACAGCTGACTTTCTAGTCAAGAAAGCTAATAAAATTACATCAAATTCATCTGATCCAATAAGTTATCACTCTATCAAAAGAATCATTATATCAACATATTATAACAAAATTAAAGAAGATAATGTATTACAAACAAAAGGAAAACCATGCAAAAGTTTATGTAATAACATGACCAGAATCACTAAATTACCAAGAAAATCCTCTGTAGCAACTTTTAGACTCCTAACCGGCCATGACTGTCTCAATAAACATTTATTCAGGACTGGTACAGTGAAATCTCCTCTCTGTCCTTTCTGTACACTTAAAGAGGATATAGATGGAAACCATCTACTGCACTGCCCAACCTTCAGTCGAAATGATAATATGACATCAAAATACTGGAATGCAAAAGAGCGAATGGCTTCACTGTCAATTGCTCAACATTAGATACCAACAAAAAAAAATAAATAAATAAATAAAAATGGTGTGTTATTTATGGACGATCTTTAACTGCTGTGGTTCTCAGCGTCCCATTCTATACTGGGCGTGAAAGACCGCTTAATTTTTTGCACAGAGGCCTCTCTATTAGGCTTGAGGTTCTTTTACGTGCCGTAAATCTACGACAGGGGACCCACGGCTTTACTTCCCTTCCGAAGGAAGCCATGCTAAGGATTTTTACACCCGAAAAAATCCATCGTCCTCCACCGGGTTTGAACCCGCGACCTTGGGTATAAGAAGTCAGCATGGTGACCACTCCACCATGGAGGGCGACAGATACAAACCATATTTACTACATGACATATATAACACTTTGCATCAATTTAGAACTTATGCGACCCATAATCTTAATTGAAAAAATCATTGTAAAGGGAATGTAATAAAACTGAAGTGCTACATTTCCTCAAGATTGATGGCTAAAGTGAAGGTTTAGGTAATGAAAACATGCAATAAGTACCAGTAAGACCATACTAGTGAGCAGAATCATTGTAAAGGGAATGTGATAAAACTGAAGGTTTAGGTAATGAAAACATGCAATAAGTACCAGTAAGCTCATACTAGTGAGCAGAATCATTGTAAAGGGTATGTGATAAAACTGAAGGTTTAGGTAATGAAAACATGCAATAAGTACCAGTAAGCTCATACTAGTGAACAGAATCATTGTAAAGGGAATGTGATAAAACTGAAGGTTTAGGTAATGAAAACATGCAATAAGTACCAGTAAGCTCATACTAGTGAGCAGAATCATTGTAAAGGGTATGTGATAAAACTGAAGGTTTAGGTAATGAAAACATGCAATAAGTACCAGTAAGCTCATACTAGTGAACAGAATCATTGTAAAGGGAATGTGATAAAACTGAAGGTTTAGGTAATGAAAACATGCAATAAGTACCAGTAAGCTCATACTAGTGAACAGAATCATTGTAAAGGGAATGTGATAAAACTGAAGGTTTAGGTAATGAAAACATGCAATAAGTACCAGTAAGCTCATACTAGTGAACAGAATCATTGTAAAGGGAATGTGATAAAACTGAAGGTTTAGGTAATGAAAACATGCAATAAGTACCAGTAAGCTCATACTAGTGAGCAGAATCATTGTAAAGGGTATGTGATAAAACTGAAGGTTTAGGTAATGAAAACATGCAATAAGTACCAGTAAGCTCATACTAGTGAACAGAATCATTGTAAAGGGAATGTGATAAAACTGAAGTGCTACATTTCCTCAAGATTGATGGCTAAAGTGAAGGTTTAGGTAATGAAAACATGCAATAAGTACCAGTAAGACCATACTAGTGAGCAGAATCATTGTAAAGGGAATGTGATAAAACTGAAGGTTTAGGTAATGAAAACATGCAATAAGTACCAGTAAGCTCATACTAGTGAACAGAATCATTGTAAAGGGTATGTGATAAAACTGAAGGTTTAGGTAATGAAAACATGCAATAAGTACCAGTAAGCTCATACTAGTGAACAGAATCATTGTAAAGGGAATGTGATAAAACTGAAGTGCTAAATTTCCTCAAGATTGATGGCTAAAGTGAAGGTTTAGGTAATGAAAGCATGCAATAAGTACCAGTAAGCTCATACTAGTGAACAGAATGTAAAGGGAATGTGATAAAACTGAAGGTTTAGGTAATGAAAACATGCAATAAGTACCAGTAAGCCCATACTAGTGAACAGAATCATTGTAAAGGGAATGTGATAAAACTGAAGGTTTAGGTAATGAAAACATGCAATAAGTACCAGTAAGCTCATACTAGTGAACAGAATCATTGTAAAGGGAATGTGATAAAACTGAAGTGCTAAATTTCCTCAAGATTGATGGCTAAAGTGAAGGTTTAGGTAATGAAAACATGCAATAAGTACCAGTAAGCTCATACTAGTGAACAGAATCATTGTAAAGGGAATGTGATAAAACTGAAGTGCTACATTTCCTCAAGATTGATGGCTAAAGTGAAGGTTTAGGTAATGAAAACATGCAATAAGTACCAGTAAGCTCATACTAGTGAACAGAATGTAAAGGGAATGTGATAAAACTGAAGGTTTAGGTAATGAAAACATGCAATAAGTACCAGTAAGCCCATACTAGTGAACAGAATCATTGTAAAGGGAATGTGATAAAACTGAAGGTTTAGGTAATGAAAACATGCAATAAGTACCAGTAAGCTCATACTAGTGAACAGAATCATTGTAAAGGGAATGTGATAAAACTGAAGTGCTAAATTTCCTCAAGATTGATGGCTAAAGTGAAGGTTTAGGTAATGAAAACATGCAATAAGTACCAGTAAGCTCATACTAGTGAACAGAATCATTGTAAAGGGAATGTGATAAAACTGAAGTGCTACATTTCCTCAAGATTGATGGCTAAAGTGAAGGTTTAGGTAATGAAAACATGCAATAAGTACCAGTAAGCTCATACTAGTGAACAGAATCATTGTAAAGGGAATGTGATAAAACTGAAGTGCTACATTTCCTCAAGATTGATGGCTAAAGTGAAGATTTAGGTAATGAAAGCATGCAATAAGTACCAGTAAGCTCATACTAGTGAACAGAATCATTGTAAAGGGAATGTGATAAAACTGAAGGCTTAGGTAATGAAAACATGCAATAAGTACCAGTAAGCTCATACTAGTGAACAGAATCATTGTAAAGGGAATGTGATAAAACTGAAGGCTTAGGCAATGAAAACATGCAATAAGTACCAGTAAGCTCATACTAGTGAACAGAATCATTGTAAAGGGAATGTGATAAAACTGAAGGCTTAGGTAATGAAAACATGCAATAAGTACCAGTAAGCTCATACTAGTGAACAGAATCATTGTAAAGGGAATGTGATAAAACTGAAGGTTTAGGTAATGAAAACATGCAATAAGTACCAGTAAGCTCATACTAGTGAACAGAATCATTGTAAAGGGAATGTGATAAAACTGAAGTGCTACATTTCCTCAAGATTGATGGCTAAAGTGAAGATTTAGGTAATGAAAACATGCAATAAGTACCAGTAAGCTCATACTAGTGAACAGAATCATTGTAAAGGGAATGTGATAAAACTGAAGGCTTAGGTAATGAAAACATGCAATAAGTACCAGTAAGCTCATACTAGTGAACAGAATCATTGTAAAGGGAATGTGATAAAACTGAAGGCTTAGGCAATGAAAACATGCAATAAGTACCAGTAAGCTCATACTAGTGAACAGAATCATTGTAAAGGGAATGTGATAAAACTGAAGGCTTAGGTAATGAAAACATGCAATAAGTACCAGTAAGCTCATACTAGTGAACAGAATCATTGTAAAGGGAATGTGATAAAACTGAAGGTTTAGGTAATGAAAACATGCAATAAGTACCAGTAAGCCCATACTAGTGAACAGAATCTACAGTCAACTCTAATAAAGGAAATATTGCATGTGTCAATAAAAACAACTTTTATATATGTACTGCAATTGGCAAGATGGAAAAATAAAACAATAAAAGAACAAGAAAAAAAAAAGTAATCTTTAAAGATAAATAATGAGATTCAGGTATAAAGAAACTGACAGTACAGTGAAAAATGAAACAAGAAAAAACATGTAATATAATGAATCATAAAAGTTTATTAATAATAAACAAAATAATTTTATGTGGATTCTACAAGGATCTCAAATGAGCTCAAAGGGAACATGAAGTTGAAAAATAGTTGTTACTTATTGACTGCTTGAGATCATTTTTTTTATGTTTCCAAGATTATCATAGGAGATTAAATATGATTGAGACTTATCAGGGTCACCCATTATTGGCAAGAACACAACTCTTTAATTAGTATATACACATGTGTTCAAATTGTCATCTTTGTATGCTTTATCCCTCATGTCCTTACAACATGTCTCTAAGACAAGTCCTGTGATTACTGTGTTATTATGTATAAGACATAATTTAACAGGCTGAAGTCTACAGTTCCTACTCAGTCCTATCTCTTTTGTATGCTTCGCAACAATAAATAGTATCCACATCACACATGCAGTTCAAACAAACTTAACTCTGAAGACCCCATCCACACATGATAGGATGTAATATTTGAGTGAGCTCTTTTGGATGGCATTTAAAGTTTCCCTAATGTAGGTTGTTAGATGCTTACAACATTTCTGGACTTGTAGCCATGTTCTTACTCCTCTACCCTCTTACACTGCTTATGTGCTTTAAAGCCAATTCTTAAAGATTCTGAAGCATTTACATTCCATTTCTTCTTCATACCGTTATAAAATACACTTCTCTGCTGTTAGATTTAAACCATGTATATTTTCATTTTCTAAACCATTAAAAAGCAGAAATCACTTACTTAACCAACACACAGCCAATAAATGTTAACTGAAAATTATTATACACAGATAACTTTTAAATAATGAAACTATTTTCCAGCCTAAGACACTGGCCGTGAAAGTCACAGTTTGTACAGATAGCTTTTAGTTTAACTTCAGTAGTTAGAGATCAGATGCTTAGTTGGTGAACAATTATCTCTTACATGGGTGGCACAGAGTTAAGCATAAAATTTTGTGTTTTGAGAAATATTAATCCAATTTAACGCAAAGACAAAGTCAATCCTTTAAGCAAATACACCAAAGCCATTGAAATTGCTATTAAAAAAATATAACACAGAAATTTAATCAACAAATCAATATTCCATAAATATATGAAAGATTAGACCTAAAACTAGTCCTCACTTGAAAATTAGTTGAGTTGAATTTGTAACACTACATCACTTACTTTTCATTTCGGAAAACATGTTTCAGAAGCCATGTGCTTCCATTGTCAATTCCTTTGGTTGACTGCCGGTATTGCTTGCTGTGGTGGTTGCCTCTGTCCCTGGTGGTGGTTTGATGAACCTCTGAATCAGTAGATCGCCTGGCAGGATTTCAAAATTGAAAGCGCGGTTCTTGTTTTTCCAAATATACCTGTTTTCCCAAACTTTTAATTCTGTCTTCCTTGTGATGTTTTTGAGGACTTTTGGGCTTCTATTTATGGTGTGTCTGTCTTTCCAAAAATGCCAAGCTACTGCAGATTTGTCTTGTTGTTTGAGTTTAATATTTCTGTGGTGTTCTTTTGCCCTTGTTTTTATATTTCTTTTTGTTTGGCCGATGTAGATTTTTTCACAGTCATTACAGCTGAACTGATATATTCCTGGTTTGTTTTCTTGTGGGATATCATCTTTTAATTTAGAATTTAAAATGTTTTTTATGGCATAATTGTTTTATGGGGCCAGAATGATGTGTGTCGTTTGAAGATCCTCTGGAATTTGTAGAAAGTTGTAGGGTGGTATGTAAACTTCTTGTAGATCTTGTTTTCTTTCTGGTTTGGAGTGAGTGTACTGACCTCTTTTATTCTCTTCCTATTTTTGGCCCTATTAACTTTTATGTTCTGCCCAGAATCAATTTTCTGTAGCTATGTCCAATATTTTGAAAAGTTCACTGGAGTATTCTTTTTTGCCCAATGGTACATTTACTAATCTGTGTGCAAGGCTGTTGAGTACTTGCATGCAGATGGGGAATAGGATTGTAATTTTTTTGTTTAATATAACTTGGTGTGGGTAGGTTTTCTGCAAATGCCAAATGTTAGGTGGTTTTCATTTTTGATAATTATAATGGAATGGTAGTTGTCCATCACATTCCTTCTCATTGTGAGTTTTATAGATTTTTCTTGCAGATTTAACAGTTTCAGTGCATCTTCCAGGTGTTTTTCTGGGACTACTGCAAAGATGTCACCTACATAGAGGTACCATACCTTGAACATCCAGGGGAATACCTTTTTAATCCTAGTTTCCATAGTGCTCATGAAGAGATCTGCTAATATTGGTGACAGCGGGCTGCCCATAGCTAAACCAGATGTTTGTTTGTAATATTTCCCGTTAAATATGACAAATTTTTGATTTATGCAAAGATTTGTTAATATGGTGTATTCTTGGACTTCTTCTGTTGTTTTCCCTATTGCAAGTAACCAATTTTTAATGTGGGGTTGTATGCTTTCTGTAGGTATGCTTGGAAACAGAGCATTAACATATCAGTTTTTTCTAATTTCATCTTTATTTTTATCGATTAGATCTAGAGAGTTTTTTATGCTTGCTGTTTCAAATTTAGGGAAGGAAGAGAATCTGTTTGTTAACCATTTTGCTAGATTATATGTAGGTGCACTTATATTGTTTATAATTGGTCTCATTGCATTTCCCGGCTTGTGTATTTTTGGAAGGCCATAAATTCTGGGCAGAACTGGATTATCAACTTTAATTTTGCATTTTTCTGTTTTGTCTATTAATTTACATTCTTGAATAGTGGCATTTAATTTAACTATACATTGGTTTAGAGGGTTCTTTTGTACTGTAGAGCATTCTTCTTTTTCTATCAAAAACATCACAACGAAGACAGAATTAAAAGTTTGGGAAAACATATATATTTGGAAAAACAAGAACTGCGTTTTCAATTTTGAAATCCCACCAGGTGATCTACTGATTCATACTGATTCAGAGGTTCATCAAACCACCACAGCAAGCAATGCCGGCAGTTGACCAAAGGAATTGACAATGGAAGCACATGGTTTCCGAAACAAAAAGTAAGTGATGTAGTGTTACAAAATCGACTCAACTAATTTTCAATTGTTAAAACACATCACTGTCACAAAGTCCACCATATATCAGGATAGTCCTCACTGCCAACTTGTTTAACAAGAGACAAGCTACATGCAACATTAGTAGCAATCATTTATAACCCTAAAGGTCGGGACCTGGTGATGTGTTCAAGTCACTTTCAAACATACAGTCGAAGAGTTTATTCACATTTATTTAGAGTCTAGCATTGTTATGTTGAAAATATTTGCAAACTAATCACTTTTAAACCTAAAATACCCTGCTATCAAACATATCACTGACACATAAATCAATGATGTGCTCCCTTTCCTAAATCTCAAAATAATTATTACAGAAAATCAAATTTAGGGTATAGAAAAAACACACTCAGATGCCAATAATTACACAAATATGCAGAACTTCAACCCCAGGCCACTGAACAAAGTTTAGTCAGCAAATACACACAAATGGTGAAATATGCAGAAACAACTGATTTCTGCAAAGGTAAAAGGATACAGAAATTTACGAACTCCAGCACACACACTAAATGAACACCAGAAATTTCATATAAGATCAAAGAAAACAAAATGTAAATGGCAAAGAAAACACCAGATTTACTACCTAGATTTTTAACTGTGATAAAAGATTCTTAGGAAATTTAGTTAAGAAGAAATGGATAGATGAATGAATCTAATTCAAGGAGCACTGGAGCAGCATAAAATATAAATAGAAGAATATGCATGGCAGTCCACTTCTGGGAGAACAATCATGAAAGCACCAGGCTGAAATCATATCACAAGCTGCTCAAAACCCAAAGGAAGTACACATTTGGAAAAAAAAAAAATTTACACCAAGAAACCTTTTTTTTAAATTATTTTAAATCATTTTAATTTGTTGGTCATATATCGCGACGGATAAGATACCTCCATAGCATTTAGTGGATAGTAAGTAGCCAGGTAGATACCACTTTTGCTTCATGCCTAGCAGTACCACAGTCTAGCTGCTTCACAATTAGTCAGATAACAGCGAATGGCCACATATGATTTTTTAAAATCAAAGTGCACTCAAATAGACAGGTATCGAGGCCTCTAGACTATCTGCTTCCACCATCCATAGTCAGATGGCAGAGTTGAGCTAAGCCTTATATGCCATACTACTTTGCTCTTTGATAAGTAGCTGTCATTAGGGTGCTATTACTATCTGTGGATAGAAGGTAGCGCATTTGCTATTATCATAAATTATTGTTTAGACTGAAGGTGGAACTATAGGGCATGGTATTATTCAGAGTGGGAAGCGAATAAGTGTAAACAATTTAATATTTAGTAGAGAACACTATACGTAATACATAAATATATGTCATGTTGACTGCTTACCAATAGCATTGTCATAAATTTGGGCATGTAATGTGTTTTGAACGGACCTGAGATATGTCTCTACATCACTTCACCTATAGTGGAACAGGACGAAGCTCATACATGTGACTTGTTATGTACATAATCAAATCTCTGGGATGGGGAATAATAAAATAGCGAGAAAAAGTGCAAATATGGGATTATTACATCATCCTGTTAGCAACAGCTGGTTGGCCTCCAGGACCTCCGATCATAATAGAAAAGTCCTTGGCTCAACAGCTAGCTAATGATGTAGGAAATGTCCTAAAAATACAAGTTTGTTTAACCCCACACCTTATGTAAACTTAAGTGATAAAAATTCATCTTTTTGCCTGAATCAAATTTACGCTTTGCAGTTTTTAAAAATATTGCTTTTTATATATCTAGGCTGCTGGAATTGATTTTTTTGAAGTCATTTAAAGGAAATTTTGACAAGAAGCATCCAGCTGGAAGCAGCCCAGGATCCAGTCAACCCATGGCTGAGCATGAAAAAATTTACTAACTATTCATCTAACAGGTAAATCATGTACATACTTTGAAAAAGTATAATTCAATATTCATTTTGATCAAGTTTTCACTGTTAATGTAATATTTACTTTTACTTTTCACAAATTTTAACCAATCTGGTATGTTGCATTCATATGGCTTTCTCAACCCATCCTTCAATAAGCTATTATTAAAACATCAGTTCCATTCACAGAATTTCTGTATATCTCTATAACAAATGATTGTTAAAAAGCTTATTCTTCTATCTCTTCATGCTAATCTTGATAAACATTAGCAGAAGGGAAATACACAATAGTCAAGTCTCTTTAAAGCTGGTCCTATAAGATTGAAATTTGTTTCTTTGCAACTCCACTGTTGATACACTACCACATGAGAAGAAATATCTGAGAAATGATCAACTCCATGAAAAAATATATATATCATATAAATTGCATCTTTTAATGAGATGTACATTTTTTGTGTTTTAAGTATTTGTCTATCTCTTAAGGATTACCAGTTATGCAAAAGTCATCCAGAATGAAAAAGTCTTCAAAAGCTTTTCCCAGAACATTCAAGATATTATTATATGTAATGAAAATATCCTTAAAATTTTAATGAAAATCTTTATGATCATTTTTGAAAATCAGCATTACCTTAATTTTTTCCGTATAAGGGTAGTTTGCGGTGGGGGATTGTCCTCAAAATCTTTGTGTTGTATTCTTGAAAGATACTTACCTTAAATACTAAGTTTAGTATTTTACCAACTTTTCATTTTTGAGTCTGTCTGTCTTCTCTCTCTCTCTCTCTCTCTCTCTCTCTCTCTCTCTCTCTCTCTCTCACACATGATCCTTTTCCTAAAAATTCTGTATATTTTAAGCGAAATCGCAGTATGAAATTTTTGGGTAGAATATAATACCTATGTGTTATGTACTAAGTAGAGAAAGTAGAAAGATTATACTTCTATTTTCTTCATGTTAATTGAAATAAACTTTGTAGAAATGTTTTTATTACACATTTCCTTGTGGATAGGAAAATACACTACACTCAAATGTTTAAGAGCTGGTCACTATGTGATGGTTTTGAAATTCTTTTCTCTTTACTTGTCCACGAAAAAGAAAAAGAAATGATAATTTCCCTTTTGAGAAAAGTTTAAGTATTGGAAAACTGAAACCAATATTACCTCCATAAAAAACCAGATGGCAGGACAGAGGTAATTATGAATATAATCTCTCCTTCTGAAGTCAGTCAAACACCCGCCGATGATGAAGATGAACATCTTAGAAATGCACCCGGGAAAAAACTATGCAAGTGAAACTATAGTGTCCACATTTGACTCAAATTAATTATGTAATAAATGGAAAGTTTCACTGTATATATCACTTCACAGCATACTTTGTTGATATTCATTGAAGTATTAATCTTTTATTTAAATTAATTAGTTGTTTTATGATTTTGCGGCACTCTGCAATATTTGGGTTATTAGGTGTTACATCAGATGTTATGGATATTATAGCTGCTTTAGAGTCAAATAATAGTACAGCTTTTTCAAATTTATTTATATGATATAGTAGGTTTTGTAAGCTCTGAAGTATTGCTAAAATCTCTCCAGGTAAAAACTTGGCTTGACACCAACATTTCGAAGAGGTGAACTGAACACGAGGAAGATGCACTTCTTCGAAACGTTGGTGTCAAGACAAGTTTTTCCTGATTAGAAGCCCGAGAAGATTTTGAATTAATACGTCGCCAGGAAAGCTTCAGTTCTTATTTTATTAAGACTTTTGATCCTCTTTTTTGTAATTCATATGGAAGATCATTGATATAAATATTAAAGAGTGTACTACTAAGGATACTGCATTGAGGTATGCCTCGGTGTGTCTGTTGATATTTTGATAATACTATATATGGTAGCAATAAAATGTTGAATAATGAATTCACTGATCCAATGTAACATTTTGCCTTGGATTCCTAGAATTTTAAGTTTATCATTCTATTTAATGCATTTTAATGTCTTGGCTAAGATTTAAAATCTGTTCATTTGTTGAATGGTGTTTTCTAAATCCTGCTTGTTGGTTGAAATTAAGTTATTTTTTCTAGAAACCAATTTAAACGGTTGGAAATCATTTTTTTCCATGATTTCTGCTAATACGCTGGCAAATAAACTGTCAATTTTTCTGCTGGTTTGTTTGATTTCAAACTAGGTATTATTATTGATTTTTTTCCGTTCATCTGGTACTTTTTTATTCCAAGACAATTTATAGAGATTTAGGAGTCTTAATTTTGCTTTTTTTCCCCAGATGTATGATGAATTCTGTATGTATATTATCAGATCCTAGAGATTTTTTCAAATTTTAAGTTATTAATTACAATGTTCAAATCTTTAATATTGAATTCCTGATTAAATATATTATCTTTAAGTTAAGTTATTGATTTTATGTATTCTTTAATGTTTTTCTTTAATATTTTTTGTTCTTTTTTGGTATTTGCAGATAATTTATAGGTATTAGCGTAGTATTTGTTAAATTTATTAGCTATTTCATTATCATCTATAATTATTTTATTACTATAAATATAAGGTATTCTTTTATTGTCTTTCTTGTTTTGAATGTTATGTATGAATCTGTATGCTTTTTGTGCATCTTTTCTATAGTCCATGTTCTGTAGAAAATTATTAAAATGTTCTCTTTTGGTGGTGTTAATTTCTTTTTTGAATTGAGCACTTAATTTTCTTCAATTTTGTACTTCTTTCGGATTTTTAGATTATTCTGCTGCGATTCTATCCTGGTCTCTTTCTTTTTTCATTTTTTCTAGTTGTGAGTTCCAAAAAGGTTTATAGTTTTTAGTAAATCCTCTTGGTATGTATTTTTTTGCTGTTTTTAAAATTGTATCACATACATCTTTTTTAAGTTTATCTGATTTTGTTGATTTGTTTACTGATGTTTCAAAGTTGGTTTCTAATTCATTTGTAAAATTTTTCCAGTTTGCTTTTTTAAAGTTCCATCTAGGTTTATGGTTTATACAAGTTAATTTTTTCTTTTCAAGTTGAATAGTGGCAATTATAATTCTATGTCCTTAGCCTGGATCTTCTAAGATTTGTTTGGAAGTTGATGAGTATAAATCTTAAAGTAGGTCAGGGTTGGTACCAGCACCAGAATAGTGAATAAAGGTTGGTGGATCTTCTTTGTGGTAAATAACTTCTGTAGTTGTTGAATTTAGTGCCCTTCTATGATCTTTCCAGAATTGTTTGGTTTGGCATATCCCCATAATTTTGAATGGGCATTCAATGCTGCCCAATTTTACAATATTTTGTAAACTATTCAAGTGCCTCCCCAACGTCAATGTCAGCTTCAAGAAATGTTTCTCAGCCTTACTTATCTCCCTATACTAAGGTCAGCTGACAAGTCTGAGGCCTCTCAATGAGCAAATTTTTTTTTGCTTTACTTCTAAACATAGTCTCAAAAATGCCTAATACATTTGTCTTATCAATGTTCTAATTTAATTAAACCATCTCTGTAGTGCGATTTATCAAGGTCCTCAAAATAGGTGTTTACCGCATCATGACCTCTTTGCTGTGAAATCTTCGTCCTCAACAAATTTTTTGATCTTTGGGAACAGGTGGTAGTCACTGGGTGCTAGATCTGGTGAATAGGGTGGATGGTCAAGGATGTTCAACTTTAATTCACACATTTTTCCTATTGCAATGAGTAAATAATGGGTCAGGACATTGTTGTGATGAAGCAAGATTTCTTTTTTTTGCCAAATGATGTCTTTTTCTTTTCACCCAATCACTCAAACGTTGCAGTAAGCTAAAAACACTTGCCATAACCTTGTTAGCTGACAAAATTGACATTGCCTTTTTTGGAGTTGGTTCACCTGGTGCAATCTGCTGTTTTGATTGTGATTTACTTTCTGGAGTGTAGTGATGTGCCTAAGTTTCATCCATGGTAATAAGCCGTTTCAAAAATTCACTGGGATTTATACAGTAGAGCTCCACATTCTTAACAGAAACAGTTGATCTTGCAACTTTTGATCAGGTGTCAACTAACATGGCACCCATCTTGCACAGACCTTGTTAAAGTCCAAAACATTAGGCACTTAAAATATTACCTGCATGTTCTTTTGATATGTTTACAGCCTCTGCTATCTCAAACAACTTTAATCTGTGGTCTTCCACTACTAAATGATGAATTTTTTCTATGATCTCTGGAGTTGTCACTTTTACAGGGCATCCAGAGCGAGGCTCATCACTAATGCTTGTACGTCCCATTTTAAACTCTGCAACCCACCTTTTAATCATTGAATATGAAGGGGCAGAGTCTTTCAATGTACTGTCCATTTCTTCCTTGATTTCTTTAGGCATTGAGCCTTTCAAATGGGAGTATTCAAATACTGCTTGTTTTTCCAAATCCTCCATTTTTGTGAAAACTCTAAAGTTGTCTTGTTTAAAACGATGTCATTGGAAAACTAAATAAGCTATTGACCTGTAACTATGGATATAAGCTATTCTAGAGTTGAACTATATGATGCTACCATCTAACTGGCCTAGTGGTGCCACATCTGTGTGAGGCCCGGGACTTATCAACCGACCTTTGTGCATAGGATTGGCCAGTATTAGTGTGGATGGAAAAAACTGGTAAATTCCATGTTAAAAATCAGCATGCACCTTTCAGTTTTTTCATTTGCTAAAAATAAAATACTGTAAGAAACAGTATTAATATTTTTTAGGTACTATTATTATAAACATTATTAATGCATAATTCAAAATCTTCTCGGGCTTCTAGCCAGGTAAACCTGGCTAGAAGCCCGAGAAGATTTTGAATTAACACGTCACCAGGAAAGCTTTAGTTCTTATTATTAATGCAGTTTGGCCTACATATTTCAGTTTATGTTACTAGAAGGGATACTGAGTTCAAAGAATAGCCACAGTGATGATAATGGTTGTTATGGGTGCCTCCTGGCCCAAGATTGTGGGTTCTAACCCACATGCCAGCATGTTAAACAACTCCTGGCACACCAACAGTGCTGATATGATCTTAGCAATTGATAAAATATTTTATATTTTAGCTATGAAAACTTCACAGTGTTCTCACATGCAAATTACTGTAAATGATTGCAAACATTTTGCAGCTTAAAACAAATGGCCCTGACTGAAATATATTTACTTATTTATCTAGTTAGTGCCAGTTTAACCTTCTCGATCAAGGTATGCTGTATTAAATGATGTGTTTTAAATAAATCTACATTTTTTCTGTCATAAGTTTTTGTCTATCTCTTATGGTGTAACTGTTACTGCAAAACTCATCCAGAAAGACATCTTTAGAGGCTACTCCCAGAAAAACATACATTTATTGTGATGTAAATATTTTTATATGCAGTATCCATTACAGCCATTTTTGAGAAAAACAAAATTATCAAAAATTTTTCCATGTAAAGGGTAGTTTGTGGAGGGGGTATTTTTTTTGAAAATCTTTGTGTCACATCCTGGAAGATACTAAACCTAAGTACCAAGTTAGGTATTTAACAGTCTTTTAGTTTTTGAGCTATGCTGTACGCACGCACGCAACCCCCCCCCCCCCACACTTTTTTTTCTAAAAATGTTTTTTTCAGACTCAGTGGACATCAAAACATATTTCTGGTAAAATCTCACCATACAAATTTTGGATGTAATACAATACCTTCTCTAGCTACTATGTACATTGTAAAAAATCTGATGTGTTTTATTCACATGACTTTCTTTTTCTATTCTGCAAATAAACTATTATTTTATCTTCATTATGCTAATCAAGATAAACTTAGCAGATATGCCATTATTATTTGCTTCCTGGTAATAGAAGGGAAAAAGGGAATAAAATTGGCTAAAGTGTCACTCAAATCATTTGAAATCTATTACTATGTGATTGACATTTAAATTTGGTTTTCTCTCCTTAGCCAGGAGTAACATAAAAGATATGAAATGAAAGAGGACTTGGAAATGGTTAGCTCTATAAAAAAATATATATTGTGTGCTTTAACAAGATTTACAGTTTTTGCATAGTAAATGTTGCATCTTACAGTTTACCAGTTATGCAAAGTCATTCAGAATGAAGAGGACTTCCGGGGCTAATCCCAAGAAATTCACGATATACATTGTATTTGCCATGTAAATATTTTTAATCAAAACCCAAATAGTCAGCCATTTTTAAGAAAATCTTTGTGTCACATCCTTGGAAGATACATACTGAACTGAGGTTTACATTTTTATTAATGCTGTCGGCACAGCACACACAGGGTCCTTTTCTAAAAAAGCCCTTTTTGGAATCAGGGTCCTCATAACATGTATTTCTGGTCATATTTGGTAGGGAATTTTTGGATGGAATACAATACCTTCTCTACGTACTATGTATGTTGTACATATGCACTAGAAAAAGTACTAAGTAATTTAAACATTGTGTAAAAATATATGTAATATGGTACACAGTATACTTGAAAGCCACCACTAGATATTTTATATAAAAATTGGCAAACCATACACAAGGAAACATGAAGTATATATCCCTAAAGTTTATTTTATTCATTTACTGGAAAATGCACATGCACCCACATACACACACACCATGGGCCTTCTAAAAATACTTTTTTACGATTGACATGCATTTCTGATGAAATCTAGGTATGAAATTTTGAGTGGAACACAATACGTTCTCTACCCACTATGTAGTATATTTCACAAAAGTAAACACCTGAAGGGTCACCTAATTCTTAGGCATTACTTGAGAAGGAAATTTGTCATATGCTTACTGGTAACATACAAGTTTCTGGTTGCAGGTTAAAAACAACAGAGGGATGAGAAGTAAACCTGCTGGTCCTGTGTCGCAGAAAAACCTCACACCCTCTGAGCAAAAGTAAGAGGTCTTTCATGCCCAATATACTGAGAACTGAGCAGTTAAAGACTATCCATAAATAAAACAATCATTTCACCTCGCAGTTTAGGAAGCCACTATTTCAGGAATCATTGTAAACTAAGAGGGAAAATAATGCAAATTTAACCTCAATTCACATGCATAAAATGCTTCTAGTGCTGAGTGCTTTGTCAGCAACACTGCTACCTGTGATTGGAGCAGCTCAAGTGGTTAAAATATATTACTGCTGAATGTCAGCAACACTGCTACCTGTGATTGGAGCAGCTTAAGTGGTTAAAACATATTACTGCTGAATGTCAGCACCACTGGTACCTGTGATTGGAGCAGCACAAGTGGTTAAAACATATTACTGCTGAATGTCAGCACCATTGGTACCTGTGATTGGAGCAGCACAAGTGGTTAAAACATATTACTGCTGAATGTCAGCAACACTGGTACCTGTGATTGGAGCAGCTCAAGTGGTTAAAACATATTACTGCTGAATGTCAGACACTGGTACATGTGAATGGAGCGGCTTAAGTGGTTAAAACATATTACTGCTGAATTTCAGATACTGGTAGCTGTGATTGGAGCAGCTTAGGTGGTTAAAACATATTACTGCTGAATGTCAGCAACACTGGTACCTGTGATTGGAGCAGCTCAAGTGGTTAAAACATATTACTGCTGAATGTCAGCAACACTGGTACCTGTGATTGGAGCAGCTTAGGTGGTTAAAACATATTACTGCTGAATGTCAGCAACACTGGTACTTGTGATTGGAGCAGCTCAAGTGGTTAAAACATATTACTGCTGAATGTCAGCAACACTGGTACCTGTGATTGGAGCAGCTCAAGTGTATCAAACATATTACTGCTGAATGTCAGCATCAGTACCTGTGATTGGAGCAGCATAAGTGGTTAAAACATATTACTGCTGAATGTCAGACACTGGTACCTGTGATTGGACCAGCTCAAGTGGTTTAAACATATTACTGCTGAATGTCAGCAACAATGGAACCTGTGATTGGAGCAGCTCAAGTGTATCAAACATATTACTGCTGAATGTCAGCAACACTGGTACCTGTGATTGAAGCAGCATAAGTGGTTAAAACATATAACTGCTGAATGTCAGCACCACTGGTACCTGTGATTGGAGCAGCTCAAGCGGTTAAAACATATTACTGATCAATGTCAGCAACACTGGTACCTGTGATTGAAGCAGCTTAGGTGGTTAAAACATATTACTGCTGAATGTCAGCAACACTGGTACTTGTGATTGGAGCAGCTCAAGTGGTTAAAACATATTACTGCAGAATGTCAGCAACACTGGTACCTGTGATTGGAGCAGCTTAGGTGGTTAAAACATAATACTGATGAATGTCAGCAACACTGGTACCTGTGATTGGAGCAGCTTCATATTACTGCAGAATGTCAGCAACACTGGTACCTGTGATTGGAGCAGCTTAGGTGGTTAAAACATAATACTGATGAATGTCAGCAACACTGGTACCTGTGATTGGAGCAGCTTAGGTGGTTAAACATATTACTGCTGAATGTCAGCAACACTGGTGCTTGTGATTGGAACAGCTCAAGTGGTTAAAAAATATTACTGCTGAATGTCAGCAACACTGGTACCTGTGATTGGAGCAGCTCAAGTGGTTAAAACATATTACTGCTGAATGTCAGCAACACTGGTACTTGTGATTGGAGCAGCTCAAGTGGTTCAAACATATTACTGCTGAATGTCAGCAACACTTGTACCTGTGATTGGAGCAGCTCAAGTGGTTAAAACATATTACTGCTGAATGTCAGCAACACTGGTACTTGTGATTGGAGCAGCTCAAGTGGTTAAAACATATTACTGCTGAATGTCAGCAACACTGGTACTTGTGATTGGAGCAGCTCAAGTGGTTAAAACATATTACTGCTGAATGTCAGCAACACAGGTACCTGTGATTGGAGCAGCTCAAGTGGTTAAAACATATTACTGCTGAATGTCAGCAACACTGGTACCTGTGATTGGAGCAGCTCAAGTGGTTAAAACATATTACTGCTGAATGTCAGCAACACTGGTACCTGTGATTGGAGCAGCTTAGGTGGTTAAAACATATTACTGCTGAATGTCACCAACACTGGTACCTGTGATTGGAGCAGCTCAAGTGGTTAAAACATATTACTGCTGAATGTCAGCATCAGTACCTGTGATTGGAGCAGTTCAAGTGGTTAAAATATATTACTGCTGAATGTCAGAAACACTGGTACCTGTGATTGGAGCAGCTTAGGTGGTTAAAACATATTACTGCTGAATGTCAGCAACACTGGTACTTGTGATTGGAGCAGCTCTAGTGGTTAAAACATATTACTGCAGAATGTCAGCAACACTGGTACCTGTGATTGGAGCAGCTTAGGTGGTTAAAACATAATACTGATGAATGTCAGCAACACTGGTACCTGTGATTGGAGCAGCTTCATATTACTGCAGAATGTCAGCAACACTGGTACCTGTGATTGGAGCAGCTTAGGTGGTTAAAACATAATACTGATGAATGTCAGCAACACTGGTACCTGTGATTGGAGCAGCTTAGGTGGTTAAACATATTACTGCTGAATGTCAGCAACACTGGTGCTTGTGATTGGAACAGCTCAAGTGGTTAAAAAATATTACTGCTGAATGTCAGCAACACTGGTACCTGTGATTGGAGCAGCTCAAGTGGTTAAAACATATTACTGCTGAATGTCAGCAACACTGGTACTTGTGATTGGAGCAGCTCAAGTGGTTAAAACATATTACTGCTGAATGTCAGCAACACTGGTACTTGTGATTGGAGCAGCTCAAGTGGTTAAAACATATTACTGCTGAATGTCAGCAACACTGGTACCTGTGATTGGAGCAGCTCAAGTGGTTAAAACATATTACTGCTGAATGTCAGCAACACTGGTACCTGTGATTGGAGCAGCTCAAGTGGTTAAAACTTATTACTGCTGAATGTCAGCAACACTGGTACCTGTGATTGGAGCAGCTTAGGTGGTTAAAACATATTACTGCTGAATGTCACCAACACTGGTACCTGTGATTGGAGCAGCTCAAGTGGTTAAAACATATTACTGCTGAATGTCAGCATCAGTACCTGTGATTGGAGCAGCTCAAGTGGTTAAAATATATTACTGCTGAATGTCAAAAACACTGGTACTTGTGATTGGAGCAGCTCAAGTGGTTAAAACATATTACTCTTGAATGTCAGAAACACTGGTACCTGTGATTGGAGCAGCTTAGGTGGTTAAAACATATTACTGCTGAATGTCAGCAACACAGGTACCTGTGATTGGAGCAGCTTAGGTGGCTAAACATATTACTGCTGAATGTCAGCACACAGGTACCTGTGATTGGAGCAGCTTAGGTGGTTAAAAATATTACTACTGAATGTCAGCAACACTGGTACCTGTGATTGGAGCAGCTTAGGTGGTTAAAAATATTACTGCTGAATGTCAGCAACACTGGTATTAGTGATTGGAGCAGCTCAAGTGGTTAAAACATATTACTGCAGAATGTCAGCAACACTGGTACCTGTGATTGGAGCAGCTTAGGTGGTTAAAACATAATACTGATGAATGTCAGCAACACAGGTACCTGTGATTGGAGCAGCTTAGGTGGCTAAACATATTACTGGTGAATGTCAGCAACACTGGTGCTTGTGATTGGAGCAGCTAAAGTGGTTAAAAAATAATACTGCTGAATGTCAGCAACACTGATACCTGTGATTGGAGCAGCTCAAGTGGTTAAAACATATTACTGCTGAATGTCAGCAACACTGGTACTTGTGATTGGAGCAGCTCAAGTGGTTAAAACATATTACTGCTGAATGTCAGCAACACTGGTACTTGTGATTGGAGCAGCTCAAGTGGTTAAAACATATTACTGCTGAATGTCAGCAACACTGGTACCTGTGATTGGAGCAGCTCAAGTGGTTAAAACATATTACTGCTGAATGTCAGCAACACTGGTACCTGTGATTGGAGCAGCTTAGGTGGTTAAAACATATTACTGCTGAATGTCAGCATCAGTACCTGTGATTGGAGCAGTTCAAGTGGTTAAAATATATTACTTCTGAATGTCAAAAACACTGGTACTTGTGATTGGAGCAGCTCAAGTGTTTAAAACATATTACTGCTGAATGTCAGCAACACTGGTACCTGTGATTGGAGCAGCTTAGGTGGTTAAAACATATTTCTGCTGAATGTCAGCAACACTGTACCTGTGATTGAAGCAGCTTAGGTGGTTAAAACATATTACTGCTGAATGTCAGCAACACTGGTACCTGTGATTGGAGCAGCTTAGGTGGTAATAACATATTACTGCTGAATGTCAGCAACACGGGTACCTGTGATTGGAGCAGCTCAAGTGGTTAAAACATATTACTGTTGAATGTCAGCAACACTGGTACTTGTGATTGGAGCAGCTCAAGTGGTTAAAACATATTACTGCTGAATGTCAGCAACACTGGTACTTGTGATTGGAGCAGCTCAAGTGGTTAAAACTAATTACTGCTGAATGTCAGCAACACTGGTACCTGTGATTGGAGCAGCTCAAGTGGTTAAAACATATTACTGCTGAATGTCAGCAACACTGGTACTTTCGATTGGAGCAGCTTAGATGGTTAAAACATATTACTGTTGAATGTCAGCAACACAGGTATCTGTGATTGGAGCAGCTCAAGTGGTTAAAACATATTACTGCTGAATGTCAGCAACACTGGTACCTGTGATTGGAGCAGCTCAAGTGGTTAAAACATATTACTGCTGAATGTCAGCAACACTGGTACTTGTGATTAGAGCAGCTTAGGTGGTTAAAACATATTACTGCTGAATGTCAGCATCACTGGCGCCTGTGATTGGAGCAGCTCAAGTCGTTAAACCATATTACTGCTGAATGTCAGCAACACTGGCACCTGTGATTGGAGCAGCTCAAGTGGTTAAAACATATTACTGTTGAATGTCAGCATCAATACCTGTGATTGGAGCAGTTCAAGTGGTTAAAACATATTACTGCTGAATGTCAGCAACACTGGTAGTTGTGATTAGAGCAGCTTAGGTGGTTAAAACATATTACTGCTGAATGTCAGCAACACTGGTACCTGTGATTGGAGCAGCTCAAGTGGTTAAAACATTTTACTGCTGAATGTCAGCAACACTGGTATCTGTGATTGGAGCAGCTTAGGTGGTTAAAAATATTACTGCTGAATGTCAGCAACACTGGTACTTGTGATTGGAACAGCTCAAGTAGTTAAAACATATTAGTGCTGAATGTCAGCAACACTGGTAGCTGTGATTGGAGCAGCTTAGGTGGTTAAAAATATTACTGCTGAATGTCAGCAACACTGGTACCTGTGATTGGAACATCTCAAGTGGTTAAAACATATTACTGCTGAATGTCAGCAACACTGGTACCTGTGATTGGAGCAGCTCAGGTGGTTAAAACATATTACTGCTGAATGTCAGCAACACTGGTACCTGTGATTGGAGCAGCTTAGGTGGTTAAACATATTATTGCTGAATGTCAGCAACACTGGTACCTGTGATTGGAACATCTCAAGTGGTTAAAACATATTACTGCTGAATGTCAGCAACACTGGTACCTGTGATTGGAGCAGCTTAGGTGATTAAAACATATTACTGCTGAATGTCAGCAACACTGGTACCTGTGATTGGAGCAGCTTAGGTGGTTAAAACATATTACTGCTGAATGTCAGCAACACTGGTACCTGTGAGTGGAGCAGCTTAAGTGGTTAAAACTTATTACTGCTGAAAGTCAGCAACACTGGTACTTGTGATTGGAGCAGCTCAAGTGGTTAAAACATATTATTGCTGAATATCAGCAACACTGGTACCTGTGATTGGAGCAGCTCAAGTGGTAAAAACATATTACTGCTGAATGTCAGCACACTGGTACCTGTGATTGGAGCAGCTTAGGTGGTTAAAAATATTACTGCTGAATGTCAGCAACACTGGTACCTGTGATTGGAGCAGCTTAGGTGGTTAAAAATATTACTGCTGAATGTCAGCAACACTGGTATTAGTGATTGGAGCAGCTCAAGTGGTTAAAACATATTACTGCAGAATGTCAGCAACACTGATACCTGTGATTGGAGCAGCTTAGGTGGTTAAAACATAATACTGATGAATGTCAGCAACACTGGTACCTGTGATTGGAGCAGCTTAGGTGGCTAAACATATTACTGCTGAATGTCAGCAACACTGGTGCTTGTGATTGGAGCAGCTCAAGTGGTTAAAAAATATTACTGCTGAATGTCAGCAACACTGGTACCTGTGATTGGAGCAGCTCAAGTGGTTAAAACATATTAACTGCTGAATGTCAGCATCAGTACCTGTGATTGGAGCAGCTCAAGTGGTTAAAACATATTTCTGCTGAATGTCAGCAACACTGGTACTTGTGATTGGAGCAGCTCAAGTGGTTAAAACATATTTCTGCTGAATGTCAGCATCAGTACCTGTGATTGGAGCAGCTCAAGTGGTTAAAACATATTACTGCTGAATGTCAGCAACACTGGTACTAGTGATTGAAGCAGCTCAAGTGGTTAAAACATATTACTGCTGAATGTCAGCAACACTGGTACTTGTGATTGGAGCAGCTCAAGTGGTTAAAACATATTACTGCTGAATGTCAGCAACACTGGTACCTGTGATTGGAGCAGCTCAAGTGGTTAAAACATATTACTGCTGAATGTCAGCAACACTGGTACCTGTGATTGGAGCAGCTCAAGTGGTTCAAACATATTACTGCTGAATGTTAGCAACACTTGTACCTGTGATTGGAGCAGCTCAAGTGGTTAAAACATATTACTGCTGAATGTCAGCAACACTGGTACTTGTGATTGGAGCAGCTCAAGTGGTTAAAACATATTACTGCTGAATGTCAGCAACACTGGTACTTGTGATTGGAGCAGCTCAAGTGGTTAAAACATATTACTGCTGAATGTCAGCAACACTGGTAATTGTGATTGGAGGAGCTCAAGTGGTTAAAACATATTACTGTTGAATGTCAGCAACACTGGTACTTGTGATTAGAGCAGCTTAGGTGGTTAAAAATATTACTGCTGAATGTCAGCAACACTGGTACCTGTGATTGGAGGAGCTCAAGTGGTTAAAACATATTACTGCTGAATGTCAGCAACACTGGTATCTGTGATTGGAGCAGCTCAAGTGGTTAAAACATATTACTGCTGAATGTCAGCAACATTGGTACCTGTGATTGGAACAGCTCAAGTGGTTAAAACATATTACTGCTGAATGTCAAAGTAGTCAGATGGGCAATCAAATCTGCTTTTTTTTTTTTTTTTTTTCTAAGTGAATATCATTATTTATATAACCTGGCAAATTAATTCAAATTTGACAGATTAATAAAACTTTTTTTCTGATAGAGTCCATTTTTAGCAACAGTTGATATAGCTAGTTTTATTTTGCATAGAGTTATAATATTTTCCACTGCCTTATGAATGCTGCAATATGATTCAAATTTTACAACTGAATGTTTTGTAAAATATAAATTGCAAATGCTGCCAATGCAATATTGCCATATGCCTAACTGGATGTATTTTGATTCTCCATCTCTGATAATTACAGACAAAGTTGACTTAAAGATAATTTTTATGGTCCTATTTCAGAAAATAGACACACGAAAGGTGAGCATTGAGTCACTTTTGAATTCTGTACTCTGTTTATTTTAATGCTAAGAGCTTATTCCTCAGTTGGGAGTTTGTGCTCCGTTCATATAATAACAAGTGTTATTCTGTTGCTAACTTGGCTAAAATTTCTTTGCAAGGCAGAAGGTTTGTAGTTCTCTGAGAAATGCTATAAATATTTTGCTTTTGATTCTATTTATAATTATTAGGGTATGAAAAGAAGATCATCTAGAATAAACATATCACAATGTCAGTGTCAGTTCCTTTAGTTGCTTTTGTTAATGACAGAAAAGTGTGAAGAAATCATTAAATGATGTAATAGTTACTTCCTACAGTTCATCTTCAACGAACTCAAGAACTAATATGTTTTGTTTTATTTATACTCATATGTAAACAAACTGTAAATACCTGTGGTATACCTTTAGGTAAAACATGCCACAAATAAACAAACAAATAAATATTTTTAACAGCGGTTTGAACTCATTTTCATGCATGATTTACAATGTGTTTATATTCTTCCCTATATCATCAAAAAGTGTTAAATGTGCAGACACAAATTATTCTAAAAGACATTCATTACAAAATGATGCAACTGGTGGTTGCTAACATTTGACAGCAGAAATAGAGGTCAAGTCATAGAACATCTCCCACAACTCTAATGTTTCCTACATTTATAGGCAACTTGCATTTACAAAACTTGATTTGAGACTAAGGTTTATTTTTGTTTTTTATTTTTATATTAACTCTCCTATTGAAAATACCAAATTCTATTACTTTATAATTGTCTGACTCATTATGAGTACTTGAAATAAATAAATTGAGATATTATGGAAACCTGAAGCTACATCAAGGTGGAGGGTTTAATTATGAAAATATTGTTTAACAATAATACCTATTAGGTATATCATATTTTTAAATTTATAACTTAAGTGGTGCCTTAAATCATCATGTATTCGGTATTCAATCCTTTGTCATGTATGAACATGAATCTAAAGGACAATATTTTAAATTGTTTTTTCCACACAAGCTGTGAGTAGGACAAGAATTAGATAGACAGAGCCAGACTGAAAAATTCAATGTCATAGTCAGTATTTGAACAGAGATATATGTGGTTCAAATCCCAGCCATGGCATTGAATATATTAGTTCGGCTCTACCTATCTAATATATATTTTCAAATTCCTATCACCATGAACATATAACTGTTTCTTCATTTTAGGCATTTTATCCTCATTCTTCTGCCATTAACAAAAGCAACTCAAGGAAATTATACCTCACATTGAAAACCACAATACTCATGTTTGTTCATCGCTTAATAAATGTAAATGAATTTCTAGAAACAAAACAAAATATTTATATAATTTCTCAGAGAACTATGAAGTTAAGCCTTGCAAGGAAATTTATTGTCAAATAAGCAACAGAATAACACTCATGTTGGATCAACAGTTGACAAACTTACTACTGAGAAATAGTTGAGATCAATTTTGAATTCAAAAGTACCAGCAGATAGTCCTTCAATCCTCATCTCCCTTTTCTTAAATGTGTTTAATTCATCAAGATTATCTATTATTGTTATACACTTGCAGAAACCCCAGTTAATGGGAACATAGTAACATTGCATATTGCTTGCAGGTAAACAAAAAGGCAATGCTGTTAGATGTAAACGTTGCTTCAAGTTCAAGCAATCCACATTTGTATTCTGCTATGTTAAATATACTATTAATTTATTAGCTGGCATCTGCTAGTTTTAACAATGCATTTTTATGACCATTAATACAATTTTTATACTATTTCCTATGGTATATAAGTATTTGCTTTTGATATTAGCCTACTCTCACCTATTTGTGTTGCGTGACTGCATGATTAACTATAAAGGAATATAATCATGCTGGGTGCAATCAATATTACTAAAGAAAGTATTTTTGTTTTTTCTTGTTGAGCAAGACCCGCTAACATGAAGGAGATATAAATACTTCCCAGCATGGCCAAAATAAATACTTTAACCTAATAAGAGTACAGGATTACTACATGATTCATTTGTTTTCAAACCCCTATATTTTCTGAGGTATTACATTTACAACAATGGTTTATACCTCAAAATAAGTGGAAAGTCAGCAAGTTTACTCCCACACTCTACAAATGTGACCCTGGGTGACATGACATACATCCAGGCGGTAATCCAGTTTGTTCCAAACGATCTGGAGCCTGGTCATCTGCACCAACTCGCGCAACATCATGGACATCAAACTTCCAATGGAGGTGCCTCGTCTTGTTGCAATACAAAATGTCTGAATCATTATTCAGTTTGGAAACAACCACAACTACAACATATCTAGGTAAGATGTATCTGTAACTGTTTTCACAAAAGAAAAATAGACCACACACCGTTCTGTGTGACACTACACAGAAAACATTTAGTTTTGGTGAATCTCTTTCAACTGTTACAAATGTACGAGGTTTTTTAGTCCCCCAAATCCTCACATTATGACGATTAACAACCTCCAGACAAATGAAATGTGCATTCGTCACTAAATATCAACTTGGCAGCGAAATCTTCATCCATCATTGCTTCTTGCATTGTGGTGCAAAATTGCAGGCGCTGGCTGTAATCTTCCACCTTCAAATGATGCAGGAGCTATACACGATAGGGTTTGGAAGATAAATGTTGTCCCAAAATCTTCCACATAGTTTGTTGGGCATTTCAAGTTCGTGGCTTCCCTGAGTTATTGATTTCTTTGGACTATGGATGACACTTTTGGTCGATTGGTAGATTTCTCTTTACCAGACAACCATTGTCCCTAAATTGCAGATACCACAGCAACATGCTTTGTTTACACAATGGTTCTTGTTGATAGTTCTTCTGAATGCACATTGCACTGCTATAACAGAAGAACACCTCCAATACACAAAAACTCTTTTGTTGTTTAGTCACCCTTCCCCGCCCGTCAACTTCCTTTCCACTATTTCGTGCTGCCTTCTGGCATAATATACACCATAATATACACCAATTTAGTGAATTTTGATTATTTTGATTTATAAACCATTGTTGCAAGTGTAATACTTTGCAAATGTCATGGTTTAAAAATGAATGAATCATTTGTAGTACCCCTGTATTTGAGATTTATAGACAGGTGTTTTTGAATGTGGATGTTAAAAGGAAAGTATTGATTTTGGGAGGAATGTTTGACAGTTGAGGTAAGCATGTTTCGCTATTTCATTTACAATTTATATTTTATAAAGTATTCTGTTGTGAAATTCGAATCATATTGCAGTGTTCATAAGACAGTAGAAAGTATCACAATAAACCAGCAATTGTACCCGCTGTTTTAAACAAAGGGATGTTACAGGGGATTCGGTTCACCTTCAGACTATTCCAATCGCAGACACTGCTGTTGCTCATTCAACTTACCTGTGTAAGGAAAGTACCCAGCACTAGAAGTGTCTTACTCCGATCCACTACTTAATTAAAACACAATAACAATACACTGAAATGAAGTTGAATTAGCAATATTTGCCCTTTAGCTTACAATGATTGCTGAAATATTGATTTCCAAAACCTTGGGATGAGAGGATGACTGTCATGCACTCTTACACAGGAATGGAAGCAAGCATATGGCAAATTTCATTCTCATACCATCTATGAGAACCTGCAGTGACCCTTTACATGCTCAAATAGAAAATGGGTATTTTATTTTTGTGAAAGATAGTACATTGTAGATATGTGCTAGAGAATTTATAAATCCCCTGCTCCTCCTGATATTCAGTTTCTATTAACAACATGCATGAATTATTTATTATAAAATAAATGCGCAATGTTAAACTTTAACATTTAATTTTTAAAGAAATGCATTTTCAGACACTTTAGTAAGTTTGTTAATTTTCAGCAAAATCCTTTACATCTAAGAATGTACCTGTTTCAAGAATTTAAAATTTTGTGTAAGGCGAAAATAACAAGCCTTGGTTTGTCAGGGGTGTATTGCTTGAGATTTCAGTTATTTTGGAACAATAAATTTAGGAAATATTATCAACCAAGTTTTTTTTCCTGCTCATGTAAAGATTTCAAAGCCATCACATGGTAACATGCTCTTTAAACCTGGTTACGACCTTATGACCTAAAACAAAATATGTAATTGAAGTTTATCTCTATTTCCAAGAAGTAGATAGAAACAAAAGCTTTTATTTGTTAAGTACAGCCATGAACTCAACACAAAAAAAAAAAAAAACAAAAAAAAAACAAAAAAAAAAAAAACACACACACACACACACACACACACACAGTATACTCTCGATTATCTGGGGTAATGTGGGGGAGAAGCGGCACGAATAATCAAGGAACCTTTAATTTAAGGTACAATATACATATGTAAACAGGAAATTACATTTAAAAGCCACTCTTCTTAAGCCACTCATCAACTTTTCTTCATTGACATCTTCAAAGCCATTTAATCTGCTGCCATTTTAATTAATTGTGCAGCAACTTCTTCATCACTCAAACTTTGAAAATCATTTTCTTCTCTATCTGGAAGAATTTTCTGACCAAATTAGTGTTTGTAGCTTAACATCCTGCCAGGCATCTGAAATCCTGTGTATGGCATCTTGAATTGTCAACTTCTTCCAGAACACGACCAAATCATCTTCATTGTCATCAAGTAGCATTCTCAGGAGTGCCTTTTTACTTATGCAATTATGCCTTGTTCCATTGGGTGTATAATGGAGTCAAATTAGGTCGTAAAAACTAGTTATGGTGAGTCCATTATCAGACACAAGAATGCTCTCATTGGGATGTGAAGGAGTATTATCAAGCAATACAACAGCCTTTTGTGGCAATCCTTTTTCTTCTAGAAATCACCAAACTTCTGGTACAAAATTACATAAAAATCCTTAGCATGGCTTCCTTTGGAAGGGAAGTAATACCATTGGTCCTGTGTCGTAGATTTATGGCATGTAAAAGAATCTCAAGCCTGATAGAGAGGCCTCTGAGCAGTCTTTCATGCCCAATATAGAATGGGATGCTGAGAACCACAGCAGTTCTACAGCGTCCATAAATTTACATTTATTTCCTATATCTATGCAAAAGTGTAGCTTACTGTTCGTATTCTTTACCAAGACTGCAGGGGAGCACCAAGAACTGTCAGACTCTTTAATGATTCCCTTAGATTTCATGTCCTGTGCTTGCAACACCAGAGGAACATATCTTGGTGGTTGTCTGATAGGACGATCATCTCTGTGCCAATGTTATAAGAGTATTCAGTCTGTGAAACCATAATTGCCATTCCCTTGGCTGACACTGTATAAATAGACATGGGATGTTCTCAAGTTTTGGCCACCTCTTCAATAAGTCTTTCAGCCGAGTTCCCAGATTCTCTTCAGTTAAGTAATATGGCAATGCTATTGCTGCTGGCTCGCTCAGGTCTGGATGTTCTGATCAGTGTCCATTGGATCCAGTAACTTCATGGGCACTTCCTCCCGAAAAGGCAGCAATACCTGGGCATCACATAATCCATTCAATGGTCCAAAACAAGGTTTCTTGAATGTTGGCACTCCAGGTGCACTTTCACCCCCACCTTGCTTCTTGCAGGCAGAATTCCATCATACATTTGCAGATCCTTGGTTATTCATGGGGGACTATGGAGTAATATCTTGTCTCAGCTGAGTCACAAAATCCTCCATTCAATATCGATTGTCACCTTGTGGAAGCTCATTCTCCAGAGACAAGTTATTGCCAACTGGCTTGCATGTTTATAGGTGCAACCTCAGTGCCGACACAGTTGCTGATCTGTTGCTAACTCCTGCAGTCTTGGACTCTGCTGATATTGGAATTGCATTTACAGCTTTGCTGCCTCTCCCTGGAGGCTGGCTGGCTATTAGCTGTGAGCAGCAACAGTGGCACATGACTTTCTGTCATACTGGGATGGCTTTAAGCATGCTGTTGTCCTGAACCTAAAAGTCATTCAGTCTTCTGTCGAGCAGTTTTACAGCATGGTCTTTACTTTACCATTGGCTCTTCCACATCCATCTTCATGCTGGCCAGTTGTTTGGTCAATAACTTTGTTTTTATCTTCTCCATTCCTGTCTTCATTTCCTCCATTCCAGATTTCAACCAATGAGGATCTCATCATCTTCTTCATCCTAGCATTAAATTCCTCTTGACACCAGGGTGACAAACTCTCTTTTATCAAGTTTTGTTTACAATAAACGTCTTTATTTCAATGCTGAAGCATAATGTTATTTCATTACTATGACTCTCGCTTGACTGTTTTGGTCTTTCCTGCATATGCACACTCAAACCACTGTTGAAATTGAACTCTGTGAGGCAGTCAGCCATATACCACTCGATGAGTTGACAACAAATTTCTAGTATTAGAGGTAATCATGCAATGTGTAAATTAAACACAGGCATGATTTGTTACACTCAGGTGCGACAATGTGGGGCTTTGATTTATGCTGTAAGCTCATGCCATGTTATTTATATACATAACTGCAACAATTAGCTATGAGCAATGGAAGGCATGCCATTCACATACATTCTGTAGCAATACATGGTAGCAAATTATAGATGGGTGCATTTGGCATGTACTTACAATAAACTTAAGTGGGCTGCAGAAAGACTTTTGTTACTAACAGGGAGGAGACCCTTTAATTCCTTTAATAATTAATTGAAAGCTTAAAGGAACCGACCTGGACAAAAGCCTAATGTCTGATCCCTCACCTTCAGTAATTACATATAAATTTTGTTATAATAGAAAGGAGACCCTTTGATTGCTTCCAGAATTTGAAGGCTTAAAGGAACCGATGTAAACAAAATTATGTGATGAACTAAAGGGAAGGGCTTCTCACCAATAAGCGCTGGTCAGCTTGGTGAGTTATTGATCTGGACTGGTATTTCTTCCTTTCCACATTATCAGATCCCCTCTTTTACCTTTCCTATCCAGTTTTGCTTGACTCAACTCTTGTTTTCTTTGATGGTGGTATTGGAGTATTCGAGGCCTAGGAGATCATTTCATTTTCTTTCCTGTCCATACCTTTCTTTTCTTAGGTGATGTAACCGCCATTTGTAATGCCTAATTTTAAATGGTTAAAAAAAACATTCCAGATAAAATGATGTCCATTGGAAAAAGAAACATTTCGGAAGTAAAACAGTCCCCCATCCGGATTTCCAGGCATGGACCTTTTTCCAAGGTAAACAACAAAATGTGAATGACAAATTAACATTTTTACAATGGAAGAGAAGAAACATGAACTAAGTAAAATTATATATGACCACAATATTGATACATTTACAATTCAAGAAACAAGTTTAACATTAGAATTAAAATATTATTAGTTTCAAAATTCTGGTATCAAGTTACTTCCTAAGGGAAGACAAATAAGCAGTGGCATTCTAGTAGGAGTTCGAAAAAATCTAAATTCATCTTGTAAAATCATTAAAGAAATGAACAATACAGATAAAATAGAAATAATTACACTATACATATGGAAAAATAAATCTGACTTCAAAATTTATTCTGTTTATAATCCCCTAAAAAATACCCCAAATCTTGAAGATATCGCAATAAATTCAAATACAATCATAAATGGAGATTTCAATGCCCATTCAAAATTATGGGGATATGACAAACCAAACAATTCTGGAAAGATCATAGAAGGCCACTAAATTCAATAACTACAGAAGTTATTTACCACAAAGAAGATCCACCAACCTTTATTCACTATTCTGGTGCTGGTACCAACCCTGACCTACTTTAAGATTTATACTCATCAACTTCCAAACAAATCTTAGAAGATCCAGGCTAAGGACATAGAACTATAATTGCCAATATTCAACTTGAAAAGAAAAAATTGACTCCTATAAACCATAAACCTACAAGGAACTTTAAAAAAGCAAACTGGAATGATTTTACAAATGAATTATAAACCAAATTTGAAACATCAGTAAACAAATCAACAAAATCAGATAAACTTAAAAAAGATGTATGTGATACATTTTTGAAAACAGCAAAAAAATACATACCAAGAGGATTTACTAAAAACTATAAACCTTGGTGGAACTCACAACTAGACAAAATGAAAAAACAAAGACACCAGGATAGAATCGCAGCAGAATAATCTAAAAATCCGAAAGAAGTACAAAATTGAAGAAAATTAAGTGCTCAATTCAAATAACATCACCACCAGAACATTTTAATAATTTTCTACAGAACACGTACTATAGAAAAGATGCACAAAAAGCACATAGATTCATACATAACATTTAAAACAAGAAAGACAATAAAAAAATACCTTTAATTTATAGTAAAAAAATAATTACAGATGATAATGAAATAGCTAATAAATTTAAGAAATACTATATTTATACCTATAAATTATCTACAAATACCAAAAAAGAACAAAAAATATTAAAGAAAAGCATTAACGAATGCATAAAATCAATAACTAAACTGAAAGATAATATATTTAATTAGGAATTCAATATTAAACAATTGAACATTGTAATTAATAACTTAAAATTGGAAAAAATCTCTAGGATCTGATAATATACATACAGAATTCATCAAACATCTGGGAAAAAAGCAAAATTAAGACTCCTAAATCTCTATAATTTGTCATGGAATACAAAAGTACCAGAAGACTGAAAGAAGTCAATAATGATACCTAGTTTGAAGTCAAACAACCAGCAGAACATTTTTCAAGTTATTTCAAGCACTTCTAGAAAAAAAATAACTTAATTTCAACTAAACAACCAGGATTTAGAAACATCATTCAACAAAAGAACAGCTTTTAAATCTTAGTCAAGACATTAAAATGCATTAAATAGAAATCTGATGTGTTCCACTCACATGACTTTCTCTACTTCTGTGTAACAAATTATTGTTAATAAGCTTATTCTTCTATTTACTTCAAGCTAATTGAGAAAAAATTAGCAGAAATAGTCTTATTACTTGCTTCCCTGTAAGTATAAGCGAAATATGGGAGTATCATAGGTTAAAGTGAAGTCTAAAGCTGGTTACTAGGTGACTGAAATTCCTTTGTTTGTATGGAAACGAATTGACAAATTCCAGTAAGAGAAAAGTACAAGTTTTTCAAAGCTGAAACCAAAAACAAGGAATATTTCAAAATTGATCAACTCCTTGAAAAAAAATTATGTAACATAAATTGTGTGCTTTAATGTGCTCTACACTTTTTGTGTGGTAAGTTTTTGTCCATTTCTTACGATTTAGTGGTTATGCAAAATTTTTCCAGAATAAAGTAGTCTTCAGAGGCTATACTCAGAAAATTCCAGATATACATATTATTTATCAGTTAAATATCTTTTAATATATGATATTTTAATCAAAATCGTTAGAGCCATTTTTGAGAAAATCAAAATTTTTGAAAAAAAGTTCCATGTAAAGGGTAGTTGGGGGTAGGGGGATTTTCTTGAAAATCTTTGTGTGGCATCCTTGGAAGATACCAAATTTAAATACCAAGTTTGGTATTTAACGGTTTTTTCGTTTTTGAGCTATGCTGTCCACAGACACACACACGTACACACATGGACCTTTTTCCAAAAATGCTTTTTTTGGATTCAGGGGGCCCAAAACATATATTTCCGGTGAAATCTTGGAATCAAATTTTTCGGTGCAATACAATACCTTCTCTATACACTATGTACATAGTATGTGTACAGAAACTAAAAAACAAGCCACTCTAGCAATATTTAATGACTTTCAAGGAGCATAAGATTGTATTTGGAAATACAAACTACTAAATAAACTTAAAATTCTAGGAATCCAAGGCAAAATGTTACATTGGATCAGTGAATTCATTATCCAACGCTTTATTGCTAACAAATATAATTAAATTATGAAAGTATCAACAGACACACCGAAGCATACCTCAAGGCTTCCTTAGTATCCTTAGTACAACACTCTTTAATATTTATATCAATGATTTTCCATATCAATTAAAAAAAAAGAGAATCAAAAGTCTTAATATTTGCAGATGATGTAGTCCTATAGAATTCTAAACCGAAAAATCAAAACAGCAATTAATAAATATAGCACAACAATCCTTGACGACATTATAGAATTGGACATCTAATAATTTAATGAAAGTTAATACACAAATAACAAATTATCAGCTACTTACACTAAGGAAAAAAACCAATAAATATTTCCCTTCAACTAAAAGGAGAAACTCTCACAGAAACACGTGAAGCCAAATATTTTGGTATTATTTTTGATACAAAATTAACATGGAAAAAAAAAACAAAAAAAACAAACAAAAAAAAAACAAACAAAAAAACATTGATAATATGCATATAATGGGGAAACAATTATCACTATTAAAATGACTGGCAGGCAAGAAATGGGGAAGCGCTACACAAACTTTAAACACTTTTTACAACATGTATATTAAACCAACATTTAAATATTGTGAAGATATAGTAATAACTGCAAATATAGAAAAACTTAATATTCTACAAAATCAAATTCTTCGCCTAGTTACTGGAGCTATTAAAACTACCCCAGTACTTCCTCTACAAAATTTAACAAATAATCCAAGATTGGAACTTGACATCGAACAAGCAGCCATCTTACAATATGAAAAATTAATCAGGTTACCTTTTAATGACTGGGAAAAAAGAAAATCACAAGTAAAGCTAAAAACTCAACAAAGTTTCCTTAATAAAGTCAAAGAAGTCAAACATAGATTAAAACTACCTTACTTAAAAGAAAACATGCAAACAAATATAAACCGTTACAACTATTTGATATTGAACACTATCTACACTTAGCTGAAGAATTTATAAAATCTGAAATCGCTTCATGTGTTCTGAAACAAATGACACTAGAAATAATAAATTTAAGATACCCTACCAATGAATGGCTACATGTTTATACTGACACTTCTAGCTTACCAAATAACAGTGGTACTGGCGCAGGTGCAACATGCCCTCTCTTCTCTTTCTACAAAACATTAAGTTTAAATACCACAAAGTTTGATGGAGAGGTTTTAGCAATACTTCAGAGCTTACAAAACCTACTATATCATATAAATAAATTTGAAAAAGTTGTACTATTATTTGACTCTAAAGCAGCTACAATATCCATAACTCTGATGTAACACCTAATAACCCAAATATTGCAGAGTGCCGCAAAATCACTAACCAACTAATGAATTTAAATATAAGATTAATACCTCAATGGATACCAGCACATCGCAGAATACAGTGTAATGAAACAGCTGACTTTCTAGCCAAGAAAGGTAGTAAAATTACATCAAATTCATCTGATCTAATAAGCTATCACTCTATCAAAATAATCATTATACCAACATATAATAAAAAAATTATAGAAGATAATGTATTACAATTTACAAACAACAAAGATACGTACAAAGAAAACGTTGTTTTGAACTTGGTCCTGCTTTAAAGAAATCAGTTAATTTAGCTTGTTTCACTTTTCTTGCCCTAAGTGCTAAACCTCATTTTGCAAACTTATTAATGAATTTAGAGTCAGTCACTGTCACTTTTGACACTGATGTAACGCCTACACACATTTAATGCACTTAACACTTCACTCACCTTAGGTATTTCAAGATTTGAGTCGTCATCCACATTACTGTCAGTGTCACTTGAAGCTGGTCCAGCTTCTTGATCACCACACATCAGCAATAATCTCCTCATCCTGTAGTTCCCCACGCACTGCTAGATTATCATCAAAATGCACTGATGTAACGCCTACACACATTTATTGCACTTAACACTTCACTCACCTTAGGTATTTCAAGATTTGAGTCGTCATCCACATTACTGTCAGTGTCACTTGAAGCTGGTCCAGCTTCTTGATCACCACACATCAGCAATAATCTCCTCATCCTGTAGTTCCCCACGCACTGCCAGATTATCATCAAAATGCACAAAGGTTCCAAAATGTGCACCCTCCGGTAGAACTAGTTCATTTATAGGCTAATCACTACCAATACCATCACCATCATCATCAGAGACACCAGATTTAATGAAGCAGTGTTTGACCTGCTTCAGGCAGCCGAAATAAATTCCATGGTTAGTAGTAAGTTAATGGAGAGATTTTCATTTCCTGTATCAGTCAGTGTTATTACATGTTGAACCAGCATTTTTCTATAAGAAGTTTGAAATTTGCTATGATGTCTAAATCAAGTGGTTATAGACGACTGGTACAGTTAGGAGGGAAAAATACCACTCAAATATTTTCCAAAATTATTAGAGGTGGATGTGCTGTACATTGATCCATAAAAAGAAGGATCTTTTGCTTCTTTTTCATTTTAATGTCCAGTTTCTTTAACCAATGTTCCATTAAAATCATAATCATCCAAGACTTCCTATTGGATTCATATTCCGTAGGTTTTGTTTTCGAGCCCTTAAAACACCTCGGATTCTTGGATTTTCCTACCACAAGTGGGGGAAGTTAGTCTGATCGGTCTACATTGATGACAAGAAGAACTGTTAAGTGAATTTTACTTTTCTTACCTCCATGGCATGAGTCACCCTTTTCAGCTAATGTCTTGTAGAATAGACCAGTCTTATCACAGTTGTAGATGTTTTGTGGCTGATAATCCCTTTGATTCCTGGTAGAACCTCTTTCTTCCAGTGTTGAACTGTGATGTCATCCACAGCATTCGACTCCCACAAATTGTTTTCCCTGTGATTCCATGACTTTCTTTAAATCCTTGCAACCATCCTGATGAAGCCTTGAAATCAGTGATGTTCATTATTTTAGTTAAATCTACTGCTTTTGCTGCCAGCATGTCGCCACTGATTGGTAGAGCTGCAGCCTGTTTCTGCTGGAACCATGTGAAAAGTGCCATTTCCAAATCAGCATATCTCCCTTCCTGCTGACGGCTGCATTTTGTTGATTTGGCACCCAATTTTAAAAACTCATCCAAAATAACATTTTTGTTACTGATGACTGTACATAGCATAGAGTAAGCAATTCATAAGTCTGAAGAAAATTAGATTTTGGTTTTGTATGGATTAAGCTCCACCTCACATATGAATTTCACTTTCTTATCTAGCATATAAAACATTTCCTTTTTGTGTTCTCCATGGCTGATTAAAAACAACTGAGAACTGAAAGACAAACTGCTGTGTAACAATAAACACCAAATACCGAACACTTTTATCTTTACTTCCTGTTTGTTGCTGCATTGTCGCGCTCTACCAACAAACGTATTATTGTCTTTGTTTCTGAGGCCAAAAGCCATCCGCTCAGATTGCGTCTTTGTCAACAGAGATAAGGAAAATACCTCAACTTTCTTTTAAAATATTGTATGCTGTATGCTCATTATGATGATGTAAAATTCAGTTGTATTTCAAAACATTTAAGAGTGAATTACGTATAAATGCATTACGTATAAATAAGATTCTGTTAACAGGTTTCTAAATTACATTTTGCCAGGATGTACGAAAATTTATGTATAAATGCACATTACTTACAACTGGGTTATGTATAAAACAGGTTCAACTGTTATTACTGATAAATTGTGGACTTTGTGACAGTGATGTGTTTTAACAATTGAAAATTAGTTGAGTCGATTTTGTAACACTAAATCTCTTACTTTTTATTTCGGAAATCATGTTTCAGAAGCCATGTGCTTCCATTGTCAATTCCTTTAGTCGACTGACGGCATTTCTGGCTGTGGGGGTTGTCTCTGTCCCCGGTGGTGGTTTGATGAAGTTCTGAATCAGTAGGTCGCCTGGTGGGATTTCAAAATTAAAAACACGATTCTTGTATTTCCAGATACATACATTTTCCCAAACTTTTAATTCTGTCTTCCTTGTGATGTTTTTGAGTATTTTGGGCTTCAAAAAACAATTACTCCACAAAAAACATTTTAAATTCTAAGTTAAAAGATGATATCCCACAAGAAAACAAACCAGGAATATACCAGATCAGCTGCAATAACTGTGAAGAAATCTACATCGGCCAAACAAACAGAAATATAAAAACAAGAGCAAAAGAACACCACAGAAATATTAAACTCAAACAAGAAGACAAATCCGTGGTAGCCTGGCATTTTTGGAAAGAGAAATACAGCATAAATAGATGTCCAAAAGTACTAAAAAACATCACTAGGAAAACAGAATTAAAAGTTTTGGAAAACATATATATTTGGAAAAACAAGAGCCGCGTTTTCAATTTTGAAATCCCACCAGGCAACGTACTGATACAGAGGTTCATCAAACCACCACCAGGGAGAGACAACCACATCAAGCAATGCCGGCAGTCGAACAAAGGAATAGACAATGGAAGCACATGGCTTCTCAAACATGTTTTCCAAAATAAAAAGTAAGTGATGTAGTGTTACAAAATAGACTCAACTAATTTTCAAAGGTTAAATTGTATTAATATCTGTAATATCTAATTTTAATTTTCTCTAGCATGTATAAACATAGAATATACACAGTGGCTAGAAAGGGTATTGTATTCCACCCAAAAATTTGATATCGAAATCTCACCAGAAAAATGTTTGGAGGTCCCTGGACTTTGAAAAAAGCATTTTTAGAAAAATGCTCTCAGTGTTTGTGTGTTTGTTCGTGGACAGCATAGTTCAAAAATAAAAAGACCATTAAATACCAAACTGGTATTTATGTTTAGTACCTTCCAAGGATGAGAGACAAAGATTTTCAAAAAATCCCCACACCACAAATTACCTTTTACAGGAGAAAATATTTGAAAATAATATGTATCTTAAAAATATCTAATGATTTTTATTAAAATACTGTCTATTAAAGATATTTATGTCACAAATTAAAGTTAAATATTGAAGACCTCTTTGTCTTGGGTGAATTTTGCATAATGATTAAAACATAATAAGAGATAGACAAAAAATGTGATCTCATTAAAACATGTGCATTGTTCTTGTACAGTTGACCATTTTAACAAAACTATGCAAAGATAACTGAACCAAATTGCTTCATATAGATTTGACCCAATTGGTTGCTTCTATTCATATTCATTTATTTCATCCTTCAGATCATGTATACATGATATGGACTCGTCAATAAGTTACATAGGAATATAACAATAAGTTAAAAGGACACACACACACCCACATATACATACAGCATTTAGGGTCACCACACATATCCATACTGCCTTAATTAGTAAGACTTATTTACATATTCCATAACTGAATAAAATGCATTCTCTAATAGGTACAATTTGAGTTTTTTCTTAAACAGATTTACATTTTCAATATTTTTTATATTAAGGGGTAGCCTATTATACAGTTTTATTCCATTATGATTTACACTGTTTTTGGCTAGATTCGTTCTGCAATATTGCACATGTAGATTTCCTTTCTGCCTTGTACTATGATAATGAATCTCTTGGTTATCTGGTAACTGATGCCTTATTCGTCTGATATGATGGATAACTCCTAATATATACATACTTGGTGCAGTCATAATCCTTAACCTTTTGAACAGTTCCCTGCATGGAGATCTACTTGATTCGGCAGTCATTATTCTTATGGCCCGCTTTTGCAACCGAAAAACTTTTTCAGATTCTGTTGATGCCCCCCAGAACATTATTCCATACCTTATATGACTATGGATGTATGCAAAATAAGCACTTCTAAAAACTTGCACACTCGTCACTCTTTTCAATGTACTCAATATATAACATCCCACACTTAGTTTTTTGGTTAGCATATTTATATGTGTCCCCCATTTAAGATCGTCTGTAATAATTATCCCCAGAAATTTAGTTTGATCTTCATATTTTATGATTTCATTGTCTATTTTTATTTGCGGTTTTGCCACATTTCTATGATGACTCGAATGAAAACTCATAGCAACAGTTTTTTGTGTGTTTAATAGCAGTCTATTTACCTCAAACCAGTATATCAATTTCCTTATATCCCCATTTACTTTTTTCTGAAGATCTCTGTCATTGTTTGCTTTTAGCAGCAGGTTTGTATCATCAGCAAATAACACCACTTCAGACTCCTGGACACATAATGGGAGATCATTTACATAAATCAAGAAAAGAAGAGGCCCCAATATAGATCCCTGTGGTACCCCCTGTCCTACCTTCCTCTGCGTAGATTGACATCTTTCTATACTGAGATGTTCTTTATTCAGGTTGCTAATTTCTACTACTTGAGATCGATTTGATAGGTAAGATTTAAACCATGCATTTGCTATTCCTCTAATACCATACACCTCTAACTTTCTCAGTAGTATATCATGATCAATCACATCATATGCCTTCGTTAGATCAAGGAACAAACCTATTGATTTCCCTTTCTTTTCAATAGCAGCAATAATTTTTTCAACTAGGGCGCAAACTGCCGATTCAGTAGATTTTTCTCGCCTAAAACCATGTTGTGTATCTGTGAGAATTTTATTTTTCTCTAAAAAATTACTATTTCTATTGAACATTAGCTTCTCCAAAATCTTGGAGAATGCTGATAGCATAGAAATTGGTCTGTAATTTTGTAACACATCTTGGGGTCCCTTTTTATGGAGGGGCCTAACTTTAGCTGTTTTTAATTTATCTGGGAAAACTCCTGTCTCAAAGGAGGTGTTATAGATATTCAGTAATGGTTTTGCTATTTCCTCTACACAAACCTTTATTACTAGATCAGGAATCTCGTCTAGACCTGCTGAGAGCTTGCTTTTCAGCCCTTTTGCTGCCCTTATCAGTTCCTGCTCATTTATAGGTTTAATAAACACTGAATTCATGCATCTTTTAACCTTACTGTTTTCTCTTGCTTTTTTAACCCCTGTGTCATATTTATCTCTTACTAGTTTATTTGGACCCTCAACAAAATATGTATTAAACAATTCAGCTATTTTAACTGGATCTTTGATTTTTTGCCCTTCATGCATCAATTCAAATTGGTTTATGCACAAATTTCTTTTCCCGGTTTCCTTATTGATTACTTCCCAGATTGCTTTACTTTGGTTTGTTGCTCTTTGAATATATTTATCATTTTCCAGTTTTTTTGCATCCCTAATAACTTTCCTGTATACTTTTTTATATTTATTTATATAAATTAAGTTTTCCCTTGACACCTTTCCCCTTTTTTCCAACATTGATAGGAATTTGACTCTCTGTGAGGATACTTTTATACCTTTGGTCACCCACCCTTTTTGGTTTTTGTTCTTTATACTAACCTGTTTCAGTGGAAATGCTATATTAAAATTGTGATGAACTGTTTCTATTAGCTTATAAAATTTTGCATGTACATCCTTTTCTTCATAAATGTCATGCCAACTTTCTTTGCTTAATAGGTATTTAAATTGCTTTTGATTTTCTTCATTAAAATGCCTTTTACTGCTTGTTATTCTACTTTTGTTCAATGACTGACTTGATACTTTTAGGATTTGCGCTTTGTGATCCGAGATACCTGTTTCCATTACCTGCGCCGGCTGATCATAGTTCATATTTGTAGCTAACACATCAATAAGTGACACCGAGTTTTTTGATATTCTAGTGGGAACCTGTACTGTATTAATTATGTTGAAAACCCTGAATAAATTTTCTATTTCCATGCTTTTTTGGCTTTGCTGCAGTAAGTTAATGTTCCAATCCCCACACACGACAATATTTTTATACTTTTTTGTTAACTTCTGCAGTAGCTCATCTAATTTTTTTATGAATGTATTGAAGTCACTATCAGGTGTCCTGTAAATGCATGCTATTACTGTTTGAGTTTTTGTTATCTCAGTGACTGAGAGCTCGAAATGTTTTTCTACACTTAAATACTGCAATTCTTTTACATCTTTCACTTCTATTTCTACATGAACAAATATCCCTGATCCTCCATGCATATATTTGTCCCTAATAAATACTGATGATAGTTTAAAATTGGCTATATTTACACAATTTACATTCTGCCCACTGAGCCAGTGTTCAGTGAGACATAGTACCTGTACATTCATTTCCTCCGATGCCATTAGTACCTCTAATTCAGTTACTTTGTTACTTAAGCTTTGAACATTTAAATGGCAGATTTTTAAACAATTTTTCTTACCTGTCTGAAATGTTTTGCATGCTATTGTCTGCTTTTTTTCTTCCCCTCCCCTTTTCCTACTAATGGTATCAAGTTGAGTAAAAGCCTTTTGGGGCTCTGTAGTGATTTCCTTACCTTCTATGTTTGCCAGATAACAAAGACTCCATTTTTTTCAACACTGCTCACTACACAATTTGGTTTTTTTGCCTGAGATGGCTTACAACCCTACCTAACAACCTGCCAAATTTACTCACCCCCCTTCTGTTCAAATGCAATCCATCACGACCCAAGTCATAGTCTCTAATCCATGCATTTCCATCCACATACATACAGTCATGTTCACTGCATAACCATTCAAGCACTGAATTTATAGCGTCTATGAAGCGATCATCTTCATCTCTGCGGCGTAAAATAGCACTAACACAAATCCTGGCTCGTGGAAAGAGTTCCTTTGTGGTTTTCACCAGCTGTAACGTTTCTCGCATGATATCATCAGGTGTGTCTGCGCTGCGTACGTTGTTGGTGCCCGCGTGTATAACTATGTTGTCCGGGTCATCTTTGTTTTCCCGTAGTTTCTTTTCAATATGCTGTAGCCTGGCTCCTGGGAAACAATACACTATGATGTCTTCGTCCACATATTCACTAGTATGACGTACTAATGAGTCCCCTATAATTATGGCTGATCTTTTCTCGAACACGTGTTCACCCGCATTTTTAGTTTTGCTCGGCGTGCTTTCCTGCTGGCTTCCATCTTCAGAATGCACCGTTTCTTCTGTGTCGGCTTGGTTTTGTGCTGCTGGGTTCATTTCCAGCACCTGAAAACTATTGGACAGCAGAACTTCATCTTTCCGTGCACTCGCTAAATTTTTTCCCCGGGACCGACGCTTTGCATTCACGTTTACCCACTGAGCTGTTTCACTTCTGCTAGGCCATTTCTGTTCATCTCCCTCCTTGCACCTCGTTGTTTTCTCATTTTCATTCCTTATTCTTTTATTTTCACTTCTTAGTTCGTTTATTTCTTTATTTGCCGCCACGAGGTCTTTCCTGAGGATCTCGATCACTAACCGAAGTGATGCTACACTCTCATGCGCGTCACCCGATCTCCAGTCACAACACATATTCACAGATCTCTCATTTTTCCGACCCGCTCCACTCGAACTTCCATTTTCACTATTCCATCCACCTTTGATTTGGCCACAACTCATTTTATTTTCTCCATTTAACGCAAACTCTCCCTTATTTGCCCCCAAACTCCTGGACACTTCTGTTTCACATCTCTCAACCGCCGCCATCTTAATCTACTTACAGGGAACCAAGTAATAACACCAATTCTATTGTTTATCTCGATTAGCAAGGTGTTAATAAAAGAATAATCTTTTGTAAGAATAATTTGTACATAGAACAGCTAGAGAAAATTATTTGAATGGAACACATCACATTTTTTAATTATTAATCTTAAAGTTAATGAAATCCCCATTGGGTATCTCAGCTTATCCTCTTGAAACTTCAGATTGACTCTCATAAGCACTCAGAATGCTAGTTGTCTTCTTATTCCAAAGTATTTGTTGAATCAATTATAAAAACTTGTCTTATTGATTTTGCTGTTATGCAAATAAAAGTTTAACATTTAATTTGCATTTATTTATTTGCCACAGTATTATTGTTTTAATTAATGTTAATACCAAAAATTAACACAGAAGCATTAGATTAACAACATGTAACCTTAATAAGTATAGATTAATTTGACATTAATAAGAAGTTTAGTGTCACAGCAAATTATACTCACACTGTAGAAACTAAATGATGGCAAGAGCTAAATATATTTTATCCATTTCTTCTTCTTGGATAAGAAAACAATAGTACAGTCAGTCACCATCAGAAGAATGAAGTGGCGCTGATATCAATGTTTAGATACGCCACATGCCTACCGCAGGGACATGCTCCGGTAGCTCATAACCAGCACAAACCAAATATTATAAACCTGATGACAGATGCTCCAAATCATATGAGGAAAACTCTTTTCCCAATTAAAGCAGGACAGTCAACAAGTCTATGCTAGCTCCTGAAGATTCCTTCTCGGTTAAAGGTGTTACAATGCATACTCTCTTACCGGTTTATCAACTCTACTGTTTTCAATGGTATTTTAATGCATAAAGGCTATAAAACAAAACTCGTGCTCAAATTGAAAAACCAGATTTACACATTTTATTAACAATAATCATATTCTCACCCACACTTGCATTGTTAAGGCCAACACTGTGTACCAGGTGAATATGGCACCGGTGTGCGAGTCTGGACTGTGATAGATACGGAACGTGTCCTTTCACATTTATCGTTTGATTTCATACCAATTATTTTAAAAATTCATCCCACCCATCTGGCTATGCTCCGTAATATTATGATGCCAGAAATTCTCCAAGGTGTTTCACTGTTACAGAGATGGGATGGAAAATAACATTGCTCGGCAAAAGTTCTACATCAGAATTAATAATGCAACTGCATTTCATTTTATACCTTTCAGAAATTGTATTTATTTAACTTGTACTGAATATACTAAGTATATTCTGGGAGCAGCACTGAATTTTGGTTAGTTGCATTTAAAACATTTCTAACACACAGGGTGCTAGAACCAGCACTTAAGTTTGGTTAGTTACAAATATTTCTAATAAACATATAACGTCGCTTGATACAGCATTATGGCATGACCATTTGGTGCAATTAATTATACTGCGCAATCATAGGAGTTTTTCCATATTTGGTTTTTCATAACTTTAGCAAATACTACGGCTCCCTTCATCACACATGTTCTATTTTTCACAAAAGTAAATACCCATGTTCTGTTAGGAGCGTGCGAAGGGCGTTCTTGCATAGAGGGTATGAGAACAACATTAAGTCATACTATGCTACCATGCTCCTTTGCTGTTCAGAGGTAATGGCGGCCACACGCCCAACTCAGAGAGCCCACCTCAGCAATCATTGTAAACTAATGGGAAAATATTATAAATGCGATTTCAATACATCTGTAGAAATTGAGCTGGTATGGTGTTTCGGTTAAGTAGTGCCTGTTATATCTGCTGGTGATTTGCAGTACTGCTGCCACCTAGTGACAAGTCTTGCTGAAAAGGAAAAACTACCTTTGGAAAGAATCGATAGAGCATGCAGTGGTGGACGAAATGCAAGTTAGTTCCATTACATACCACATAGACATGCGATGTAAATGGATCCAACCGTACACTGTCACAATAAAACAGAGCAAACTTATTTTATTCCTTAATTCTAATTACCTCAGATATTCTTCATGTGTCACTAAAGATGGATGTGGATGAGGAAAGCGCTCTCGTTCCAACATTATCTGGCGCTGCAGTTGCTCATGGGCAGCTTGAGCTGACAACTGTCAAAGAAACCAGTTGTTATACTAGTTTTAGCAAGTTAATATAGAAAAATAAAGATAACAAAAGAGCTCCAGCAATCTAGACAGGTATTAGTGTTGTGGCAGCATTTTTAAGTACAGTTATCATTAGATTGCAAGAATTAATATGAGATAAAATATTGCAGGACCAAGCACATTTTACATGGGGCATATCATGCTTGGATGATATATTTGTGACTAGACAGATTGCTGGCTAAAGAGAAACAAGTTCATATGGTATTTATTCATTCTGTGCCTATCAACAGACTTTGGGTGGTAATGCAAAAGTTTGGAATCCCTATATCTGTTGCCCATTTTATAAAAAAAAAAAATGTATGAATATAAGGCAAGTATTGAAACGAGTTTTCACCAACATTTCCCACAACAGAAGGATGTGGTATGTCACCAGGGGAATTGGACTCAACATAAATGGTTGTTTATTGTACAATTTATTATTTGCTGATGATCAGGTCATAATAGGTTTAGACAAAGATGCTATACAATGTATGATCAGGAAATTAGTAGATGCATTTGAAGCAAGCAGATTAAAACTAAATGCCATCAAAACAGAGTATTTGGTAATTGGAGGAAGTTCAGAATATCTACAAATAAATGATGTAATTAATGGGTTGAGGAATTAAATATCTTAAAATAAGAACTGAAGCTTTCCTGGCGACGTGTTAATTCAAAATCTTAATTCTATAATGGATAAATTTAGTACTTGAGAAAAATATATTATTTATCAAGTAAATTGTGCAAGGATGGCAATCACATTCCTGAACAGTGTTCTGTGGAATAGGAATTTGACCAGAAGCACAAAGCGACAAATTTCAGAAACAATAGAAAGTGTACTATTACATATGGGTCCAAAAGCTGGACAATAAATCAAAATATGCAGAAATGAGTTTTGGCCATGCAAATGAATGGACTCTAAAGAAGCATGAGATGGCTACATTTGGCAAGAAATGGATGCACAGGAAACTGTTATTGATAGAATACACAGTGGTATGCATAGGTGATCCAAAATTACTCTAATTTTCAAAATGAAAATCAAGCCAAAAAACCAAACAAGAAGGCTGATACAACTTATATATTGAGCATATCAACTGTACCTAAGAGCCAAGGAACCTTGGATCACCCAGCAAATACAAAGGTAAGTGGTTATCTAGATGTGCCAAAAGAGTGCTTTGTACATAACGTTCAATCATTAAACAACAAAATCAGTGCATAGAGATTCTGCTTGCAACTTATCCACAACATGTCAATGTCCTGTGTTTTAGCGAACACTGGCTTCAGGAAAGTAACCTATTTGTGCTTAATAATTTCAAAGATTTCGCGCCAGCAGCATGGTCATGTAGGGATAGTAAAAAAGGTGGGGGTACATGTATTCTTGTGAGAAAAGGCATCAACTTTAAAAATATAGAAACCATCAATCGTATTGCAAAAGAACAGAACTTAGAAATATCAGGTGTGTGTCTCCCTGATTTGCAAATAACAACACTTTGTATATATAGAGCTCCCGACACCAACGTAAATTCATTCCTGAGAGGACTGGAAATGGCTCTAAGTAATATCAAACACTTTAAAAATACTGTAATAGTATGTGGGGATTTCAATATTGACCTTTGTAAAGAATCAAAAGCTACCTCTGACTTGCTAAATATGTTAACATCTTATAATCTGGAACCCACAATCCATGATCCAACTCGAATCACAGAAAACTCTTCAACACTCATCGATCAAATATTTGTTAATAGCAATACTTTCCTGTGCAAAAGTCAAATCTTTAATATGGGTTTTAGTGATCATAATGCACAAATACTAAATCTTCCCTTAGCTAATAAACACTCCCAAACAATAGAATCCACTAAAAAAAGAATCTTCAATGATGAGAATATCCAATATTTTATTTACTTACTTAGTAGCGAAGCATGGATAGAAATATTTAAAGCTAACAGTGTATCAGAAAAATTTGAATTGTTCCTCCAAACACTACAGCATTACTTAAACCTAGCTTTTACCTTCAGAACTGTAAAAAATGTTCCAGAAAAAAATGCTACATCCTGGATAACCACAGGAATAAAAAAATCCTGTGAAACTAAACGCTATCTACATAAATTGTCAAAAATGTACCCATTAACTGTAGAATTTCAAAACTACATCAAGAAGTATAAACTGATTTTGAATAAAGTAGTAAGAGAGGCGAAAACTATGACAAATGACATACTTATCAACCTAGCAAGTAACAAAACAAAAGCAATATGGAATGTAATTAAAAAAGAAACGAGCACTAATAAAAAAACAGAGAATAATATAAACCTGCTCATAAACTCTAAAAAAGTTGTAGATCCAATTGAAGTAGCAGAAAACTTTAATACATATTTTAGTAATATAGCTGATAATCTCCTCAATAAATAATCCCACTCTTACTTTAAATATTCACAGCTCAATACATGAATCAATATACCTTACACCGACAAACGAGAAAGAAATTTTACAAATCATAAAAGATCTTAAGCCAAAAAGGTGTGCTGGAGTTGATGGGACACCAGACTTTCTTATTAAAAAATGTGCACATGTAATTGTGAATCCAATAACATATCTCTGTAATGAATCTCTAAGCTCAGGTATTTTTCCCACTTGCTTAAAAACTGCAATAATCAAACCATTACATAAAAAAGGGAAAAGCAATGATATGTCTAATTATCGGCCCATAGCACTACTTTCAGTCTTCTCTAAAATATTAGAAAAACTGTTTCTTAAGCGTCTTTCCAACTTCTTAGAAAAACATAACATACTATCTGATTTTCAGCATGGCTGCAGGAAAAATTATTCAACTGAAACAGGAATCTTTTCATTTATAACCGCATCCCTTAAAGCCGTTGATCAAAAGCAGCATGCCTCGGCTATATTTTTAGACTTATCAAAGGCATTCGATACCATTGATCATCAGCTATTATTAACTAAACTAGAGGCCCTAGGCATAAGAGGATTAGCCAATAAATGGTTGGAATCATATCTCTGTGGTGGTATGCAAATAGTGGAAATAAAAGGTAAAGCAAAGAACCAGATCAATTATTATCATTCCAGTCCACTCCAAGTAAGCCATGGTGTGCCACAAGGCTCTATACTAGGTCCCATCCTATTTCTTCTCTTTGTAAATGATTTCCACATAAATGATCCATCTACTAAAACCATTTTATATGCTGATGATACAAATATTCTGATTACGGCAACTCAAAAAGAAACCTTTTTAACCTCTATTCATCAAGTCTCAGAGAAAATCACAAACTATTTTACATTGAATAACCTTATTATAAATGCAAATAAAACTGTAGCAATGGATATACACACAAATAACAACAAAAATTATATTGCCCCTCAAATACAACTCTCTAATCAGTCACTCAAAAAAGTAGAATCCATAAAATTCCTTGGGGTCTGTGTACAAAGTAATTTGAAATGGGATGCACACATTAGCCTCATCAATAATAAACTCAGCTCTCTATGTTATATGCTAAGAATATTGTCAACATGCACAAGTAAAGAAACAGTTAGAGCAGCATACTTTGCACATGTGCACTCACTCTTAAGTTATGGAGTAGTCTTTTGGGGTGAGTCTCCAGCATGCAAATCAACTTTTATTGCACAGAAAAAAATTATCAGAGCTATTGAAGGAGTTAGCCCAAAGTCATCATGTAAACCTCTTTTTAAAAAACTCGGAATCCTCCCACTTCCCTGCATTTACATATATACAGTTATTACATTTATACTCAAGAACATTAATGCTTCCGATTCACTTTTTGTAACTAATAATATGGTGCATAAACACAACACCAGGGATAATACACAAATACATGTGACCAACTGCAACACCTCACTCTACCAAAAAAGTATTTTATACTCTGGCATTAAACTTTACAATAATTTACCAAGTCATATCAAGGCAATTAAAAATGTAAACCAGCTAAAATCCAGTCTCAAGGCACATCTATTTAACCATTCCTTTTACTCTATCAATGATTACCTTGAACATGAATGTATGTCATGAATTATTAGTATATAGCATGTAAAGACTATTGTATATATTGTAAAAACATAATGTATATATTGCAAAAACTTATGATTATTTATGTTTATAGCTTGACGTGTCCAATAGTGATTGTACATTGTACCAAACCACTTTAACGGGTGAATAAAACTTTACTTTACTTTACAAGCCTTAAATTGCTGGGTGCCATGATGGAGAGGTTCATGAAAGATGATAATAGAGGTCTCTGGAAATCATAAATCAAGAGCCTGAAAAAGTAAGTAAGGGAGTTAATGAAGTTATATTCTAGCAAATTGCTAGCAGTGTTAATATTTATGTTTTAATGGCAAGAATTCAACTTTGCAAATTTCTTTTGCTTATACTTTACAGAATCTCCTCAAGTCATTTCTATTTGGATTCTTTTAACTTCAAATATATCAATACCTGGAAGTAAAATATGCTCTTAATTTCTAACACTCATTAAAACTTCCATGATATGATTTAAAAATAGGTGAACTTTACTAATTTTGGTGGGTAGAATTAAAAAATGCATTCCATTGTTCTGTATTATATCTTCTTTTGGCAATATGTCAATGTACAATGAAAATATGATTGTAAAATATGCAAAAATACTACACACTCATTTGCAACTTTAAAACAAAATAAAGAATAACAACATGAAAGTATACCTAAATTTGAGAATGTATATTAGTACTCCTTTTGCTTTACTCATTGAACATCAGTTTTTTAGTGTTCTCTGGTACACAATACCTGGTATGAATGGTATGGCACACCATACCTAACGTTTCTAGTGTTCTCTGGTACACAATACCTGGTATGAATGCTATGGCACACCATACCTAACATTTCTAGTGTTCTCTGGTACACAATATCTGCTATGGCACACCGTACCTAACATTTCTAGTGTTCTCTGGTACACAATACCTGGTATGGCACACCATACCTAACATTTCTAGTGTTCTCTGGTACACAATATCTGCTATGGCACACCGTACCTAACATTTCTAGTGTTCTCTGGTACACAATACCTGGTATGGCACACCATACCTAACATTTCTAGTGTTCTCTGGTACACAATACCTGGTATGAATGCTATGGCACACTGTACCGAAGCAATGCTTACATTTTCCAATGGCAGTTCTACTTGAGGGTTAATTACAAAACAGAGATGAAACAAACTATGCAACCCCATTTCAAAAAAGTTAAGTAGCTTATCGAAACCAATTACTAGGAATATCTCAGTCAACTCTACATCAAAAATGCATATGACGTTAATTGTGTGTTTTTACACGATCTACATTTGTTGTATAGTGAGGTTTCGTCTATTTCTCATGCTTTACCAGTTAAGCAAAATTCATCAAGAATGAAGGGATTTTCAAAAGCCTTTCCCAGAAAATTTAAGATGTACATTTTATTTGAGATGTAAATATCTTTAATATACAGTATTTTAATTAAAATTGTTAGAGCCATTTCAGAGAAAAACAAAACTTAAAAAAAGACACTTTAATATTTTGACTCATTGTCAAATGATTTCATTATATAATAATACTCCAAATTATTTATATATACAATAGAGTTTCTTTATTTGTAAGTCTATTTAATATAGGTACTTTCTTGTCAAACACTTAACACCCACTAATGTCACAAAACTTCTAAGGACTTTGTAAATGCTGTCTCCTGTGTAATCCTAATACACAAGTCATACTCAAACTTTTGTTTTAGTGCTGCACTTATAGAAGTTTCCTGCTCAACTAAAGTTGAGATCTGTGATAGCTGTAACTGTAAGCACAAGAAGACAGATCTAATCAGTGCTGCGGCAAATATAAAGATAAATGAGGGAGGATGAAAGAGAGCCTTTATGAAGAATCAGCAAAACATTTAGAGTAACATACGAAACGTAGAAGCAGGCTCAATGACTTTAGCACCACAATTATTCACGGCCATAAAATAACCAAAAGTAATAGCCATAATTTAATTTCCACTAAAGCCACATATTTTCCTTTATACCAAACAATCAAAAGTTGACCAGTGTTATTTTTTCACTAATAGTGTTCCTTTGGATATTCAGAAGCCCGATTTTTTCACTTGATTGAGGAGAGACACTTATAAATAATGTTTTGCCTCTTTACTACACTAATTTGAGAGGAATGTATTTTTTTTCAAAACAACTTATTAAATGTTCAAACTAATCATTGTTCATTAAAAACAAAATTTGGCACTAATTCTCATATAATTTTAAAAAAATGTCATTATAAATTTACTTAGGAATATTAAAAATATTTTTAAAGATAATGTTTAGAAGGGGTAGAAAAATAGGTACCGTCAACTTGGGTGAATTCGGATGCTTTTTGCATTTCTTTTCATTTTATTTAAGTGTGTGAATGGGATCAGGGTTATTTCATGTAGGTAACAGGTGAATAGTATGACGTATTCTGATTTGTTGTATATATTATATTTAAGGTTTTTTAAAAAAGTTAATAGTGTCCAATGTCACCTGGTATAGCACGGTGACTTTCGATGCACATATTATTCTTACGAAACCGAAGATCATTGTCCTAATGTGTTTCGGACACTTTTTTTAGTTTTAAAAAATATTTTCAGGTTCTGTTATAATGTATAATAGTTTACAATAGCATAAACACAAAATATTCTATCTACAATCCACTGAATACTGTAAGAATAGAAAAAAGACATCATTCATTAGATCAAATTATACCAATAAATAAGTCAACATATTTTATGTGAATAAAAACTTAAAAATTTAGTGAAATAACACATCTGACACATGCAAATACAAATTTTCTCTTCTCCTCCTTCGGTGCCAGCAACAATTTTATTATTTGATCTTTAGAGATGGTGTCCTCGTCAGGAACTGTAGTTGTGTGGGCGCAAAAACTTCACACCAACACCAACATTTGTTGCAACACCAACATACATGAGAATTCTTTCCAACACTGTACTCAAAGCTCACCACGAAAAACGTCAGAGTAGTATTATCACTTTCATCTTCACTGCTGCTGCTAGTTGAAACATTGCTCTGGTTTTCTCCTTCCAAGTGGCGTCCCAGAATTATTAATATTAATTTTAGTAGGTTTAATTTTAATTATTTTTGTTATAGTTGGTGTGGCTGACTGTCCTGGTGCAATTTTGAACTTCTTTCACCTAACAACATTGGGCTTCTGGTAGCGAGTTTCCTTCAGGATTTCTTTGAAACTACTCTGCCATGAAGTCAAATCATTTGTTTCTTCTCTGTCTAACACATGCAATGGATAAAATGGAATGAGTCTAGTTGCTCGAAATATTATCAACTTTTCTGGCTTTTATTTTTTCCAGCGTCTGTTATAACAGGGATAGATGTGCTCTTCATCCAGTCACGCAGTACCTCATGCAAGCTATCTTCACAGGTCCGACATCCATGGGCTGGAGAAGATGGAGGCAACAAGATAAAATGAATGTCAAATTTTTCACATTCTTTTATCACTTTCACAGAAATATGGGTTGTCTCCAATTAGAATCCTTTTACCAGGCCTCTTCTATAAATATGTTAATGCTATGGTCAAAAACCAATCCTCAAAAATAACCATATCAAATCATGCACTTCCATTACGATTAAACCTTGTCCCAGGTGTTCCAAAGTGTCGCTTTATAGAGCACACCAGGTGGAAGAAGATGCCCATCACCAGAAGCAGCCATCATAACAGAAATGCTGGTTTTTCAAAAATCTATAATGCGTTCAGCATGCTTTACACTTCTTCTTACGACTATGTGTTTCATTCCACGATTGTCATTGAAATTAGTTTTGTCATAGTAGACCTTGTATGATTCTTTGGACACTTGAGCGCGAGCTCTTTTTACATTCTCATTTAGTGTAACAAACAGTGTTGCAGAAGGAAGCAGTCCAGTACACTCCTGGAAAGTTATTCTTGAAGCACCAGATCTGTCTAAATACCCTTCACCAGGTATCTTATGTCCGTTGCCCAGCAAGCAGCTGGTTTTACATGCTTCTTATTAACTTTATTTTCGAGGGTCGACCGCAGCATGCTGTTTTTCTGTAAGACATACCTGATTTTACAGCTCTGATAGCCTTTTCTAAATTTTCTGTATTGTAATTACAGCATACTGGAGCTCCAAGCTTGATTGTTCGAGGTCAACCCTCATATGAATGGTTTCTAATAAAAGTCGATATATGCTCAACAATGGAAGAAGTTTTATGTTATTACTGGTGAGAAATTACCTTGTGCTTGACATTGCTGCTAACACAGGGCTGTCTCAGTGCACTGTTGCTATATTTACTCGCTGTCTGTCTGCAGCTTCCTCTAAAATATCTTCTTTCCATGCATTTTCTATCACAGTTCTTGTATGTTGAACTGTTTCCCCCATTTCTCACTAGTTACCTCATCTATTCCTTTGAATATTGGGTCCTATACTTCTCTGAACGTAAATTTTATTATTTCGGCTAATGTAACCTCAACTTGTTTATCACAGCTGTAAGATCATGGTGTCGCTCGTCATAGTTCTAGGAGATAACAAGAGCAATGTCCATGATATATAAAAGGTAGTAATGATTATAAATGTTAATCCTTAGGGAATCACTGTGTATAACACAACCAAACTTTTTATAGAATGAAATCCTACAATCAGATCAGTCATTCATGAGAATGCACAAATTAATTTCCACTGAACCCGTAGGTGTTGCAACGCTGATGACATCATGCCTCTAACGGTTATGTATTCTTATACTGTGATTGGTCAGCAACCTAAGAGCCCCTGCCAGCAGACGACACACCCCACAAGTGTCAATCACAAGGACATTTTTCACCAATAATAGTTAATACATTATTGTGTGACGGAATAATTAAAAGAACAGAGGTTGAAGAAAAACAAAATTTAAAGCTATAAATTTTGATTCTAGGAATGAAAGTACACGTGATCAACAATAGTTTGGAAATGGGCGTCATACTTCAAAGCTCTACAAATGCCATAACATACAATAGGTGTTCGGAAAATGTAAAACAAAGCATAAGGTTTGACATTTAAAAATCGCTACTCACAGGGTGTCAAGCAAACTATCCTCAAGAAGTTTCCTGACTTTTTCATACCATGAGATAAATTTTTCCTGACCGAAAAAAACAGCTAAATACAATTAAAACAAAAGTAAGATTTCATGTCAGTGTCATTAGACATAAAAGTACTCTGCTTTGTGGCCTATGGTCTACTGGACATTCTTTTTCTATTTGTTCAAAATGTATTACGAGGGCTGTTCACAAAATAATGATCACAAATTTTTTTTGATAACGTACCTTTACCCATCCTCATAATTTTGATGGTCCTTCTCAAAATAGTCTCCCATGAATGCGATGCACTTATCCCAGCGTTTCTGCCAGTCTTCAAAGACATACTGGAAACCATTTTTTGAGAGATCCTTCAAAATCGCCTCCGCAGCCTTCACCATGGCTTCTGATGATGGATAATGCCTCCCACGAAGGCGTTTCTTCAAGTTGGGGAATAGAAAAAAGTCACATGGGGCTAAATCCGGACTATAGGGAGGGTGAGGGACGCACTTCACTTTGATTTTTGCAAGATATTCAGCAACAACATTGGTAATATGCGGCCGCGCATTATCGCAGTGCAGCATCCAGCCTACTTCACGGAAATGTGGTCTTTTGCGCCTGATATGGACTTGCGATCTTTTCAGGACATCCCTGTAGTATCATCCAGTTACTGACGTGTGTGCAGGTACAACATGCTGATAAACCATTCCATGAATATCAAAGAATGAGATGACCAAACTTTCCCAGCAGAAGCAACCACTTTCGCTTTTTTGGGGGTTGGTGATGAAAGAAATTTCCACACTGAGCTTTGCTTTTGTTCTCAGGATCAAAATGATGTAGCCAAGTTTCTCAGCAGTGATTATGTTTGAAAGAAACTCCGGATCTTCCTCTAACATCAACTTTAACTGCATGCAGACCTGCATGTGAATGCCCTTTTGTTCGGGAATCAACAGTCTTGGAACCCATTAAGCACAAACAAGTCTCATGTGTAATGTTTCTGTCACCAACGTGTGGGTGGCACCCACTGAAATGTTCAGTATTTTAGAAAGTGATCTTAAGGCGATTCGTCGATCCTCTCTCACAATGGCAGCAGCAGTGTTGATGTTTTGTTCCGTAAGAGCAGTAACTGGAGCACCAGGTCCACCTTCCTTTGAAATTGATTGTCTCCCCTCTTTAAACATTTTAAACCGCCTTCGAACTGTGCTGTAGGGAAGAACAGACTCTCCATAGGCCTCAACTCTCCATTGTATAGGCCTCAACTGAAGATTTGTTGAGACGAAAGCAGAATTTCAAAGCCGCATATCGTTCCTCGCGTGTTACCTTCATTGTAGCGGTAGGCGATACTGAACATGTCTGAACTTGCCTGGTTCTCACAGGCGGGAACCAGGAGTACCAACAATGAAACTACTATGGCATGTTTGTTTCACATTAAGCTAACAGAATACAATAAGATTGAATTTTAGTGCGAAAAATTATGACCATAATAAAATTATGATCATTCTTTATTGAACAGCCCTCGTAGATATCTTCAGAGGTATAGCCAAAGTACTCTGTTGCCAATCGCATTAAGTTGCGCCAATATTAGCAAAAGAGTACTTCAGCCATATCACTAAAGATGTTCAACAAAGCTTTGGGTGAAATGTCTCGAAGAGGAATACCCACAAGCCCAATGAAATATACTTACAATATAATATTTACTTAATTACAATTAATAGCTAAAATTAATAAGTTAATAACTCACCTACTGACTTTAATTGGAGATCATATGGTACCATAAATTATACATAATACTGTAAACTAATATTTACATTTATTCATATTATTTACACTGTCAGAACCCCAAGTTAACTCATACTACTAAGCTTTTTAATTTCTTCAGTTAAAACTTCTGCTTCTTGGAGAGCATCTTTTAGAAGCTTAGCTTTTTTGGCCTCTTTAACATTTTTACTTCTGTGAGTGCTCTTCTTTTTTCCATAGCCTCTTACCTTTCTCTGTCATAGCCTGAAGGAAGAAATAATTGTTAATTACAAGAAGGAACCATCTTACCAGTAAAAATAATTTTGGAGCAGATCATTTAAATCAAAGTTTTTAACAGTTTGTTAATACAATTTTAAAAACCAGTAGTGAAAGTAATTTGTAAGTTTTTAAAAAAATTAGGGGCATCATGAAGTGGGGCTGAGGGGTAAACTTCCCCCTAAGCTAGAAAAATAATTAGGATATTGGCTTATAATTGATGATGTACTTTTAATACAAATGTGTCACATTTATTAAAACAAAGAAAAATTTATTTTAGGATAAACATGTCATTAAAATTCACTTAAACTCAAGAAACTCAGGAACGTCCCCCGCCCCAATTAGAAACTGAAATGATGCTTCTGCACAAAATCAATAATTTTTCAGCAGCGATGACAATAAAAAACAGGGGAAATGGAGCTAATGGTAGATTGGAGGAATTATGTCTGTACAAATGAAAGGCCATAAATTACACGCAAAAATCTTACTCTTGAGAAAAACCTATTGTTCGCAAAACACGAACTTTCCGATTTCAAATAACGTTTGTAAGTATTAGTCGTTTTATTTGTAATAATGTTTCCCAGAAGTATACCAGAATTGCAATTTGCAATGCAATCCTCCTCCTCCCCTTGCAATGGAATTAACATAAGTGAGAATGAAATTGGGTTTTTTCAAACAATATCAAAATAAGGTAGCAAATAGAAGCTGCGTAGTGATACTGAAATCATTTTACTTACCTATACATTTTATGACAAGTTTGAGCCTGGCAAACTCTTATGCAGGCCGCGCTATGGCCGAGTGGTCAGACCACTTGCCTCTCACCTGGACGGCCCGGGTTTGATTCCAAGTGACCGCATCTGAGATTTGTGGTGGACAAAGCGGTGCAGAGGCAGTTTCCCCCCGCCATCACATTCCACCGGTGCTCCATCTTCATGTATCATCAGTGTCATCGCATGTGGTGCAGTAAAAGCGGGCGTTAAACACTATGAAAAAAAAAACCTCTTATGCTGGAATTATAATGTACTTGATGCAACGTAACTTGAAAGTCTAAAACATTGTATAAAACACACCTATTTAGGGTTAAATTACTGTGACAACCTAATTTCTTGATAGTGGCAACTGTTCCTTCCGATTACCTATTGTTTAGCATATAACTGAAATTTTGGTAACTGTAGGGTAACTACTATGGTATTTATGCACAGTGAAACATAAAAAGCCGTTGATATTCACCCCATTTTACGGTAAAAACAAGGAAATAATGCCTGGATTACGATGAACTTAACAGGAATGATTTCTTTATGAGTGTTTAGCATCCGTTTTTACTACTTGTGGCACCGCAGGCGATGACACTGGTGATACATGGAATGAAGATGGAGCATCCGTGGAATGCGATGGAGTGGGAAACTGTAGAACCCGGAGAAAACCCATCCCTGCGCCGCTTTGTCCAACACAAATCTTGCATGATATTGCTTGGAATCGAACCCGGGCCATCCAACCACTCAGCCATGGCGCAGTCATGTAATGTTAAGTTAAATGCTGTTAAATTCAACATCTATTAGGATGCACTTAAAGTAACAGAACAGTTGTTTTCAACTGTTTGTTCTTCGCTTCACACCATCTACCATCACTTAGCATATCGGGAAATTACATCGCGCCGAGTTAAATCACGTTAAGTTAATCCTAAATAGCCTCATTTAATACTTGTTAGAGTTTCAAGTTACATCAGGTTAAGTTCACATTACGAAGTTCATTGTATCCTGGCATAAGCAAGCCACCGCCGAGATTCGAACTCAAGACCACTTGCATGGGGAATGGACATACTAATTACCATGAACACAAGCTGTTTACGTGGACAAGCACAAAGAATACAATGTGAAAAACTCATGTAAAAATAATACTAAAATAAAGAAGTACGTACATAATATGGATTAAAAGTAAAAGTAAATGCTGATTACGAGTACCATAGCTTGCAAATATGATGCATGCTTTAAGAACGCTATGTTTGAGAAGATTATATGTATAAACAATTTTTTTTTAGCTTAAAGTCCTTTAAGCTTGTTTGGTCATATCGGACGATGAATGAAATAGGTGAAATGATACTTGAATGAGCTCGGAGTCCAGGGAGCCTAAAGTTACTCAACATGTATCTTTTGTGGTAAGGGAAAACCCCGATAAAAATCATATCTGGGTAACTCACCCTTAGCGAGATTCGATATCGCGACCTGTTGAATGTGAGGCAGACACGCTACCACAGACAGGCTTAATTATTTTAGTTGTTTAGCACTCAAAGACACACAGAAAGGTTCAGCAAAATGAAACAAAGGAACATACCTAGTTCTCTAGTGGCTAAGGACAGTAAAGACGACGTAGGCTATAAACGGCCACAGGCAACGCAATGTTTGGAGTTATATTTGAATTAGTTTAGTTGCTTTACGCTAAAATACATATAAAAAGGTTAACCAAAATGAAACAAAGCAACTTCCCAATTTCTTTAGCGGCAAAGGACAAAACTTGTTAGTTCACATTGTCAGAAAAACGGCAGCTGGCAGAAAAGGATGAACTTAATTTAAACGACAATGCACTATACTAAATAATTTTACATAATAAACAATCACCACTTACCTTTCAGCAATTTTCTCTCTTGCATTGATTTTCAAGGAGTGAATCTCACTCGGGTTTTTCTTCTTCTATCACAAGCCAACAATACTTGTAATCACGAGTGACACTACTACGAGCCTGGCACTTACGCAGTTCACCGTTGGCAGGCTCATTGCCATGACAACGGCACGTACACAAGGGAAATTCTTAATGGTTTCATACAATTTTGCACCCGTGCCACAAATAGCCGTCCCGAATTTAAAGCATTGGGCTAACAAAAACAACAGCAATTTTCCCGATATTTTTATTAAATCCTTGACCTTTCCCTGATTTTTCCAGAAATTTTAAATTCCCTGACTTTTCCCGGTCGCTGGACACCCTGCGCTCAATTACAACTGTTTTTAAACATTGTTATTGCTTTTAATTAAGTTATGATACACATTGTCCGAAATCAGATCTTATGTCTGAAATCACCCATTTGACCGTATATAGAAGTTTAATCCATACAAAATTAATTCTTTTGTACAGGCGGTGGCAGCATTGGTAGTATATCAAAAGAAATTGAGGAGTATTACTTTTGGATGCTCTTCAACTGATATAGTTCTCAGCATCCCATTATTGGCATAAAATATTGCATAATTTTGCTCAGAGGCATCTTTATCAGGCATGAGGTTATTTCATGTGCTGTAAATCTATGAGATGGGACCAACAGCTTTACTTCCCTTCCGAAGAAAGCCATGCTAAGGATTTCTATCCCCCCCCCAAAATTCATTGCCCTCCACCAGGTTTGAACCCACGTTCCTGGGTAGTGGTGGTGGTGGTCCTGTTTATTAATACATTTCATTTTGGACATGACATGTATTATACATAATAATACAATTTACACATATTCACTAGAAAAGACAATAATTTACAATTTATTTGAATCCTATAAGCATTTGGTTATCATAAATGGTTCCAATTTTCTTTCAAATTGCCCTTTTAATATATCAAGTAATTTTTGGTGGCAAAGTATTATAAAGTTTAATTGCAATTGAGACACACTTTATTTATAGCTTAAAACTTAAAATTAACTTGGTTGGCTTATCCTCCCTCATGGATGACTTACACCTGATATGTACACCTTACTCAATGTGATGTGTTGATTGTCCTCTCTTGGACAATAACTGTATTATTGTTGAGAGAGATTATAACAGCGACATGTGTGACTGGCAAATTGAGTTGAAGCTTCAGCTTATTCACAGATGGTGAAAAGTGCATTTCTTATTGTGCTTAGTGAGGGTGAGGAAGTACATAAATGAGATGATAAAGCAGTTGGTGCAATGAAAATCAGAGAATCCAGGAGAACACCTGCCCACTTGCCCTGGGATTGAAACAGAGCCATCTTGATGAGAGACGAGCAATATAACCATTAGTATAGTGCTGCCTCACTTTTACTTATACTACTAGCTGAAGCACCTGGTGTTAGTCGTGGTTTGACCTTTTAGCCTAGGTTGCACTTGCCCAATAACCTTGCGGTTCTTTAGAGGCATTGAAAAAGTATATTACTGCTCCATAAATGTCTCACTTGTAAATCTATTAAGGTATTATTTCTAGACTCGTACTAGAAAGCTTTAGGAATTTTTCAAATATATTTTTGTCATTAAAGTTCAATAAAACACACAATTTATACTGAAATAGCACCACTTGCTTTGGCAGCTTTGATGTGCTATGTGGAATTGCTAACACGTTTCACCAGTCATTTGCATGTGATAGTCTAAGTTATATTGTGTGTGTAAATAAACTGATTTTTGTCAATTTTGCGAATTGAACTCTCTATAGGTATTATATTTGCTATTATGCAATGATGGCAAAATGGCATGCTTTTCTTCCCCACAATACATATTTTTGTAATTTTTGGTATATAAGCAAGTGTGTTAACAACACATGGCTTGTATACACTCCAGGTTGCTCCTGGAACAGACATGGAGTGGTACCATAATTATTACATAAGCCAGTTAAAACAGAGTGTTAATTAAAACTCTCAAGACACTTCAAAGAAGCTACTCCTTGACTGTTAACAAAATATATGGTTTACATTGCTTACAGCACTATGCTGATTCACAGCTCAATGTTGTTAATGTGCAATGTCAGCTACCAACTGTTAAGCATAAAAATTGCTGTGGCCAAAGGAAACATTGAAAAAGTTGGTAAAGTTGCAAAATGCTATTTGCTACGATAATAGAAAAGCATGAAACAATACATAATTGCATTTTTCACACGAAAATCTATCTTTTCCTTTAAAGTTAATGCAGTACAAAATGTATTAAAACAATATGGATTCTACTCTACAGTGGATAATAAAACCACCTTCACTTCTTACATGTATTACATGTGAGTTGTTACTTTCTGGGTATGCAAAAACACTTGCATCACCACAAATACCACAGCTTATAATGAATACTTCTCAAGAATGACCCTGGGACTCTGTCCACCTCTGTGTAATCTACAGGCTGAGTCAAAAGTCTCCATGCAAATGGGGATACGGATGACTAATGTCATCAGGAAGGAGAACCAACTGATGTTGGCTGGGAGAGGGACCACGCAGATAACACGGCGGCCAAACTCATCCTCAAATTCAAGCGGACAGGTTCCGTCGCCTGCGCAGCCAGATCTGGAAGATGAAGCTACGTCAATGGTGGTGCTAGCAGTGCTGGTCAAGAGTCTGAAAAAAGGGAACCTGACACCTCTCTGCAGAACTTGGTATTAGCTAAAGGAGTATCATGCCTATCTTGCGCACTAAAAAGTGGCATCCATACAAGATGCAAATGTTACAGAGGACGATCCTGATCGCAGGACAGAGTTTTGACATGTGTACCTGAATTTGTTAGTTCCATCCTTTTTTCAGATGAGGCAAATTTTTATGTTAATGGTGAAGTGAACCAGCAAAATGTGAGGTACTGGAGTGATAGCAATCTTCATTGGATGTAGGACTGCAGTGAAACTCATGGTGTGGTGCGGGATATAGCACAACAGGATTGTTGGCCCATTTTCATTGAAGGAAACCTCAACACCAATGGTTATCTTGACATGTTGAAAACTGACATCTTCATATCAATCTTGGACGAGAGTGGGGACTTCCCTGCATTCAGCAAGATGGAGCACTATGGCTGGACCAGCAGTTTCCTGGGCATTGGATCAATCGATGTGGTCCAATGGATTGGCCACCCAGATCACCAGATCTCACTCCTATGGATTTTTAACTGTGGGGCCCCTGAAATTGATTGCTTACAAGAAAGTTCGAGATTTGGATCATCTTAAAAAGTGAATCACTGCAGCGTATAAACAAATAATGACCACAACGTTGACAAATGTTCATCAAAATTTGTTGGAGTGCCTGTCACTTTGTGTTTTAACAAAATATTATCCCCATTTGTTGGAGTCTTTTGACTCACCTGTATATAAACCCCCCAAAGGAAAATAACACAAAATACAAGCATCTGAGAGAACTTAAAACACTAATTAAAAAAAAAAAAGTTGGGGTTTATTTGAGTAAAAATTCAATTTTAGACACATAAAATTCCAATTTAATTAACAAAACGTAATAGCCCACCTGGGTAGTGTAGTGGTAGTGTCTCTGCCTCACATTCAAAAGGTTGTGAGTTCGAATCTCGCTTAGGGTGAGTTACCCGGATAAGGTTTTTTTTTGGGGGGGGTTTTTCCCTAATCCTTAGAAGATGAATGTTGAGTAACTTTAAGCTTCATGGACCCTCAGATCATTAGAGCATAATTTCACCAATTTCATTCATCGTCCGATATAACCAACCAGGTTAAAGAACATTAAATTACAAAAAAGTAATAGTAATATTAAGCAATAAGTTGCTAATAATGAAAGGACCAATGCTAAGCCTGTTCCTTATTTACATGATCCATATTGTTATTCTTTAATAGCTTTTATGCAAATTGTTATTGTTTACGAACATGTGATTGTATTGCACAAACTTGCTTGTCGAAGTGAGTTAGGTACACTCGGAATTGACTTGAAGAATATCATAAGCTCATACAATTTTGTATATCTGTAAAAATTCTTCTACTTATTTCTTTTATGCTTTTATGGAAAGACAAAGGCAATGCAGAATTAGTGAAGCACTGCATTTCATTGTGAAGGTATGAAAATATGAGCATTTTATAAGCTAAAATAAAGCAGTTCTGTTTTTTAGCAATGCAACATTAAATTCTTTCCTTTGAATACTTATGTCATACCATTCAGATTACAGATCTGGTGACTGACCTGATATAGCTATCATTGGAGGGAACAAAACCCAGTATACTCATTCTTTCGCATTCAAAGTCACATTATGGCATTTTGTTTTTTGTCATGCAATAATAATTCAGCTTAGGTGTTTTATTTTGCATAGGAATCCTGAAGTGAGCATAAGTACATGTATGATATTTAAAATAGCATTTTTAAAATAAGTTTTTTTACTCTCCTGTAAAATGTTATTTTCAAGGCTTATGACGTTTTGCATTTTTGCCAATAATGTGTTAAATAATTGTTTTTGAATTGTAAACTTATTATTTTTTTCATTATTTTATTTTAAGTTTATTTTTGGTTAGTGGCTGTAGTTTAGCACCTGTAGAATAATGGTATTAAATTTTTAGCTAAAAAAATGAAAATAAATAGTAAGGTCTGGAATATTATTTTTATACTAATCCTACCCATTTGTATAAAAGTGCAATATGTGCAATAATAGGGGATACTTTCAAACATGTGATGTGAGGAGGCGAGTAAAGGTTTACCAATATGCCTGCGCAAGCAGACAGTAATGACTGATGGCTCCGAGCCATATAGCTTCAACAATTTTAGCCAACCTTTGAAAATAATCTGCAGACATCTACACAGCAAATAGTATGGAAGCGATTAACAGCCAGTCATTTATTTTTAAGTCTTCACCATGCTTTCTCTTAGGTATTATTGCTTTACAAACATGAAGATGCAATGGAGCACAATTTTTTTAGTGTGTATGTATGTCCTTAGCAATATTCTTACATATTATAACAGTTTTATAAATGGCTCATCTGATTAATAAGACAGTTTAGCTTCCTGATTCAGAGGCCTGTCTTCAACTATTATTTGATGAGGGTTTGCTGAGAACAAGACTCTTACTTTCAGAGATAAGACTGCACATTTCCCAAGTTTTGCTGCAGGTAGCATAATGTTAAAAAATAGAGCCTCATTCTTATCACTTTTGGTATAAATAATTATCTAGTAATTAACTATACTTAATTCATAATCTTCTCGGGCTTCTAGCCAGGTAAAAACTTGGCTTGACACCAACGTTTCGAAGAAGTACATCTTCCTCGTCTTCAGGGTGAACTGAAGACGAGGAAGATGTACTTCTTCGAAACGTTGGTGTCAAGCCAAGTTTTTACCTGGCTAGAAGCCCGAGAAGATTATGAATTAACACGTCGCCAGGAAAGCTTTAGTTCTTATTTTAACTATACTTATTCTTCTTTTTAGAAGTGGACTTGATGTCGCACAGTCTGCGTGAAAGGCAGTCATATAAGGTAATGGAGACCAATGTGTAAGGTAGTGTTTGACTGACATCAAGTATAACAACTCTATGCAGGAGAGACATTTAGATGCTCACATTTATGAGTATTTGTGGCACAGTGACACCAAAAATCATTCGGCAGATCCTCCCCAGGAACTTATGAAACACAAGCGATTAGGTTTAGTTAACTTGGTGTACATAGCTCATCATCATAATTTACAGATAGTGCACATAGTTAAACACTTAATATAATTTATTGACCAAAAATATTGTTGGCAGCATTGTGTTATGTGCTATATGATGGATAATTTGGCTGCACTGTGTTCTTCAGTATGGCTTCATGAGCAGAAAGTAAATAGGGATTATAAACCTTATGTAAAAAAAAAAACATTTTCCATGAAATCGTAGTTAAGAGTGATTTTAAATAAATTATTATTATTACAAAAAAAATAATCTAACACCCTACTTGGAAAAAATTTTCCGCTCGTGTTGGACTTAAAAAAAATTGCACATTTGATAAAAGGGGCCGATATTATAATTTGCAAAATAATGATGGTTGGCCTTGTGAGTTTTGATGCAGAGATGAACAATAGGTGAGTAGTGTAAGCTGCTTAGTGTGAAGACCCTGCACATATTATAAATTATGTTTGAGTGAGTGCTGCAAGAGGTATAGTTTTCACATGGGCATGTGGGCTGAAGCCATGACAACAAGAAGCAATTTACCATAGGACCTAAAGTCCTGACACCGCTTGCATCAGACCTGAACCAGAGTTTGAATTTGTAGTCCTGACATCGCTTGCATCAGGCCTGAACCAGAGTTTGAATTCGTAGTCCTGACATCGCTTGCATCAGGCCTGAACCACAGTTTGAATTCGTAGTCCTGACATCGCTTGCATCAGGCCTGAACCACAGTTTGAATTCGTAGTCCTGACATCGCTTGCATCAGGCCTGAACCAGAGTTTGAATTCGTAGTCCTGACATCGCTTACATCAGGCCTGAACCAGAGTTTGAATTCGTAGTCCTGACATCGCTTGCTTCAGGCCTGAACCAGAGTTTGAATTTGTAGTCCTGACATCGCTTGCATCGGGCCTGAACCAGAGTTTGAATTTGTAGTCCTGACATCGCTTGCATCAGGCCTGAACCACAGTTTGAATTCGTAGTCCTGACATCGCTTGCATCAGGCCTGAACTAGAGTTTGAATTCGTAGTCCTGACATCGCTTGCATCAGGCCTGAACCAGAATTTGAACTCGTAGTCCTGACACCGCTTGCCTCAGGCCTGAACCAGAGTTTGAATTCGTAGTCCTGACATCGCTTGCATCAGGCCTGAACCAGAGTTTGAATTCGTAGTCCTGACATCGCTTGCATCAGGCTTGAACCAGAGTTTGAACTCGTAGTCCTGACATCGCTTGCATCAGGCCTGAACCAGAGTTTGAATTCGTAGTCCTGACATTGCTTTAATCAGGCCTGAACCAGAGTTTGAACTCATAATCCTGACATCGCTTGCATCAGGCCTGAACCAGAGTTTGAATTCGTAGTCCTGACATCGCTTGCATCAGGCCTGAACCAGAGTTTGAATTCGTAGTCCTGACATCGCTTGCCTCAGGCCTGAACCAGAGTTTGAATTTGTAGTCCTGACATCGCTTGCATCGGGCCTGAACCAGAGTTTGAATTCCTAGTCCTGACATCGCTTGCATCAGGCCTAAACCACAGTTTGAATTCGTAGTCCTGACATCGCTTGCATCAGGCCTGAAGAGTTTGAATTTGTAGTCCTGACATCGCTTGCATCAGGCCTGAACCAGAGTTTGAATTCGTAGTCCTGACATCGCTTGCATCAGGCCTGAACCAGAGTTTGAATTCGTAGTCCTGACATCGCTTGCATCAGCCCTGAACCACAGTTTGAATTCGTAGTCCTGACATCGCTTGCATCAGGCCTGAACCAGAGTTTGAATTCGTAGTCCTGACATCGTTTGCATCAGGCCTGAACCAGAGTTTGAATTCGTAGTCCTGACATCGCTTGCATCAGGCCTGAACCAGAGTTTGAATTCGTAGTCCTGACATCACTTCCATCAGGCCTGAACCAGAGTTTGAATTCATAGTCCTGACATCGCTTGCATCAGGCCTGAACCAGAGTTTGAATTCGTAGTCCTGACATTGCTTGCATTAGGCCTAAACCAGAGTTTGAATTCGTAGTCCTGACATCGCTTGCATCAGGCCTGAACCAGAGTTTGAATTCGTAGTCCTGACATCGCTTGCATCAGGCCTGAACCAGAGTTTGAATTCCTAGTCCTGACATCGTTTGCATCAGGCCTGAACCAGAGTTTGAATTCGTAGTCCTGACATCGCTTGCATCAGGCCTGAACCAGAGTTTGAACTCGTCCTTTTCCACCACCAGTTTTCATGGCAGACAATCTTCAGGGAAAGAATCTATTTCCCAGGAAGTTAAGGTCTTCTTAACAAGAACATTTTATTGCATGGTAAAAGTCAATGCTCACTTTACAGGTGAACAGGCCTAAATTAGTTACTTTTTAGGTACTTTCGCTACCTAAGGGGCCAATTTGTACTTTTTCTTTATCTTTCCTTACTGGTAGATACAAGGTTTATGTGCCTGGTTAGTATGGAAACATATGAAACTTTTTTCAAGCATTGTCATAAATTCAAGTTTTATTAATGATATTGTTTTCCTCTTTAAAAGGCTTTAGGTTTTATTTATGGTGCCATCCTATCATTTTATCATTTGAATGGCTTAACTTGCACATATGATTCCCTAACTGTTTAATAATGAATGGACTGGTAAACAATTTCATTTTACCATTTCTTTTAGCAGTTGCTTTTGAAAAGTGGTATTTTCATAGAACTTTATCTTCAATTTTTGACAACCATATTTTTACGATACCTTTTGGCTTTACTCCTCCTTTTATCTAAGTTTGCTTGCTATTTTTTAAATGCTAATTAGTACTTTTCTTTTTTGGTATTTCCCTTTGTGCAGCCATGGTGCTAGGAATATCTATTACTAAGGGTCAGAGTTTTATGTTCTGCATTGGCTCAACAGGAGTAAATCTAGTATTATCTAAAGAATAAGTTATTATTTCTTCAATATATGATTATATTTTACTCTATAAGGTTATGTGATCACTTTGACTTTATTAGTTGTATACAATCCTCATTTTGTTTGGGGACAAATGTCTTAACATTTTTTATGGTATACTTTGTCACTATACTACAAAATAAATAAATCAGCACCATTACTTTAGTAAATTTCTCCAATTTTTACTTTATCTAACTTAAGGTACCTAGTTAGTAAATAGAGAACATGTTGAATTCCACCAAAAAACTTGATACTGAGATGTAAGATGAAATACATGTTTTGAGGGTACCTGAATAAAAAGCCTATTTAGCACAAAGTGGCTGGGTGAGTGAATATATGTGCATGTGTGTCTCTCTTAACAAAATACATGCATCTGCACCATACATTTGTAAATTTCTCCAATTTTTACTTTGTCTACCAAATATTATATATTAAGTACGTGGAGAATTTGTTAGATTCCACCTGAAAGCTTGATACTGTGATTTCACCACAAATGCATGTTTGGAGGGCACCTGAATTTAGGAAATTAAAAAGGCCAGATGGGTAGCAGTTTGTGTGTGTCTAACGATTTTGATTAAAATATCAATATAATACAGATATTACATGGAAAATTAAATGTATATCTTGATTTTCTGGGATTAGCCTCTGAAGCCTTCTTCATTCTGGAGGACTACTGCATACCCGGTAAATCGTAAAAAAAATGGACAAATTTGTATTACACAAAATATCTCGTTAAAATACACAAGTTATGCAGGATACATTGCTTTTGTAAAGTTAACATTTTACAGATATTCGCTATTGATATAAATCTTCCAATACTTATACTTTTCTGAAATGATAAGTTGTCATTCCTGTCTATTATTATCATTATTATTAACTTCTGACCATGAAAAGAGAATGGAATTTCAATAACATCACTTAATAACTTTGATTATTGCTTTAATCTTGTGGGCTCATTTCTTTTGTGGCTACAAGAAACTAAGTAATACTATTTTTACTTTCTCTATACATACTATGTACATAGTGTATAGAGAAGGTATTGTACTCCACCAAAAAATTTGATACCAAGATTTCACCGGGAATATAAGTTTTAGGGTCCCCTGTATCCAAAAAAGATATTTTCATAAAAAGGTCCACGCATGGGTGTGCGAGCGTGTGTGCATGTGTGAACCCGATAACTCAAAAACGAAAAGCCGGTAAAATACCAAACTTTGTATTTAACAATTGAAAATTAGTTGAATCGATTTTGTAACACTACATCACTTACTTTTTATTTCGGAAAACATGTTTCAGAAGCCATGTGCTTCCATTGTCAATTCCTTAAGTTTAATATCTTCCAGGGATGTGACACAAAGATTTTGAGAAAAATCATCCCACCCCAAACTACCCTTTACATGGAACTTTTTTCGAAAATTTTGATTTTCTCAAAAACGACTAACGATTTTGATTAAAATATTGTATATATTTACCTGACAAATCAAATGTAATTTTGAATTTTCTGGGAATAGCCTCTGAAGACTACTTTATTCTGGGTGAATTTTACGGAATTTTGGATAACTGTAAACTGTAAGAGATGGAAAAATCTTAGCACACAAAAAATGTAGAGCACATTAAAACACACAATTTATGTTTTACATACTTTTTTCGTGGAGTTGATCGATTTTGAGATATTCCTTGTTTTTTGTTTCAGCTTTGAAAAACTTAACTTTTCTCATACAGGAATTTGCCAACTCCTATACATACAAATAAAGGAACTTCAGTCACATAGCAACCAGCTTTTGACTATCACTTTAACCTGTGGTACTCCCTTATTTCGCTTCTACATACAAGGAAGCAAGTAATAAGACTATTTCTGCTAATTTTTTGTCCATTAGCATGAAATAATTAGAAGCATAAGCTTTTTAACAATAATTTGTTGCAGAGATGTAGAGAAAGTCATGTGTATGGAGCACATCATATTTTTTGTTAATGTTTATCTTTATTAGCATGCAATAGATAGAAAACTAAGCTTGTGTAAGAATAATTTGTTGCAGAGTAAATAGATATACAAGATCATGTGAAATGAAACACATCAACATGCACAATATTTTCCATGAAACTTTTCATTTAAATCTAACTTGCCAAACTATGCTTTGATTCCAAAAAAAAGATATCCTACAATAAAAAATAATTATTAAATGCATAATTAAGTTAGGTACTACCAGCACTTAAAGTTAAACTTTCAATTTCTCACTTCAATTTCTCGGCTTACTTGGTATTTAATGTGTTCTTTTTTTCTCCCTGATTGCTTTGCCTAGTGCACCGGACAAACAGGCAAATACTTGACCTATTTTTCTTCGATATTATTCAAAAACAGAAGTACTTGCTCCTTTATCTAGCAATGCAAACATAACATCACCCTACACATTTAATTTAATTAATGTATAATTTGTCATATCTTTTTATAAGTATTTTTGCCAGCTTATTATTGTTTTTATTAATGGGAGATTTTCACTACTGTCTATTTTGCCTTTGAGACACAAAATTGGTCTAAGTTTAGTTTTCTGGCGTGTCAGCACTATTGGTAGGTTTGCCAGCTGAATTTCCTACTTCTTGGTCCTAAGCCTCTTGCATTTGACATCCTTGATTCATTAAGTATTGCCTTAAGCTTATGTGATTGAATGATTTGTTCCTTCCTGGTTGTCTATTTGTATAACTTCTTAAATGGTTATCCCCATTGATTTTTTTTTTTGTTTCTTGGGATCCTATGGTTACATCTGCTTCTTATATTTTGGTTGCTCATGCTCTCATTACTTTGATGAGAAGTAGTTAACCGTTCCAAAAGTGTGGTGTCAATCACTTCCATTGTGGCCCTTAAATGTTGAGCTTGTGTTTTATTACATGGTTTAATTTTATTATATATTTTATGTTTCAAATGTAGTAATTCTTAACATCTGCAAAATATATTAGTTTGGGTACTATTAATCCTGATATTAATTCTGGTTCTATTATGCTTGGTTCCACAATTTTCATAGAATAATCCTCCAAAGGTTACTCAATTCTTCTGACGTTGCTTAGCAGGACCCCATATCTCGATAACAGTTCATTTCTGAAACCTGCACATGACTTGTGAAAGCTGGTTGCTATGTGCCTGCTAAAAATGACCTATTTAAACACCATTTTCTAAACTTTTCTTGACTCTCATCATTCTCAATTAATTGGGGACTCTTTTTACTGTAAAATATTATTTCTTTTATGAATAATTTTTTGTGGTCACCTTTATCTTTATCATATTGGGTGGTGTGATTTCATGTAAAATACTGTTTAACATGTGCTATACATTACAAGCATGAGTAATATGTGGATTTTTATTTATGCATTACCTTGTTCTGTTCTACATCATTTAAGCCAGAAAAAAAATTCATGCTAGACATTGTAACACATTTGGTAAGTACATAAAAATCATGAGTAATATAACTGCTTCAATGCAAACATTTTGGAAGGGATTTTATCATCCATCACTGTAAAGCTCTCCTTAGGATGTCAAGAGAAATGAAAAAAAAGTTTGCATTAATCAATCTAAAATTGTAATTTATTTATAATTTGGGGATATTATATAGTTATTAAACAGAGATCAGGCACCCAAAATGAAACGTACCTGATGAGCTAACTGGTCAGCATAGCCTGGTCCACCTCGAGCTAGCAGATCTGTAGGATGATGCAAGCTCAATGCAGGCTCTCGTGGTGGAAGCAAAGTTGGGCGTGGATATCCACTAGTTGCTGAAGCTGCAACATACACAACAACTTCACAACTTCTGTCAAATACTCTAATAAGGGCAGTGCATATCAAATTAACCCATTACAATCCAACAATATACTAATAGACAATTGCAAATAATGTTCTCACTCAAACATATCAATTCTCAAGACCAAATTTTAATTTGTCTAGTTGCCATGTACAATATACATAGTGGGTAGAGAAAGTACTGTATAGCACAAAAAAAATTAATGTAAAGATTTCACCAGAAATATGTTTTGAGGTCCCTTGAGATTGAAAAATGTTTTTAGATAAACATGTGTGTGTGTGTGTGTGTGTGTGTGTGTGTGTGTGAGTGGTTGGGGGGGGGGCAGCAGAGCTCAAAAATGAAGAGACCATTAAAAATCAAAATTGGTATTTAAGTTTAATGTCTTCCAAGGATGCGACACAAAAATTTTAAACAAAATCACCCACCCCAAACTACTTTTTACATGGAAAGATTTGCAAATATGTTGTTTTTCTCAAAACTGGCTCTAACAATTTTTATTAAAATATTGTATATTAAAGATGTTTACATCACAAATAAAATGAATATTTTTAATGCTCTGAGAGTAGCCCTGAATCCCCCTTTATTCTGGATGAGTTTTGCAGAATTTTGCATAACCTTTAAACCTAAGGAATAGACAAAAACTCACCACACAAAATGTAGATCTTGTTAAAACACATCATTTATGCCATATACTTTTTTTTTTTGTAGAGCTGACTGTTTCTGATGTATTCCTTGATATTGGTTTCACTTTTAAACAACTTTAACTTTTCTCAAATGGTAAGTGACGTTTCGATTCATCTCTCTTATACTTCAGGCCATGCAAAGCGAACTGACTTCAGTTGTTTCATATAAGAGCAGCTTTTAAAAGATTTGACTCCATTTATCCTAGCGTATTCCCTTCTACTTACAAAGAGGCAAGAAATAAGATAATTTCTGCCAATGATGACCTTGATTAGTATATCATAGATAAAATAATCTTTTTTAAGGAAAGTGGTGTGCGTAACAGCTAGATAAACTTGTGTGAATGGGACACATAAGATTTTTGAATATGTCTTTTATCAACTCATTAACTTACTTATTTTTGAATTAATCTTAATATATAATAGTGGTCATAGCTAAGCAGAGGTGTATGGATGGAAAGCTCCCATGTATAAGAGGAAAAGAAAATAAGTGACATGGCAGTCACAGAGATGGTAGACGTAAGAGGTAAAGAAAAGAGGAATTGGAGCATGGCAAGAAAGGGAACTAAGTTTCCAACTGAGAGAACATGAAATATGTGACCATTATGAATTGACAAATAAACCTAAGGAGGAACTTCTTAGTGAAATTTGCAAACAAAAGCATGGTGTATGAGATCTTGAAAACACCAACAAATTAAAAGGGACAGACAGTTTTATTAATAAAGACTTAACAAATAAGTAAAATGAAGGAACTAATACAAAAAAGAAGACAGGCATGGAATCTAGAAATAAGGCAAATATTCAACATTTTAAGATATGGCTAGACAACTATGGAGCTGATCGAAGAATAACATGAGAAGCATGCAGCAGACAATGCCCCAGCATACATTCAGCAAACAATGGCAAAATGGGATTAAGAGAAGTGACAATTGTGGCAGAGGGGAAATTGGGTATGGTGTGAGATAATAGTGATTTTATGAAAGAAGTGGAAAAAATAATAAGGTAAAGAGGGCATGGGATAATGGCAATAGAGGAGGCGACAGATGAACATGGGAGTGGTGGTAGAGAAAAAAATAAGTATGTCACTTAGGGTGACAACATTGAGCAAACATTTGAGTTTATCAAAGTGAAAAGGGGAACACTGAGGTTAAAAAAAGCGGAAGGAGAGATACCAAAGGAAACAACAAAATTAAAAAAGCTGTGTGTGAGTGTGTGAGTGAGTGAGTGGGAGTGTGTGTGTGTGTGTGTGTGCGTGTGTATGTGTGCATGCGTGTGTGTGTGTGTTCCTTTTAGGCTTCTACACCACTGCACCCATTTCAACCAAACTTGGCACAGAAAATTAGAAAAGTCCATCCCATTTCGCAGGATTAATTATTTAATTTCATGTACTGCCTAGATTTGCAAGCCCATCTATATCTTTCTCAATGATTATTGATGGAACTCCAACTTTGTGAATAAATAAATTTCAAAAAATTAGTGAATTTTGACAGCCTCACGAAATAACAAGGAGCACAGAATTCACATATTCTGACACTGATCATGGACTAATAACACAGTTATATAATTAATACAGCAACAAGTATTATGCTTGCACAACTGCATAGATACGCTAATTGAATGGTTGTGAAATTAATAAAATTTCAAACTGCAATATATTAAATATCACTACTTTGTTGTCTTCATCTTATTTAGCTTCATATGTTTATCTATTAACAAAGGAACATTAATGTTAAGTTCTGAAAGAATTTAATAATATGTTGCAAGCTAAATTTGTTAAGTAAATTTCATGATATTATATAGTTCATGTACTTCATTATTTTTCTGTTTGTCTCAGTTCTTTTAAAAAATGTAAGCTATTTAATTAAGCCCCACATAGTGAGGCGAAACGTCGGCAACATTTCAAGCCAAGACGCTGCCTTCCCGGAAGACTAAGATACCATGGACACTAGCCGCCGAAGCTTACGCAAGAAATATTTAATTATTAATATTAATAAATAAATAAATCACAAAGTGACACTGATGTTGTCTGAAAGTAATTAAATTCAATGATGGTTATATGCAGCTTTCAAGACATTAGAAACATAAATAAGCCAGACAGATTTGGATTAATACAGCGCCTGACTATGTTTATTAAAGTTTAAGGTGAGGTAGTTTAGCAATCTTTAGAATTGGATTTATAACAAACAAAAACTGGAAAACTCAAAGACCAAACAAATATTTAAAACATATATGATTTAATCTGTCCCAACAAACCTAACCTCTAATGAAACTGAACTCAATTTATTGCATAACGTTTCAAGACATGCATTAACTTCTCCAATAAGAAAGAAGACAGCGTTGCTGATATAGAGATAACCTTATGATGTTGATGGTAATGAAGAAATACATAAATATTAACAAAATAATGGAATCTCAAGAAATTAGATGTAACAACCATAATAATTTAATTTTTGAGAAATGTTCTGCATATTTAAAAGCAGACAAGGATAATATAATAGTTGTTTGAAGAAGTATAATCATAACCATACAGTTTATCAATCATTAATGAAAGTATTTAAATCAGTAAAGAACTGAATATGATGGATAAAGACACCAACACCCCCACTACCCTCATTTTACTACTTACCCAAAATTCAATTCATTTGACAAATATGAAAGCCAGGGAAACAAAAAATCATTAAATTTGGTATAAGTATGTACAATTTAAACATTCATTTAATGACATTCTAATCTTTGATTTACAAGTATATGGGTATAGACAGAGAAACCGATGGAACCAATGTTTTACAGAAAACTATGAGGTTATTGACTATTGTAAGAACTCAGTTAATAAAGAACTGATCCTGTTTTTTAACACTATGAAATGAGCGAACATTGCATATCCTGTAGTTACAGTTTGACCAGTTACACATATCCATAGTGGAGAAGCTGAATATAGAAACAATATCTAAATGCCTGTCTCTGTAGCATGTCTGCCTCACACTCATTAGCAGTCGGGAGTTCATTTCAGCAATTTCATTCTGTATCCGATATGACCTAGCAGGTTAAATGATGCCAACTACAAAAAAAAAATTATATATACAGGTTGGCCCATACAAAGTGTTGAGCATTACACTCACTGTGGGCCGCACATCTATACAGTATATCCGTGCAGTTGCTACATATTAGTACTGTCATGTCCTACTTACGAGGCTAGCAAGACCTGCCATGTTTCCAGCAGAATGGCAACAAAATGTTTAGTGTGTTACACACATATAAACAAAATAACTAAATATAATTTGCAATGGTATTACTCGCTATGTCACGCACACAATTATGATAAATACAAAGACACTAAACGCAGTGTGTCGTTGCAGATCTGAAATGTAAAATGAATAGGGAGGATGTTAATAATTGTGCTAGTGTTGTTAGACTGAGTTACAAAATAGCGTCATGTAATGCCATGAACTTGCGATCCTTCAGTGGAGGTGAGATGGTAAAGCAATATTTATGCAGCTGAAGAATTGAGCCGAGAGTATGTACACGATTATCAGCCAGTCAATTTATCTGCCTCCATGAGGACCCTGCAGACAATATTGGGAATCACTTGTCTGGGATAACTACAACATTTTCTCTCGCAATACATGAGAGCAATAATATAACTGTCATCTACATCAGAGGCATCAATAAAGTTTTTCTACACCTCTCTTGAGTTTTTAAAATTGAGTGCCAAATCAACAAAATGCAGCCGTTAGCAGGAAGGGAGATATGCTGATTTGGAAATGGCACTTTTCACATGGTTCCAGCAGAAACAGGCTGCAGCTCTACCAATTAGTGGCGACATGCTGGCAGCAAAAGCAATAGATTTAGCTAAAATAATGAACATCACTGATTTCAAGGCTTCATCAGGATGGTTGCAAGGATTTAAAGAAAGTCATGGAATCACAGGGAAAACAATTTGTGGGAGTCGAATGCTGTGGATGACATCACAGTTCAACACTGGAAGAAAGAGGTTCTACCAGGAATCAAAGGGATTATCAGCCACAAAACATCTACAACTGTGATAAGACTGGTCTATTCTACAAGACATTAGCTGAAAAGGGTGACTCATGCCATGGAGGGAAGAAAATTAAAATTCACTTAACAGTTCTTCTTGTCACCAATGCAGACGGATCAGACAAACTTCCCCCACTTGTGATAGGAAAATCCAAGAATCCGAGGTGTTTTAAGGGTGTGAAAACAAAACCTACAGAATATAAATCCAATAGGAAGTCTTGGATGATTATGATTTTAATGGAACAGTGGTTAAAGAAACTGGACATTAAAATGAAAAAGAAACAGAAGATCCTTCTTTTTATGGATCAATGTACAGCACATCCACCTCTAATAATTTTGGAAAATATTTGAGTGGAATTTTTCCCTCCTAACTGTACCAGTCGTCTATAACCACTTGATTTAGACATCATTGCAAATTTCAAACTTCTTAAAGAAAAATGCTGGTTCAACATTTAATAACACTGACTGATGCAGGAAATGAAAATCTCGCTTTTAACTTACTACTAACCATGGAATTTATTTCGGCTGCCTGAAGCAGGTCAAACACTGCTTCATTAAATCTGGTGTCTCTGATGATGATGGTGATGGTATTGGTAGTGATGAGCCTATAAATGAACTAGTTCTACCGGAGGGTGCACATTTTGGAACCTTTGTGCATTTTGATGATAATCTAGCAGTGCGTGGGGAACTACAGGATGAGGAGATTATTGCTGATGTGTGGTGATCAAGAAGCTGGACCAGCTTCAAGTGACACTGACAGTAATGTGGATGACGACTCAAATCTTGAAATACCTAAGGTGAGTGAAGTGTTAAGTGCATTAAATGTGTGTAGGCGTTACATCAGTGCATTTTGATGATAATCTGGCAGTGCGTGGGGAACTACAGGATGAGGAGATTATTGCTGATGTGTGGTGATCAAGAAGCTGGACCAGCTTCAAGTGACACTGACAGTAATGTGGATGACGACTCAAATCTTGAAATACCTAAGGTGAGTGAAGTGTTAAGTGCATTAAATGTGTGTAGGCGTTACATCAGTGCCAAAAGTGACAGTGAAGGAATCTAAATTCATTAATAAGTTTGCAAAATGAGGTTTAGCACTTAGGGCAAGAAAAGTGAAACAAGCTAAATTAACTGATTTCTTTAAAGCAAAATAATAATGTTTTCTTTGTACATATCTTTGTTGTTTGTAAAAATTTGCACATGTATGCCCACTGTATTGGCTTTTTTTGTTTAATATGAATGATGCATTATCAAAATTTCAGTTGTAGTAATTCTGAGTTACAAGTAGATCTTCCCTTGTTCTCTTGATATACACATATATCAGGTTCAACTGTACATTCACCGTTAACACTTTATATGAGCCACTATATATATATATATAAAAAGAATGAAATGTCCTGGTATTTTACAATGCTAAGTGGGTTAGAGAAGCTTACAAAGAAGCTATTTAATACCATTCTTCATTGTAATTACCATATTTATCCAATTACAAGAGGGCCCCGTTTTTTAATTTTGGAATTTAGCATATCATCTCCTTAAAAGAAGACATAATAACTTCATTTTTACCTTCTATACATGTACTACATACATAGTGTATAGAGAAGGTCAGTGTGTGTATGTGTGAACAGGATAACTCAGAAACAAAAAACCAGTAAAATACCAAACTTGGTATTTAAGTTATGTATCTTCCAGGGATGTAATACAAAGATTTTAAGAAGAATATCCGCACCCCAAACCACCCTTTACATGGAAAATTTTTTAAAATTTTTATTTTTTAAAAAATGGCTCTAATGATTTTGATTATAATTCTGTGCATTAAAGATATTTATATAACAAATGAAAGTATGTCTTGAATTTTCTGGGAAGAATCTCTAAAGACCTCTTTATTCTGAATAAATTTTGCTGAATTTTGAATAAGAGATAGACAAAAACCTACAACACACAAAATGTAATTCACGTTAAAACACACAATATATGTTATATACATTTTTTTCATTGCATTGACCCTATCCGAGATATTCCTTGCTATCTGTTTCAGATTTAAAATATTTAAAACTTTTTCCTGGCCCTGCATAGAAGTGGATTTCATCCACATGGTAACCTTTTAAGAGATTTGACTATCGTTTTAGCCTTGTGTATGTGTATTCCCTTATTTTCCTTCTACTTACAAGGAAGCAAGTAATTAACACAATTTCTACTATTATTTATCTTGATTATTATAAAGTAGATAGAAGAATATGCTTTTTAACAATAATTTGTTACAGTGATGTAGAGAAAGTCATGTAATTGAATACATCAGATTTTTAAACACTTATTTTGAACATATATTTTTATCAAACTAAAGCCATTACATTTTTTCTCCCCATGGAATTGTACAGAAATTCCCGTAATGGACAAAGTTAGAGGGGGGATTGAGAACGGAAATGTATCAGTATGTAGCAAAACTTCAATGATGAATAAGATTTTCTATTTAAACAATATACCTAATACAGTACATCATTGTAAACAGTTTTAATTAATTTGATTTTGTGCAGGAAAGGAGAGAAGGTAAATGTCCTGTCTTGTATATGATAGGACACAGAATACTGCAAGACAATTATGGATTTTCGATTTAGAAACATACTTAATACAAGGATTGGCTGATAAGTCCCGGGTCTCTCAATGAAAACAGTATTTAAAAAAAAAATTATTTATTTTTTGTTGCTTTATTTCTCAACATTATGTCCAGAAAGGCTAATACATTTGTATATTGGTGCTTTAATTTAATTACACCATCTCTGTAGTGCAATTTTATTTATCAAGGCCCTCAAAATAGCTGTTTACTGCATCAATGACCTCCTCATTGCTGCGAAATCTTCGTTCTCCACGAAATGTTTTGAGGTTTGGGAACAGGTGGTAGTCACTAGGTGCTGGATCTGGCAAATAGGGTGGATGTTCAAGCAATTCAAATTGCACATTTCCCCTACTGCAATGACTAAGCAATGGGCTGGAGCATTGTTATGATGAAACAAATTTTTTTTTTTTTTTGTTGCCAAATGAGGTCTTCTTCTTTTCACCTCATCACTCAAATGTTGCAGTAAGCTTGCATAGTAGTCTCCAGTGATACTTTTACCCTCTTCCAAGTAAACAATAAAAGTATTTCGCTGTGCATCCCAGAAAACACTCGCCATAACCTTGTTAGCTGTCAAAATTGACTTTGCCTTTTTTTGGTTCACCTGGCACAATCCACTGTTTTGACTGTGATTTACTTTCTGGAGTGCAGTGATGTATCTAAGTTTCATCCATGGTAATAAGCCATCTCAAAAATTCACTGGGATTTTTATGGTAGAGCTCCACATTCTTAACAGAAACAGTTTTTCTTTGCAACTTTTGATCAGGTGTCAACAAACGCTGCACCCATCTTGCAGACCTAATGAAAGCCCAAAACATTACTTAAAAATTACCTGCACGTTACTGCCTCTACTATCCCAAACAACTTTAGTCTGCAGTCTTCCAGCACTAAATGATGAATTTTTTCAATGATCTCTGGAGTTGTCACTTCTACAGGGCATCCAGAGCGAGGCTCATCACTAGTGCTCGTACGTCCCATTTTAAACTCTGCAACCCACCTTTTAATTATTGAATATGAAGGGGCAGAGTCTTTCAATGTACTGTCCATTTCCTCCTTGATTTCTTTAGGCATTAAGCCTTTCAAATGGAAGTATTTAATCACTGCTCATTTTTCCAGATCCTTGATTTTCGTGAAAACTTTTAAAGTTGTCTTGTTTAAAATGCTGTCATTCAAAAACTAAACAAGCTATTGACCTGTAACTATGGATACAAGCTAATCTAGAGTTAAACTATACGATGCTACCGTCTAACTGGCCTAGTGGCACCATTGTGGTAAAAATTGTTTCAAGTTATTAAAATTTACGTGAAAATTCACTTAATGGATGGAAGCAAGAGGGAAAAACAGAAACATATCCAGTATGTGAAACACACAACTATACCTCTTGTTTGACCAATATGAGTACAACAATAGGCGCAACCACTGATGTGAAAGAAAATCCTCCTTTAGCCTCAGAGAAAAATCTTACAATCCTTGGTTTGTTAACAGCTAACTTTGTGGCACAAAATAAAACACAAAACTGCTGTTCATGTTATGACCTTGGCAGTAATTTTAGTCTTTACTATTTCCCGCAGGCTTCGCCATGGCAATATCTGCAAAATGTGAAATTTGCTTTTACTCTGCATGCTATTTGAAAACAAAGGCACTGCACATCATGATATTTGATATTAGTGTATTAGCTAACCAAAGAATTTGTTTTTGTTACATTACTATAATTTAGAAAAATCAGTAGGACTACCTGTTCTTGCATAAAGCTCTGCATTGTTTGTAGCTTTGGGACAACAACAACAAATTGTAACTTGTTTTCAGTGGCATCTGCTCATCCTGGAGGGCTGCCACTTCCTCCCGGATGGTGCATGTGAGGTAGTCCACACCTTTAACCTGGTTCCACTCAATTTCGTATAGTTCTTTGAGAGTTGTGCTGCTTCTCCAGGTGTATGTTGGCCAGCTTGTTTTATGTCATGCTGTTCAATTGTGAAGTTAGTGCTGTCAATTTAGGAAACCCAGAACATTGTTTTCACATTTCGGGGATGTTTGTGCTTCCACATGTTGCACACCTTTATCAATTATAGCTACAGAACATTTTAGAGAAGAAATTTGGTTTAGGAGTTCAATTTGTGATGATATCTCAGAAAATTATACGGATTGCGACAAGAAGAAGTAATTTCCTAAATGAATCTCATCTTGTGATGTTGAAAATGAGTTGGAATAGTAACACTCACCTCACTTATATGTATTATGTCCAAAACATATGTTTCAAGGGCAATTGCCCTCTTCTTCAGTTGAAGTCCGACTGATGGCTGGTATTTGTGCTCTGTGGTCTATTACGGTGGAGCCATCTGGTGTTCTCAGTAGAAGTTCAAAATCATGTGGCGGTATTTCAAAATTCATCAGTGAGGTGAGTGTTACTATTCCGACTCATTTTCAACATCACATTGATTAAAACTTCACTTGTCTCAAACTTCTGAGTTATTTAATTTGAATCTCATCTTGTTTGTAGCAATAGTGCAACAAGCAACTGCTCTATAAAAAAATGTGGAAATGGGCTGCTAGAAATTTCATGTTAGATATTATTGGTTACACTATTAAATGTTGAAACTTTCAGTACGTTTGGAAGAGTTCTGCATGTCATTTATGGATCTACGTACACACATATGGTGACTTCTGTTATGCTTATTCTGCACTATGTTAGTGCTGCTTCTTCATTTGAATGGACCCTAAGTGCAACCATGACAGGTATGGTAGTATGAATTAAAGCGATATGTGCCATGAATTGACACATTCAGGATGGCAGAGAGGGAAAGTCTACACTCTTTAGGTACGTAAGCGGGTGAACCCGATATAGGCAGGTAATTCTGATCATTTCTTCTTTTACTCGGAAAACAACAATAAACGGCAGAACAACTGTTATTGCATCCCGTGTTTGGAACGAAAATACAATTAGAACACAACATGGTTGGTCAGAACTGCTATTATTGTTTTCTATAGCAGTAGATCAGTTTCAAGGGAGCACGTCATAATGGTGGATGAAGCTTACTTGTGAAAAGTTCTGTTGTGCGTTTCATCGCTTTCGTATAACTAGGTATGTTTTAACATATTTTATTTCATTCATGTTTCTTGCGGTAGTATCAGTAACTAAACCTATTCAAGTTTGTTTTGTTTTAATGGTAGCTCGTCTGACATTAAAATTTGTTACATTATAGGGTGAATCTGATCAGCATGGGGAAGTATAAAAAGAAAGTTGGTCCTGGCGTAGATGTAACGACAATCCTGTATACCTAACATGGTAAATGCTGTGAAATCAGAAAAATTAAACATTCGAAAAGCATTGGAGCAATATGGGAGGACAAACTGCTTTAAGTAGAGAAGAAGAAAAAGCTTTGGTTGAAGGATTACTGGTTAGTGCCAAATGGGGTTTCCCTCTAAGAGTTCAAGATATCAGAAGCGTAGTACAAAGCTATTTAAATAGGATAGGAAAAACAGAAAAAAAGATTACTGACAACAGACCTGGCAAGGAATGGTTAAGTGGGTTCCTTGGAAGAAATAAAGAATTAAGTGTAAAATTAAGTGCAAATATAAATAGGGCCAGAGCAGCTGTTACACTTGCTACAGTGCGTGAATATTTTTCTAATTTAGAGACATAAATGGAGGGAGTCCCTCCATCTAACATCATTAATTATGATGAAACCAATTTCTCAGATGATCCGGGCCAAGTTAGTCATCGTCAAACATGGTGTAAAACACCCAGAAAGAATAATTGATTCTTCAAAGAATAGCATTAGCGTTATGATATCAGCTATAGCAGATGGAAAATTGCTTCCTCCGTATAGTGTACAAGAGTAAGCATCTCTATTACACAGGGTGCTGGCTATAACTGAAATATGAGTGGATGGTTTGATATGAGTATGTTTTCGGACATTCTGGTTCCTTTTGTAAGAAGATTAGAAGGGACAAAGCTGCTAATAGGGGATAATTTAACAAGCCACATTTCTCTACATATCATCAAACAGTGTGAGTTTCACAATGTGTGATTTGTTCTATTGCCACCTAACACCACCCCCTTGAGGTAGCATTCTTTCGACCACTCAAACGTGCTTGGAGGAGTGTTCTTGACAAGTGGAAACAACATAACAGAGGTGTAGTTCCAAAATCAGAATTTCCTCGCCTTCTTAAAAAGGCATTTGATGAAATTGGAGATAATAAGAAACAGAATATCATATCCGGTTTTGCAAAGACAGGGATTGTTCCCTTCTACCCAGAAAAAGTTCTCTCTCAAGTTGTAGGTGTAAATGATGATAATGGTACACAGGAAATGGAAAAGTCATGGACAGAAGCATTTGTGGATCACTTAAAGAAGTCTCGTACTGGAGAAGCAGCTAAGAGAACAGAAGCGGTTCATAAGACTTGTTTGAATGTTGCGTCAGGTAAGGGAGTGGTTGTGGAAGATCTTGAGAGTCAACAAAATGTCCACATTACAGGTGAAGGAACCAGTGTAGATGAGCCAGCAGAGAGAGATGATGATGATGATGATGATGATGAAGCATCAAAAGCAGTTGAGGAAAGTGAGGATGAAACTGAAGAAATTTCAAGAGGAGAGTTTGTTGTGGTAAAATTTTCACCGAAGAAGAGGGTTAGATACTTTATTGGAAAGATTGAGGAAGAAGTTGATAAAGATTTGTTTTAGGTTAAGTTTTTAAGAAAAAAAGAAAGTGATAACTTGAACATGTACTTCGTTTTTCCAGAGACTGAAGACATTGCAGAAGTAGAGAGAAGTGAAATAATTCGAAAAATCTGATGCGAAACTCAAAGAAGAGGAAGTTATATGTTCAGAAACATAGATGATATGATTAATAAAATTGAGTAATGGACAGTTTCAATGATGAGAACCTGTTTATTGATAAACTGAGCTGTGTTTTTCTTCTTTGTAATCATATTCTGTAATCGACCTTTGGTTACGAACATGTGCTGAAACATTTGGAGTCCTACAAAATAAATATGAATATAAATGCACAATTTATATACCATTGCACTATGCGGATGACACCGATCGGTAAACAATTAAATAAATACCCCATTGTTGAAGTCAGTCAATGATGATATTTATGTATCATTATTGTCAGATATGAAGGAACATATCTTCCGTGCTTCACCACTTTTAACAGATTATTTCATTTCAAAATATTAAATTATATGCAAATTTTGATCGGATTCACCTGCTTTTACAGTACTTTCATTACCAAAGGAGTAAATTTGTTACTTTTTACTTTCTCTAGCTCCATATGTATAATGTACATAGGGATAGAGAAGTATTGTATTCCACCCAAAAATTCGATACCGAGATTTCACTGGAAATACATGTTTTAGGACCCCCTGTATAAAAAAAAAGCATTTTCCGAAAAAGGTCTGTGTGTGTGTGTGTGTGTCCGTATGTCAGTGAACATGATAACTCAAAAACGAAAAGTAGCTAAAATACCAAACTTGGTATTTACGTTTAGTATCTTCCAGGGATGCGACTCAAAGATTTTGAGAAAAATCCCCCCACCCCAAACTACCCTTTACATGGAAGTTTTTTCGAAAATTTTGATTTTCTTAAAAATGGCTCTAACGATTTTGATTAAAATATCATATATTAAAGATATTTACCTAACAAATAAAATGTATACCTTGAATTTTCTGGGAATAGCTTCTGCAAACCTGTTTATTCTGGATGAATTTTGCTTAATTTGGCATAACTAGTAAACCGTAAGAGATAGACAAAAACTTGCTATACAAATAATTTAGGTCTTGTTAAAATACACAAGTTATTTATATATGTTTTTCTCGTGGAGTTTACCGTTTTCGAGGTATTCATTGTTATTCGTTTCAGTTGTGAAGTACTTATATACTTTTCTCAGACGGGAGTGTCCGCTTTTCTTTTGTTCTACTCCTGGACAAGAAAAGAAGCGATTTGTAATGACAATCGCATAACAACAGCTTTTAAAACATTTGACTATTGGTTTAGCCTAGTGTATTCCCTTATTTTCTTCCTAGTTATACGGAACTAGGTAATAAGAACATTGTGCTAATGAGTACCTCGATTAGCAAGGTGCAGAGAGAAGAAGAATCTTATGTATGAAGTTTGTAGAACAGCTAGAGAAAGTCATGGGAGTGTAACACATCATATTTTTCTTTATTGGTACACAGTTTGTAGATCTTATGCAAAGTGATATAATGCAACAATGGGAATGCCTGCAATATAAAAAGTGATTCTGAAGAGTGTAAAAGCAAGGCAATCCATCTTTAAAACTTTCTAAACCAAGATAAATATCATAAGAGATTTAGAATGTGGGTTTCATTTTGCAGAAGAAAAACATTTTAATCAGTAAAAAGAGCATGGATTTGTTGTTTACATTATGAGGTGATTAATATGGTGGGACCCAAAAACTAAAAAGAAAATTGCATGAAAATGGTCCATACTTAAAACCATGATCAATTCTACTATCCGACCGATGTGAAAGCTAGTATTCTAAATCCATCCACTTCTTCACCCATTAATAATTACCCAATGAAATGCATGCATCAAGACTCTCCAGAACACACTAACAATAGCCGATAAATCATATATTAGAACAGATTTTCCCATTATACTCAGATTATATTCACTACCAAAAATCTACAAACAAGGTAATAAAATGAGACCCATAGTGAATGACATTAACTCATACAAACTAGTTAAATGGCTGTCAAAACAAACTCTCTACCCACTTACCAAAGTCTCAGCATAAAAAACTTTATAGAACTAACAAGAGACAACTTTCAAAGATAAATATTGCACTAACAGAAATGATGGCCATTTGATGTTACTGCATTGTTCCCTAGCATAGCAATTGCACCAGCACACAAACAGAAGACTACGTAAAACTAATAATCTTTGTTTGAACCAAAACTACTCTTTCCAAGAAAAAGTCTTGAAACAAACCACTGGACTAACCAAGGGCAACCCTCTGTCACCTTTCTTAACAGAATTATGCAAGAGTTATTTTGAATGCCCAAACAGTTTGCCACAACTTTTAAAAACCTGGTACAGATATGTAAATGAAATTTCGGCATTATTCCAATAAAACTTGCAGAAGATACCCTAAAATTGCTAAATTTACAAAAAAAAAAAAAAAAAAAATAAGTAAATATTCCATAAAATTCGCTATAGAAAAAGAAGAAAATGGTTTGTTATCTCATTTAAATATTAAAATCATTAGAAGTCACAATAAACTTACTTTCGGCTCACTCACACAGAAAACTACATAAAGAAGAATAGCTACAATCCTATAGCACAACCCACAGACTGGTACACCTACCTCTGGAAAATGAGCAATATCATACAATAGGCATCAAAAACGTTACCAAAATACCCTAATAGAAAGAAGATAAAAACATTTGAAAGACAGGGAAATAACAACACTCCAAATTCCATAAATACAGAAAATTCACTTATCACCTTTGGGCACTCCATACATTTAAAAAAAATCTTCAAAAAGCAAAACATCACCTTAGCTCCTCAAATTCACCATAGTGTACAAAAACTGCTGTGCAACAAAACAAAAGACTCTATCCCTAGAAAAAAGTTAGCTGGAATATACCAAATAGATTATAATCTAGTATGCAAGAGAAATCTGGAAACAAGACTAAAAGAACATATGAGATGTTTATACCAAAAACAGTTAAGACAAATCAGCAGTAGTGCATCATTTCTGGATCTCACACCTAGTATAAAACTTTTAAAACCTATAAGAAACAGCTACGAATTAGAAACCTGGGAAAGGTCATATACAAAAACAGAAAGACCTCGTAACCAGCCTAGGAAGATTCATCACCCCGTCACCATAAATGTACAGCCTCCCATGAACAGGAAACAAAAGTGGCACGATCAGTTGCAGAATTGTTGATAATGGGAGCAAGAGATGTAGTGTTACCATTTACCAACTCACTCATTATATACTGATAAGGGCATTTCAGATGGTCATCTAGAGCATAATATTAAAATAAGCTTTCATAAAACCAAGATTGTCTGATAGTATACACACAGAAAAAACTGAAGAGAGACACAGGAACTGTCTGAAAATATTGATCCCAGGCAGAGTATTTTTTTAGCTTGGATGATTGCTCTATCTTTTAATAGGCTGTAATGTATATATAGAAATAAATTAAACAAAATTCCCAATATGCCAGAAGCACTATATTATGCGTTAAGACAATTTGTGATTGTGGAAATGCATTTACTTGATATTCACAGAAAATGCCTGGGAAGAAGTCACAAGATAATGTAATAAGCATCTCGTTACTTTCTGGAATATTATCTGAACAGCTTCAATCATTCTGTAAAGCTGCATATCTGTATTTTCAAGACCTGAACATGACAAAATTATTCACAAAATATCAACTCCCTTTTTTAGAAAATGTTGGAATCAAGAAATAACCATTAACATTCTTAGGTAGCAGGGGACAGCTGGATTTTCAGTGAAATATTTAATTAACCCAGTATGGCTTTAAATTCTAACAGAGCAATTGATTTTGAATTATGCAGAGATTAGATTAGATTTATTGTCAACTGTAGGAATTACAAGAATTCATGGTATCGTCAAAACAAAAACAAACAATAAATGAACAAGATAAGAATAACTATATACACTTAATTACAATATGTTAAATTACACACCCTAAAGTATCATAATTATTTAAAAGTATTTGCAAATTCTTCAATTGAGTAAAAACAGTGCTGCAATAACAATTCTTTTACTTTGCATTTAAATGCAGCTTCTGAGGTGTTAAGTTTTATATAATCTGGTAACTTGTTATATAACATAATCCCAGAATGTCTTATGCTTTTGCCAAATAATGATGTTTTATGTGTAATTATGCTCAATTTATGACTATTTCTTGTATGATAGCTATTCTTTTCACAGTTTGCCTGAAAGTATACTAGATTTTTCCTAACAAAAGTGACAACTTCTAATATATACAGGCAAGGAAGTGTCAAAATGCAGAGTGTTTGAAATAAATTGTTGCAGGAATCCCTTTGTTTCTTCCCCATTATTATTCTAATTGCTCGTTTTTGAATTTTGAAGATTATGTTTTCTTTATCATAATTACCCCAAAATATCACGCCAAATTTTAATAAACTGTTGAAATGTGCAAAATATAGATTCCTCAAAGTTTTTAAGTTTGCAATATTTTTTTATAGATCTAAACATAAAACAAAGCTGACTCAACTTAGATGCCAGTTTCTCAACGTGCGTGCTCCATTTCAAGTGCTAATGGATGATTTGAAATAGTCTGCAGGTAAGACTGGACTGAATGAAAAGGAACTACAAAATGTGGAAATTATTAATCATACCGTATGTGATACGTGAATATAATTTTCAGCTCAAAATTTGGCATGTCATAAAATCACCATGTATTAGTCAGTCATACATAACCAAAGGTTGCTAGCGAAGGTCCCAGTAGAGGTGGTTTGATAGACATTCCGGCACAGAACAGGTCACCTTAGTAATGGAAAGCGTAGCATGTGGGTTTTGTTATGTGTTTCGTATAACACGTTCAGAGGTTGTTTACGTGGCATATGGCAACAGTTGTTCCTTCGCTGCATAATCCCAAAAGTATGCAATTTTTAAATACACATAAAACTTTAAATAGAAAAGTTTGAAAATTGCAACATCAAGTTTTGAACAAATCAAAGTGTAAGCTAATCGACTGCTATCTTCGTTTGGTGTCATTTTTAAACAGCCTGTATATCCAATGCATAAAGTATTTAATAAAAACAAAGTACTCTAAAAACAAACATGAGTTTGACATCTGGCATATGCCTAAGAGTTTAATGGATAAAAAAAAAAAAAAAAAAAAGAGAAATAAATAAAATAAAAAATAAATAAAAAAATAAAATTCTCAAAAGAGAAAACGCAAAGATATTATGGATTAATGGTATGAAATTTTAAAGAAAATTACTTTTTAAATATTTAACTTATATCAATATAGTTTTAGTTTTTTCTTATTGACTTTACAGCTAATGGTCAAAACATCACATTCAAGCACTAATTTAGAGAATGTGGCTTTTTGTTATACATTCCTACCCCCAATTTAACATCTTAAAATTACCAGCAGAGGACATGATATTTGTGCTATATTTACCCCAAAGTACTATTCCTGCATGCCTTTGCACATTCAAACATACAGTTGTAAACCATATTCATCAATATGCCAAAACAAGCTCCAAAAATCATATTATTTTAATGAAAGTTATGCTATGTTTACTAAATCCCAAGTTTTATTTAGCCATTCTTTGCATATGTAAATATGCACATTATTTTAATGTTTACAATAATTACATATTTATATATTGTTTATTTGAGGCATTATTTTACCTTGAACTAATGCAGGCAATAATATTTTAAATAAAAGTATTCTGTTATTCATTGTTCCCATATTATTGTAAAGTCATTCAAATATAAAACAATCAATAAAAAGGTCTATCAATCTATGATACAATGCTAATATAAAAATATGTGGTGTTCCAGTCACATGACTTTCTCTACCTATTCTGCAAACAAACTTCTTACAAAAGATTCTTCTTTCTATTTCATGCTAATCAATATAAACATTAGCAGTATGACCTTAATACTTAGTTCCTTATAAGTAGAAGACAACTAAGGGAACACATTTGGCTTATGATACAATGCTAATATGGTGTTCCAGTCACATGACTTTCTCTACCTATTCTGCAAACAAACTTCTTACAAAAGATTCTATTTCATGCTAATCAATATAAACATTAGCAGCATGACCTTAATACTTAGTTCCTTATAAGTAGAAGACAACTAAGGGAACACATTTGGCTTATGCGTTAGTCAAATGTTTTAAAAGCAGTTGCTATGTGACTGACATTAAAATTCTGTTCTCTTTGCATGGCCAGGAGTAAAACAAAAGAAGCATGTATGTTTTCTGTTTGAAAAAAGTATTTTTAAATTCAAACAAGAAACAAGGAATAATCTGGAAACCGTTAGCTTCACAATAAAAATGTATAGAATATAAATTGTGTGTTTTGATGAGATCTTCGGTTTTCAGGTTGTAAGTTTTTGTCTATCTCTTATGGTTTAATATTATGCAAAAGCGTCCAGAATGAAGAGGACTTGAGAGTCTATTCCCAGAAAAGCCAAGATATACAGTTTATTTGCCAAATAAATATCTTTCAAAAACATACTTTAATCAAGATCTTATAGCCATTTTTGAGAAAATTGAAAAATCTTCCTGTAAAGGGTAGTTTAAGATGGGGGAATTTTCCTCCAACTCTTTGTGTTGCATCCCTGGAAGATACTAATCTTATGTACCAAGTTTGGTGTTAACTGACTTTTTAAGTTACAAATCTCTTTATAAAAATGTTTGCTTTTTGGACTCAACAGGCCTCTAAAATATACAGGAAGCAGATGAATAAATGCAAATAGAGAACCATACTAATAGTATTGTCATAAACGAAGTACAAATATGATGGTCTAATGTGACTGCTGCAGGGCAAAGGATAGTCACCCCTACGTCTGAGATAGGCAACCATAAGCCATCCTAAAAACATCATCAACATTTTCTCACAAACATGTATCCTTTAAAGTTTTAAAAAATAACACCCATCCACAATTTTATACAAAACGTATTAGGTCACTTAAAAGAAAGACAAGGCACGCCTACCACAAAAGAAGGAAATCAGAATGGCATTTTAATAGATTTAAAGAACTAACCAAGCAATTACAAGATGAAAAGTTGCAAGCACAGGAATGGTTTTCAGAAGAAATCCTTAAAAGGGAAAATAATGGCTGGAAGGTTTTCTACAATTACTTGAGAAGAAGCAGGGGAAATAAAGATGAGATACCAAGATGGTTTTCAAGTTAATGGAATTGTTTTAGTAAATGATAAGGACAAAGCCAACATATTAAGTACTCATTTTGTATTGGTTTTTCATAAATTGGATGATAGTTCTGGACACCAAACTGGGGATGGAGGAGAATCACTTTTTCAAATAATGGCATCCAAATTAAGGAAAAGAATCAAGATGCTACAGAATGGTAAATCGAAAGGACCGGACAAAATACCTACAGAAATTTTAAAAATAGGGGGAGATGCCATAATTCCCTATCTAATGTGTCAATTAACAGCTGTACTATACTGGAAGACTGGAAAATCGCTATCGTAGTTCCAATATATAAAGGGGGTAATAAACAAGACCTGTTAGCCTAACTTCAGTAGTGTGTAAAGTAATGGAACATTTAATTACAGAATACGTACGGGAGGAGCTAGAAAACAAGAAGTGCAACATGGGTTTAGATCTGGGTATTCGTGTGAAAGCCAATTAACCTCATTATTTCAGGATTTGGCAGATGGGGTGGATGCAGTGGGGAGAGACTTTTCTAAAGCTTTTGACGTAGTGCCACATAATTTGCTCATCCAAAAGCTAGCAAAAACAGGAGTCGATAATCACATAGTATCGTGGATAGAACATTTATTTAAAGGAAGGACACAGAGAGTAAGAGTAGGTAAAGAACCATCTGAAAAGGGTTTTGTAAGTTCAGGCATGCCCCAAGGCTTGGTACTGGGTCTGTTACTTTTTGTTACCTTAGTTAATGATGTAACTATAGATATCAGATGCCAGATAAGATTGTTCACATGCGATTGTATTATTTACAATAAGATTCAAAATACCACGCATGAGACTGCTTTTCAGGATGACCTAAATGAAATAAGTAGGTGGGCCACTGCAAACAAAATATAAATTAATGCTAGGAAATGTATCATCTAATTTGGCCACATGGACTGCACACTCTTCCAGATTTTCTTGCACACCTAAATAGCCTTAGATCACAAATACAGTTCACAATGGAAGTTGAGAAAAATGCTTCCCTCCCATTTCTGGACATTCTGGTTACCAGAAAAGCGGACGGAACTCTTGGTCATGCCGTCTACCGAAAACCTACACACACGGATCTTTATCTCAACGCAAACTGCTTCCACCATAAGTCACAACGAATGGGCATTCTAAACACATTGGCATTTAGAGCAGTTTCTGTATCAGACCCAGATAATCTGCAAACGGAATTTCAACACCTAAAATTCACACTCCAACAAAATGGATATTCAGCCAAGGACATCACATCAGCGCTGAAAAGAGCCGGACGAAAAAGAAACCCCAGCAAGAACACTCAACAAAAAGACAAGCCAGCCGCCATAGCCCATATACCGTTTACCGGCAATTTTTCGGGAAAGATTAGTAGACTACTCTACAAATATAATGTCAAAACCATCCATAAGCCACCACCTAAAATCAAAAATTTGGTCAGGCCAGTTAAAGATAATTTAGCTCTCAGAGTACCTGGTGTCTACCATATTCCTTGCGAATGCAGCGCAGCGTACATTGGCCAAACAGGACGCACTATTGCCACACGCGTTTCTGAACACCAAAGATCAATAAGGCTTATGCAACCCGAAAAATCTGGACTGGCTGAACACTGTATAGAACAGAGCCACAGAGCTAACTTTACTAACACCAAGATAGTGGCAAAGTGTTCGAACTACTGGGAAAGGAGAGTAAAAGAAGCTTTAGCCATCTCATCTGAAACAAATAATCTAAATCGCGATTCTGGCCTACAATTAAGTTCAGCATGGACACCAATGTTAAAGAGCCTTAACACCTAATCCTGTACCTGCAGTCTTCCAAGACTTATCTTCTAGCAGGTGCGTGCTCAAACACAAAACATTAGCCGAATAACTGCTATAAATAGTTTTCTACGAAGTCCATGTCCATGTCTCAGTCATCTTAAATACCAGGCCATAATATCTCGGGAACCAATCAGATGTTAGCTTCATCCCAGCTCTTATAAATACCAGTCTCCGCAAGCTCAAACCATCAGTTCACCCTGAAGACGAGGAAGATGTACTTCTTCGAAACGTTGGTGTCAAGCCAAGTTTTTACCTGGCTAGAAGCCCGAGAAGATTTTGAATTAACATGTCGCCAGGAAAGCTTCAGTTCTTATTTTAAGTAGTTAGGTGTTTAAAAAATGTGTGTGTGTGTGTGTTTTTTGTTGTTGTTGTATTACTATTCTTAATTTAATTGTAAGATTATTATTGTAAGTGAATTTTGCACATTTAACTCTGCCACTGGGCAGTTCCCAATTGTAGAGAATAAATACATGCATAAACAATACTTTAGAAAATAGTGAAAAAACTGTAAGTACTGAATTGTCCTCTAATGCTGATACAAATATTAGCACTTATTCACCTCACAATTTGTATATCAAGTGAAATCTTGATGTAGAATTTATGGGTAGAATACAATACCTTCTCTACCCACATGTACACTACTGTTTGTGAAAAAGGAAACACATGGATGTAATACCCCAGAGTAGGTACATGATGGTATACAATGATTAACTTTTCAAATTATTATATGACCAGGATTTGAACCATGGATCTCCTAGTCTCTAGCCGGTTGCTCTACCACTGAGCTACCATGGCAACATGGCACAGCATTCAATTTCTCAACTGACTCACATGTTTCCCAGTAAACCATAAGGTGAACTCATATTATTTTGAGATGACAACCCCAATGGCAACTTGCAATGTTGCAAGTACATTAAGTCCCAGGATTCATAGTATAGCCAACTATTACGGATAACAGGAGATTTGTGGTTCAAATGCCAGCTAAGGCATTGAACTTTTTCTGTCTGACTCTACCTATCGAACTCCTGTCCCTCACAGGTTTATGTGAGAAAACAATTAAACATGACCTTTTGAGCCTAGATATTATTTAATCTCTAATTACAGCTGCTATATATCATGGGGATCTGTGACACTGGTTATTTGAGGACATGGGTACTGACTGCTGCAGGTGAGCTCACTGGATACGTGTGCATGTGTTGAAGCTGGACTACATGGCATGTGAGCAGTGTTCCAGTGTCATCCTGCATAGCTCAGTACCCACTCTTTGCTGTGTATCACCTTTTTCTATCCCACACTGTCAAGAGACCAACCATTCTGACCTGTTTCATTTCACTTATATGCTTTGGTGTTGATGAGGCATACTGGCACTGCACTGACTACACTTGCTTGGTCTCCGTGTACCCCATCTCTGTGATATGCATGTCCATGTACTCAATGGTATGTGAAGAGTTGTATATATTCTATTCATTGATTTTCTCTACTCAATGCTCTACCATTATTATAAGTGTTTATTCTTTTTAATCTAGATAAACTTTCATTAGACATTTACATATTTCTCTGTCGGTACAAGGATGGTAAAGTGATAGTCGTGTTTTTTTAAAAAAAACTGTATTACTAATTGGTAGATTTAATGGACATTTTAGAATGAGAAATATAGCTCTTTTTCTTTATAGTCTTTTTCCAAATAGTTATTTACCATAATTATGTTACAAAAAATTAAGTTACATGTAAATGGAAAAATATTTATAAGAGTTTTTCTTAAATACAGTTCTGGAGTCTTGCTCAGACTCTGGCACATTTACACACTCACAACCCACGACCCCTGCATCACAAAATACCAAAGCTCAGCCATGGGGACCGCCATACTTAAAACATCTATTTGCATAGTTTGGATCATTTTTTAAGTGTATACCACAATTTTAAAATATGCTGCCTATGCAAGGCAGGTTGGGGTATTTTAAAATAGCTATGCATTGTCCTCTTAACCTGAACAGTTGTGGAAAAAAGATACTGCTAACCACAAGGAACTCTTTATGCGAGTAAATATTTCAACGAACTATAACTTTAATCAGAAAATATATATTTTTTGGAAAAGATTAGTCAAGGTTAATGCTAATTTTCTTTCAGTTTTCCTTTCTTTACAGGGAGAGAGAGAGAGGAAGACAAAACAATAATTGCTGATTATGGTTCAGGTTGATAGTCAACCTTCAGCTTTGGCAGTAAAAAGTTTTCATTTTTTAAACATGCAATGGAAAAATGTTACTTTATGTTGCACAGTGAAAATGTTATACTACATACTCCCAAGAACAAATTTATGCTGGTTATAGCATAATTACACTATGATTGGAATTTCTAATGGCGGATGAGTGAAAACAAGTGGATAGTGCTGCATAAGTTTTCCGAGCTTTATTACAACAGTACTTCACAAAGCAAGGTGAAAATAGTAAAATTGGGTGCATCAAACTGAAATAAAGGCGAGATGTTTATTAGCCAGAAACAGCCACAAAAGGTGATCATATATATGCCGTAGGAACAATGGCTACCATGTGTTGCAATAAATGGAAGTAATGCAGTGACGCAGCTACTATAAAACGACTTGAACTATGTCTAGAATTTAGCTGAGAAAAGGGCAAATGAAAATAAAAGTCTTTCAGATTGCCTAAACAACATAAATATCAGTACAGTGGAGCTTAGCGACTAAAAATACAGGAAGAGCTATACACCAAAGAAAAATGATTTCTCTGCTTCATGGCAATGTGACACGATTAAAAGAAGAAAATGAGAAGTGAGCAGCAGCTAATGAGTGCCTGGGAAAGGAACTGTGGAGCCTGAAGGAAACTTATTTCTCTATGGAGACTCCAAGGCAGAGAACCCCAATGGTCTCCGTAACAACATCTAGCAAATATGAATTACTACACTCGTGAGTACACTCTTTCTTCTAGTACTCCATCCTTTACTACGAATTCCAGACGCCCGCAACACACTAAATATAGGAGAGTAAAGAACCATGCTTTGGAGAAGAATGTCTTTTCCACCGAAGTAAACCAAAACGTCACAGAGGAAGAAAGCAATGGCAGCCCAAGAGTGATGATGGTGATATAAATGCGACGGATGATGATGTACTGGTATCAAGGACAAGATTCATCAACTGAGCATGGAGGAGGCCCATAAACAGAAAACTGTTGATACTAATGACATTCGTAGGAATAATTCTGCTGTCGAAGTAATGGGGGAAATTTCCAACACCGTGAGAGCAGCGAAGAAGAAATTCTGTGGAGCAATTATAGTGGTGAACAGTGTAACAATAACAAGAGATAAATGTTCCACATTTATACAAGATGGGCATGTGATGCTCTAGGAACCATATTTTGTGATGTAAACTGGTGCTTAGATACATATATGTTGTCTAGAAAAGGATGGACTCCATTTAAACTAAGGGGTCATATCAACTAGGCAAAATCATTAGTAAAATAATTCAAATGTGCAAAAATCAGGGAAATGGACTGACGGTATAGATGGTGAACAAAATCTGCAAATAAATCAGATTTTTTCCTGCAAATCAGGATAAGTAATGCTACTGCAACTTCAGGTATGGTAGGGAATGTGCAGAAAAAATTAAATTCTTACATTTAAACATGCAATGTCTAAAAAATAAAATGGCTGTATTACTGGCCTCACAATTCAAACAAGTCAATTTTATGTGCCTTAGATGAAATTCCATTATATAAAGTCAAAGGGTTTGGAAATGGGAATGTATATTTAAAAATGGGGAAGGATGGCATGTCATTTAAAACAATAAATAAAACAAGTTATCTTCATGAAGAAAAATGTTTTGAACATACAGTTATTGTAACAAACAGTAAGAAAAGTAAATTAACACTTGCTTGTATATATAGGGCTCCAGATGGACGAATAAAAACATTTCTAGAGAAATTTGACACATTACTTGTTACTCTGAAAAATAAGTCAAATAAATTAATTATATGTGGAGACTTTAACCTAAATGTTCTATTAAAAGATAAGTATACAGCAGAAATGTTATCTATTATTCACTCACATAATTTAAAAACCATGATTAACACACCCACCCATATAACAATCACTTCTGAAACATGCCTTGATCAAATTATAATCAAAGAAAACTCCACCCCTTACAATGTGAAATTTTGAGACCACAATGCGGTTCTGCTGCATATGCACATTAATTTAGAAACTGCATCACCAGAACAAGTAACATTTAAGAGGATATATAGCAAGGAAAACTTGGCAGATATAAAGAAAGAAAGAAACAGGAACAATTAAAACTAATAATGAGAAAATTAATCTTAAGGGTACCCAGAAGCCAACAGATGTTGCAAATGCTTTTATGAGCCATTTTTCAAACATGGTTGGCAATTTAAACTCCCTGCAACCCACATATGTTGGTAAGGAAAACATCTACGCCATCTATCCGAGTCCAGTAACAAAAAGTGAAATTATTGGTGTGAAAACTAAATATTCATGGGGCTCAGATGGTATACCAGACTCAGTAATTAAAGCCTGTGTAACATATATTGCTGAACCGTTAGCAGATATATGTAATGCTTCATTACACTCTGGAACTTTTCCCCAGGTATTCAAAATAGCTAAAGTACCTCCCATTTTCAAAAAAGGAGACACATAATCCTGAAAGTTATGGACCTATCTCAATCTTGTCTGTATGCTCAAAGATACTTAAACGGATAATGTATAATAGAGTGGTATCCTTTCTTGAAAAATGTGATATGTTTACACTCTCTCAGTTTGGTTTCTGAAAGGGTAAGTCCATTATGAATGCTCTACACTTATCTGTAGATGATGTCCTTAAAGCAACAGATCATAATCAGCGCACAGTTGGTATATTTCTAGATCTTTCAAAGGCTTTGGATACAGTCAATCATAAAATATTATTGGATAAACTAGATAAAGTTCGCATAAAAGGTATAGTGAATGATTGGTTTAAATCCTATCTAAGCCAAAGTATGTGGAAGTTAATGGTTACCATTCTATATCAGCACCTCTAAAAGATGGAGTTCCACAAGGGTCAATTTTGGGAACTGTTTTGTTCTTGATCTATATAAATGACTTGCCATCAAATGTCAATGACACCAATATCATACATAAAAGACTAGCAGGAAATAAGCTCCACTTAAATGTAGATAGCACAACTTTTATAAACCTCAGCCCAGATAAAACATATAAAGAACTACACATTTGCATTAATAATCACCCCATAAACAAAGGCAATGAAACAAATTTCTTAGGAGTTTGGATAGATTCACAGTTAAAATGGAACACACATATTGATTATCTAGCCAGCAGATTGTCCAAAATCTGCTATGCATTCAGAGTGACAAGTAAAATGTGTACCACAAGTGTATTAAGATCTATGTTCACTCCATTTTAACCTATGGTATTCCAGTAGGGGGCATGTCCACAAATCTATATGCTATCTTTAAATTACAAAAGAAAATATTAAAAATAATAAAGTAACTTCCAGTGAAAACACCAAGCAAAACAGTATTTAAGGAATTAAATATAAAATATATTCTTTACACACACACACACCCACACCCACCCACCCACCCCCACACACCCCCACACCCACACCCACACCCCCACCCACCCACACACACACCCACCCACCCACCCACCAACACCCACCCACCAACACCCACACCCACACCCACACCCACACCCACACACACACATACTTGAAACATTATGCTTCATTCACAAAAACAGGAATCTCTTTAAAACAAATAATATGTATAAAGCACATAATTTTGAACCGCATTCTGCCATACAAATAAGAGTCGCAGTAGCATTTCCCAACTTGTACAATATATTGCCTGGATATTATAAAGAATTGGTCTACAGCAAATTTAAATGTTCAATAACTTAAGCTCTCTAAGAGCATATACCCTTCAACATTCAAGAATTTAAAAATATAAATTTATAAATACTGTTACTTGTACATACTATTGGATATATATACTGATGAAGCAATGATTTATGTATAAATCAAAAGGTGAATAAAGATTATTATTATTATTATTATTAAATTCAATCCAATCTGGCTCAAATTGGTAAGGATGAATTTAATTTGTTGCCATTAGCACTCTGTATTAAATTTAAAGAGTAGAACAATAATATCAACTCACCTGTTTAAATGCCTACACTACCCCTGCTTGATTCAATGATGTCATGCAATTGTGTATTTCCTTGTAACTCGGGAACTCTTGCATCAGCAGGAATGTGGAACAGTTCATTGTGTTCTATTTTCATTCATTTACATTTCCCATCTGAGTTTGAACCCCTTTAGTGACCATGTGCAATGTTTTGCCTTAATGAGAAACCTTGCTAACTTGCCTGGTAGAGGGAATCCTGCTGAGCTTGAAGCTGCCTCTTGTTGAGCCTGAGCTTGCTGAGCCTGTTGACTGGGGTGTAAGTGTAAATGTGTATGAGAATGTGCATGCGTATGAGCATGAGTATGAGCATGGTACTCAGGAGAGATGCCTGCCATCTGAAGGCGTACCATGGGATCTGTGGCAAGAGCTAATCGTTCTGCAGCTTCTAGTTGAGCAGCTGCCACGGAACCAGGATGAGGATGTGCATGTGTGCCTGGAGGACCTACTGGTGGGGGTCCATGAGGTCCAGCAGGACCAGTTGGTATACCTGTTTACAATAATTCAAACACAATTAATAATCCCCTAGTACTGAGACATACAACCACATTGTTATAACCTGACCTATGTTATGATATCACCTGTACACCCACAACACAGAGTTGAACAGCACTGAATGCGATGTTTAGAGAGATCTGGCTGCAGTCTCCCGCAGTAAGCTTAAACTGGGGCTGGTGAACAAGACCCTAGTTATTGTTGACTGGGTGCATGCCTTATGCTCTGTGACTACAAGATCATAAAGCTGGAGATGGCCAGCCATGAAGATGAGGTGTATTCGCGACATGGGCAGAGAGACAGTGGCAAGCCAGCACATCTAACAAAAGACTTATCCACAGGTGGAAGAACGGAGGTATCGATGCCAATACCATGTGCCTTGCACAGAAGAGTGCACAATTGGAAAGTAGACATGGCAAAGGATGTCAGTATCTTATTACCTGTGGAGTTGATATTGGGATGAAGCACTGTAAGCCAGTGGGTGTGATACGGGGACTGCTTCTTAATAAAATACAATACAAAACAGAAGCTGCAAGATACAGTGTTAGGACCTCTGTTTTTCATTATACAGGGTGGAAGATGACATTTAATCACCCTTTTAAACAATGAAAGAGCACATTGTTTGAGTTGTTTTTCTGATAAACTTTTTCCATTAAGCTTTAGTTCTTGAGATACTTATAGTTTTAATTTGCATAACATGGTAATATAGCAAATTCAACAGCAGGTTAACTTTAAATTCTTCAGCTATGGCAACAAACAAACAAATTAAAATTTAGTTGAGTCGATTTTGTAACACTACATCACTTACTTTTTTATTTCGGAAAACATGTTTCAGAAGCCATGTGCTTCCATTGTCAATTCCTTAGGTAGTCGACCAAAGGAATTGACAATGGAAGCACATGGCTTCTGAAACATGTTTTCCGAAATAAAAAAGTAAGTGATGTAGTGTTACAAAATCGACTCAACTAAATTTTAATTGTTAAAACACATCACTGTCTCAAAGTCCACCATATATCAGGAAACAAACAAATACTGCAAATACACAGAAAATGTCATATGATTTTTAACATAACCTAAATATAATATGAAATAGGTAACTGAAGAACTATTTACAATATTATGCAAATTATTACTAGGAAGTTATTTATGAAAGCAAATAAAATCTTGAGAAACTTACATTGCCTAATTATACTGCCTTTCTTTGTGAATTATAAAAATCTGTCAATACCTGATTAATGCCAGATAAGAACAGAAAACCATGAGAACTTCTTTTAATGCTCTCTAAACATCCAATGGGATACCACAATAGTGCAAACTACACCATGACCGCTGCTTCAGGATCTTCTTCTACCTAGTGAAGGATTTCTTCTTTAAGTATGAGGAAAAAGGAATGGATATGAGCAAAGACACAGAAAGAGTGTGTTTGAGCCGAAATTCACCTGTTAGCATGGATGCTTAGGAGAGAGGGAAGTAATTTGGCATTGAAGGGAAGGAAGACAGCATTGTATCATCTGAACATGGCACACAAACAAACTGGCTTCTTCGAGAGAGAGAAGGGATACAATTAAGGAGTAAAAAACACTAGAAACATTTACATTTAGATCAGGCTCACAATAGGGAAGGGCTTGGATTCTGCAATTGTGAGGGAGTTAAAAACAAAATATATGCAGGGAGTTTAAATCAGTTATTGTCGAAACTCAACTATCTCATGGCAGCTGAAAGAGGACCAGGTTTACATAGAGGAATTTGATTACATAGGGATAAAAGAAGATATGGTAGCAAGAAAGGCAGTGGCATCTGGAGGTATAGGCTTTCTTGTAAGAAAGATGTTATATAAGGGAGTTAAGGAAATTTGGTCGAGGAGGAAAGAAATACCATGGATTGTATTAGAGGAGAAACAAAGGTTGAAAATGTTATATGTATAGTATATAATCCTCCTCTTCCTTCGCACTTTCATAATCCGGACCTCCATAAACACCTACAGATAGAAATAGAAAATTTAAAGGAGAAATATGTTAATTCTGAGGCTATATTATTGGCAGATGATGTTAATGGAGGGAATAACTGGATCAGTAGTGATATATTGGAGAAACTTGAGAAGATTACAAGAGAGTTGATAAAGGGTATGAGAAATTTATAGAATTCTGTGAATAGAGAATATACGTTTGTTAGTAATAATGGGCAACGTGTGATTGATTATGCATTATGGTCAATCAATTGGGGTAAATTTTACAGTATTAAATTTAAGTTCCAATAGTGGACATTTCCATTGATAGCACACTTAAAATACATACTGAGCAAATAGTTTATAATTTAAGGGAGGAAAAGTGTAGCATAGAAGAATACAGTAGATACAAATGGAAGGAAGTGTATTGCAATACATTTAAGTAGACACTAAATTCTAATTATGGCCAGATATGTCAGCGTGGAATAAGTTTCATGATAAAAGAACAAGAAATTAAAAGTGCTATGAATATTTTAAATATCATTATGATAAGGGCTGGGGAGGAAATGAAAATGAGAAAGAAGGTTTACAAAAGAGAAGAGGGCTGGTTTGATGAAGAATGCAGAGTAACTAAAAGACAAGTCAAACAGTTGCTCATGAAGCAGAGGGATTTATATTATTCATTACTGGAACAAAAGAAAATAAACTGGAGGAAAAAACATGAAAGTAATTTGGTACGGGTCCTAAATGAAAATAATGCAAATGAGGTATGGAGGGTTAAGAAATCAATGTATAATAATTATGTAAAAAAACCAAGTAAACAACCGGGAGAATGGATGAAATATTTTAAAAAATTGTATAGGGGGGGAAAAAGAGTAAAAATGAGATGGGGAATAGGTAATAACTATGTAGATATACTTGATGTAATAAGAAGTAAAGAAATAATTCAGCAGGTGAAATTAATGAAGCGAAATAAAACAACTGGAATAGATGGAATTCCGACAGAGTTCCTTAAGGAGTAGTGCACTGAAATAAATAGAGTTGAGCCTACAGTAGGACTTATTTAACACAATTATATATACCAGAAAAGTGGAAGAACATGCAAGGGTAGTGTTGACAAACCAAACAACTATAGAAGCACTGCATTACTATCAAATGTAGGAACAATGTTTACTGGTATTATGGCAAGTAGGATACAAACATGGGCTGAAGAATATAATATTCTCTCGGAATTTCAGATGGGCTTTAGAAAACGGATGAGAACAGTTTATAACTTATTTATTATAAAAGCATTGGTAGATAAATACTTGAAAGACAAAAGAGGAAAGTTATACACGGTTTTTGTGGATTTAGAGAAAGCATACAATCGGATAGAGTTTCAATTGCTGTGGCATAAGTTGTTGACTAAAGGAGTGAGTAAACAAATGGTGCACATCCTTAGAGCATTATATAAGGAAAATGCTTTTTGTATAAGAGTGCAGGAAGGGGTTGTAACTTAGACAAGGATGTAAGTTAAGTCCAGTCCTATTTAATTTATATATAGATGATGCATTAATGGAAATTCGGAGAAATAATAACTTTATGCCAATAATTAATAATATTCACATTCCAGGATTACTGTTTGCAGATGATCTAATTACTGTGAATGGCTTAAAACAATCCTTGCAAGCATTAAATAATTATGTAAAGAATGGAGTTTATAAGTGAACCAGGACAAGATGCAGATTGTTGTGTTCAAAAAGGGGGGGGGGAAATTGAGCAAGTATGAAAGATGGAAGAATGAGAATAAAAAAAAGAGTACAGTGTAGTGAGAGAATGAATTTATCTAGGAGTTAAAATAGACAAACAAAAGAAATTTGCATTGGCAAAAGGAAAAGGAGCTTTATCAGCTATTAGAAGTTGCAAATACAAAGTACCTAATATAAATATTAGCTGGTTAGAAAAAGTGTACAATATGGTGGTTGAGGCAAAAATGCTGTATGGGATAGAAGTATGGGATTAGGAGGAGGATAGGAAGTTATAGATGAGATGCATTGGACATTGTGCAAAGAAATACTTGGGTTACCAAATGCAACCATTAGGCACGTAGCACAAATAGAGCTGGGTAGAGTGGCAGGTAACGGAAACAGTGTTTAGTATATCAAGAGAAAAGTTTAAAGAACAAGGGATGCGTAGACTGTCTCAAAAATAACTTGGAAAGTAGTGGGTTAGTGGAAAATTGTAGAAGAAGGGAAAATAGTGTTAATAATTTCTGGAAGTTGGCAAGGAAAAGATTTGAGGATATAGAAATACAAAAAAATATTTAGTGAGATAGCTGAAAAGTTGTCTTTAGTTTTCTATATGCCAATGAAAGACTCATGGGAAAGGGAAGAGTGTATAGATGTGACAAATAAAGAAGAGCAAGAAGGTATTGCATGGCTGAGAGCAGGAGTATAGAGATTAAAAGGTTTTAGGAAAGGTATTCCACAAAATCAATGCCCTATATGGGGCAGAAATGAAGATATGGAACACATTTTATTTAAATGTAAAGGGACTGAAGTTTGGGGAAGAGAATATATTAATAAGAAATGGTTTAAAGTAGATAGAAATGTAGTAGTACTTGAAATGTTTCAATAAGACAGTAAGAAGATTGGACAATTCTTATACAAAGTGAAAAATAAATAGACAAAATGATGTAAAATATGAGTATGACCAGTAAAGAACACTGGTATACAGCTTAGCATAGGGAGATGCGGCTCTTGTTTACACTTACCTGGCTTACGTCCCAAGAACAAACCATTAATAGCAATAATGTGGTCCTGTATAACAAAGAACATCTCCTCTGATACACAATCAAAACAAAATCTGATGAGTTCCATTCCTACAACTTTCTTTGACTGTTCTGCCAACAAATTATTTTTAAAAAAAGCATATTGTTTTATCTATATCGTACTAATCAAGATAAACATTACCAGAAATTGTATTATCTACTTGCTTCCTTGTAAATAGATGAGAAAATAAGGGAACACACTAGGCTAAAGCAATAGTCACATCCTTTAAAAGCTGCTTACAGTGTGACAATTGAAATTCAGCTCTCTTTATATGACCAGGAGTAAGAAAAAGATATATGAAATCAAAGATGACTTCCTGTTTCAGAAAAGTTTTAAGTAGCTTAAAAATGAAACCAATAACAAGGAATATCTAAAAAAAAAAAAAAAAGTTATACATTTATTTGTTATGAAAATAACTTAAATATCGGGCATTTTAATAAATGTAGTTATAAATTTTTGAGAAAATCAACATTTTCGATAGGGGATTTTCCTGAAAATTTTTGTCACATCCTTAGAAGATACTAAACTTAAGTACAAAATTTGGTATTAACTGACTTTTTGTTTTGAGTTATGCTGTCCACATATGTATGCACACACACCTTTTTATTTTATTTTGGGGCTCTCAAAACATACACTTCCATTAAACTCTTGATATCAAAGTTTTTAGTGGAATACATCACCTTCCTTACCCACTATGTACAGCCATGAAAACAAAAAATGAGTCATCCCCAGACTCCATCCCCAGACATGATCGAGAGCTTTATGTATCTTTGTAAAAGATGTGTTCACAAAGAACTGTACTATGGTCTGCGACTGATAGTGCAATGGTTAACCTATGAAAACTGAAAACACATCACAGAACAACATTATGGTGGCCAAGAGGTTAAGAGGGCATTACTTCAAATTTTGCGCTGCTTGTCTTTTTTTTTTAATGCTTGTTAATTTTATGACTGATTAATATAACTTTGGCATTTGAAGTTATGGACCTATCTATGCAAAAAAACAAAAAAAAAAAACAAAAAAAAACAACAAAACAAAACAAACAAACCATATATAATATCGGGTGTATGAACCCTCAGCCCATATAACTGCCCTCAATATATAAAAGTAAATGCCTGCAGTAATGTGCACGAGAAGCTAAGACTCCAGGATTCTTGAATTTGTGCTCAGAAGTTATCTTTTGTCCTTCACTCATCTAAAAGTAAATTGGAGTGCAGCTCCCTTTTTACTTCAGCCCACACATTCTCAATAGGTTTCAACTCTGGTGAACAGGGAGGCTAGGCTACCACTCTAATATCCTGCCTCTCTGAAGACATTTCACGATGTGTGGACAGGATGATTATCCTGTACAAATTCAACAGGATATCTCATCCTCATAGAGGAAATCAAAATAATACAGAATATTATTGTGTACTGTACACCATTCAGCTGCCCCTTGATATCCAGCCCTAACACAATACAGATATCAACCATGATGAAATTGTGAAGCCATGTATTTTGCATCATATCGGGACCCCTTTGGACCTAAGGGTGGGAAAAGGTCACCTCATCTGCGAATATCATGTTATTCCAGTTGCAGTTGGATTGGTTTGTGAAGGGTATGTTGAGTTAAAAAACTGTATTTTTCATGGAAAGAGAACTGTTTGTACCTTGTAACGTTGCAGTAAATGTGGAGGATAAATTTCCTACAACAGATGGTGTAGATAGTAGTCCGGAGGCTGTCAGTATTGTGCCAAAAGTTGGCAAAACTGAGATGATAGGGAGAGAGAGTCAAGACCTGAACATCCCATCTCATTCTGATTGTGATACATTCATTATGTGAGTAACAGAGGTACCACTGGGTCAGTGACGTGACAACCCAGGGATGTGGTGTGTGAGACAGCCATTGTCCAGCAAAAATACGTAAATGTAATGTGCCTTAAAAATGTTCATTTACCCAAAGGTGTAAGTCGTTCTGAACATTAACGAGAAAGCTACATTCTTGATCGGAAGGAAAGAAGTATTTCTTCCTTTGTGTCGCGTGACTGTGCAAAGGTCAAGTTTCTGAAGGCTGGTTTAAGCGTAACCAGTTTGATGCTAGTCTGCCTGGATGTGTGGCGCCATGTTGGGAAAAGCCACAAGTTCGACATGGATTTCTGAGTAAGATGAGGTTTTCTGATGTCTACAGAATATAAGGTAGGAAGTAAATGTTCCTGATTAAAGTCCCTGGCCAAATCTCGCAGGAAAAGTGCAGTGCGCGAGACAGAGTAATTCATGGCATATTGTTGGCCATATATGAAGAAATACTAGTTTTATTTCAATTTATGAAGTACATTCTATATCAAGATATAAGTACATTCTGCTAAAACTCTGATGCTCGAGAAAGAAAATGTTGCATTCAAAGTAAAATTCCCTAGTGTACGAGAAAGTTAATATTTCCTCTTTTTACTATAAAGTTGAATGTTACTATGTAAATGATTACAGGTCTAGTTACCCAGCCTTAACACCTTTTAGTTTGTTAATACTTTTTATTATTTTATGCAGGGTGATGGTGTTTAATTTGGGGAAAATATATATGCAAATGCAATGTTAATTCTTACTCTTATGTGGAAGACCTACAAGTGAATGTCATATTATTGTAAATGTTAGGAAAGCTGAACACAACATTCTTCCTTGAAAGGTGGACTGTGTTTAATTTAAAAATAGTATCATTTCCTGTGGACATCCAGTCACTTAGATATTTGTTTACTATGATGACCATTAGACTTGGGAGAAACGAACCTTGTGTCGTGGCGAGCATATCTGGTCAAACAAATTTTGAATCATGGTTGAGTGGAGAACGTGTCTTGCTGCAGCCTGCATTAAAAGCGCAGAGGCTGTAGTGCAAAAGGGACATTAGTTCTCGTTTGCTAGTTTGCCGATGTCACAAACAAATGGCTGAGGTGAAAGTTATTAAAGCAGCTGAACCCGTTACAACTTGATGCATTTGCACATCATTCTGCGCACTACAAGCATTCATGTGCAACATATTGCTGTTCAGTAGAATAAATCCTTAAGGAAGCATCATAATTACTAACTGTACTGAAATGTAGGGAATGAAATAAATAGCAGGTATGTGATGATTTAGCATCATTAAGATAAGGAGGGAAAAAAAAAAATGTTTGCTATGTAATGGTACATGCTCTAGGAGAGAATTAGATGTGCTTTTGAGTAAATTACTGGATTGCCTTAAAACCTTATATTAATATGAATTGAAAGTTATTAAGTAAACAATTATTAGAAAGCAAAAGTAGATGAATATTCTACCCCTGTGACTAAACTGTAAACACACAAGGAAAGTTAAAACATCTAACAGCCTATTCCTTTGTGACTGTTGACAGGGAAACTGTGTTACCATTATATTAAATGTTGGTTGTTTGTTCCTGACAGTAATTAGTCAAGGTGTGCCTGCATCATGTACCAAACTGACTGTCTAACACACAGAGCAATCCACAAGGCGTTGTCATTTTACCACATATGGGCTGGATAAAGGTTCAGACATCCCATCTCATGGCAATTTTCTATCCGCAATACAGGCAGGTAGAGCAAGTCTACCTTTGTGAGTATGTTTTCCTTTAACTTCTCCTAAGAGATGTAATGTTGCAAATTAAAAGGGTGGGAAAGTTAAAGAATACTTATAACATCCGCTGCCCCTGTAGATGAAGGTGACATGACGGACATTACAGCTACCTGCAACCCTTACCAGAGGAGTTACCTATATTTTGCCACGGCGCTACAGTCAACATGCATGCAAGGTGGTAGCTTTAGTAGTGCCATACAATAGAAACTGCATCATGTTTTGAGTCGTTAATATCTTTAGTTAATATTGATAGTTGCTGAAGAAGCTTAAGTTATGCATACGATTATGATTACGGCTCGGATTTTTAGGTGAATACATATTTTGTTTGCGTCCTAATATGAACTTCAAACTGAGTTAATGTTCTGGATATGTACACTAGACCAAACACTTTAACTTTTAAAATAAGAACTGAAGCTTTCCTGGTGACGTGTTAATTCCAAATCTTCTCGGGCTTCTAGCCAAGTTTTTACCTGGCTAGAAGCCCGAGAAGATTTTGAATTATACTTTAACTTTTATTACACATAAAAATGCATATTTTCTAACTTTTCTATGTAAATAAATATTTTACATATATTCACATAAATTACACAAAAATCACATAAAGGAAACTTTTAAAATAATTTTTACATATGATAAAATCACAAAAGGAGCAGCAGAATTATTTTTAACAAGTCACTTATCCACTTCTGTAATGGTCAATTACACATGCCAGATGACACAATTTGTTGTTAATTATTGGATGAACTGATATGTCAGTTTGAAGAAAATATAAACATCCTGCTTTCCTTAATTACATAAGCTTGCAAGATAAGAACGGGAATTCCTCCACTGCCATATGCTTGAAATAAATAAACACAGCCCAACTAGTATATACACTGATACTTGTTAAACTGTATAGTCAATTAGTCACTCCTTTGTCATTTGTGAATCTGCAAAGTTTAGACAACCTTCTAGTTGTGTTGGGAAGTTACATATCTTGACTTCACAGTGGATTAAATATGCCCAGAGTGAGAAGTAGTGAAAGAATTGTGTGCAACAATATGCTGCAGAATTTAAGGATATTTTCAGTTCTGATGGTAAAATCCTGTATTATCAGCCATATGATAAAGCTATAACGGCAGACCAACATTCGCAAGTGATACAACATTTAAGTGGTAACAAACAGAAGGCAGTTATTTCATGTTTTACAAAAAAGCAATCTTTTATTAATTATCTAGTGCCAATTATTGTGAGAAAATGCAAGGAAGTGTTAAAAAATAATAGTAGATTTAACATAAGGTGAAGCGATATCTTGTATACCTAAATTTGCTTATGTAGGCATGTTCCAAAAAAAAAAAAAAAGTTTAAATTTTATTTGTGGAGCTTAAATTCGATGCACTAATCTGGAATCAAATTCAACATCTGAAAAATCTAGATATTCATAACTTCAATAACATTGAAGTCCAATAGTTTTTAAGCAGTTCAAGTAGTTCAGAATGTGGAAAAAAAACAACTAATTTTCTTTCTGGTCATGCAGCACAAAATTTAAAAAGAAAATGCAAGGAAATATTCGAAAATAATTAACATAATGTGGATTTAACACAATATGTAAAATTTAAAATGTGTTGGATGGGCAACATGAATAAATTATTGATATGATTGACATTCCATGTTATAATTACGCTAGACTTACTTCATGTGATATGGAACAATCATTTTCGAAATTCAAGCCACTTCTTCGTGACAATCGTCAATATTTGAGAAAGCATGTGGTGGTTTACTGTAGCTCTAGAGTATTTGGTGATGTCTGGTGAGTACCACTTACGTTTCTATTAGATTAGTGATTCAGATCTTTAAAAAAATATTTTATTTGTTTTGGTACATATTTTTAACATTTTTAGTGCATAAAAAATAAATATCTCCCAAGTTTTTAGCACCTAAAATCCGAGCCCTAATTATGATTATTGATTACATGAGTCAACTTGTTGCTGCTGCTACACAAGTTGCTGTGCCGTGAAGGACTTGAGATGATTTTGGTGTTCCAGGACATGTTGACGTAATTGTGCAAGTTTCTTGCAATTATAGCCAATGAACAGTTATCATAAGGATCATGATTAGATATTATTGGTAAATTTAGATATTTTCAAAATTACAAAGACACAAAGCTTCTAAAGATGATCTACAATGGATGTCCATATCCATACTTCAATTATTGGGTTGAAATATGGGTGCAACTGCAAAATGTTGCATGGATGAGTTACTTATTCTATAGAAGTGTATCAGATTGATGTACAATCCAAAAACAAGGGAATCATGTTCACTGTCTATTCTCTGAATATGTACAGAACTATACTTTTTGTAACCGACGTGCTAGTGTTGGTGAGAAACAATCAAGTCCACAATTACAGAACAAGAAATAGTGATGACTCACAGGTATAATATTAGCAAAAAGGGTATTAATGATAGAGGGATTAAATTGTGTAATGAATTACCTAAATTGTTTATAACATTGACATATCTGAAAATCAACATTTAAATGCCAATTAAAAGAATATTTATTTTCTCAAAAATAGCTCTAATGGTTTTGAATGGAACATGTACATTAAAGATATTTACATGATAAATAAAATGATGTGTTAAGATTTTCTGGGAATAGCCTTTGAGGATATTTTAGTCTGGATGAATTTTGCTGAATTTTACATAACTGGTAAACTGTAAGAGTTAGACAAAAACTTACTACAGGGTCATTCCATATCAACACACCTATTTTACCTCAACATCTCAGATTTTGAGGAAATTTTATACCCTCAAAGGAGGTGTTAAAACTAAGAAAAATGCCAAATTTCAATTTTTTATCTTAAACAGTGTTCAAAATACAACTATGTAAAACTTCCAAAAATCGCTCAAAATTGCATGACAGCAAACTTTTTAAACGATCATACGAGGGCCGTTCAGAAAGTAGCCTCCGATCGGTCACAGTGCGGGTAGTGGGGGGAGTAGCGACGCCATCTGTGCATTCACGCACTCAGCAGGTCAGTCGGCATCAAGCCATGGTCGAGTGAAAGTCGTACCTGCGCTAGTTTAGTGTTTGTGGCCGTTTGAAATGTGTACTGCAATAGAAAACCCCGCCAAATGTGAAGTGCCTGCTGTTATAAGGTTTTTTACAGCCAAAGGATATTCTGCAGCAGCTATTCATCGTGAGCTTTGTGCCGTGTACGGACCAAGAGTTATGAGTGAAGGAGTGGTCCGTGAATGGGTACGTTTATTTAAAAGTGGACGAGAAAACGTTCATGATGAAGAGAGGAGTGGTAGACCATCATTGGTCACGGACGAACTCGTTCAGACAGTTGATGCAAAAGTTCGTGAAAACCGACGTTTCACAATGTCGGAGTTGTCTACTGATTTTCCACAGATTTCTAAGACTCTCTTGTACGAGATAGTGACAGCAAAATTGGGTTACCGTAAGTTCTGTGCACGATGGGTGCCCAAAATTCTTACTGACCACCACAAAACTCAAAGAATGGCCTCTGCATTAGACTTTCTGTCACGTTATGAGGCCGAAGGTGAACCATTGTTAAACAGAATCGTGACCGGGGACGAAACCTGGATTAAGTACTTGAACCCTGAGGCAAAAGAACAATCAAAGATGTGGGCCCATTCAAATTCGCCTACCAAACCAATAAAAGCCCGGCAAGATTTTTCTGCCCGAAAATTGATGGCAACGGTGTTTTGGGATGCAAAAGGGGTGTTGTTGGTTGAATTCATGGAACGTGGGACGACCATTAATCAAGATGTGTACTGTGAAACACTAAAACAATTACGACGGGCTATACAGAACAAATGCCGTGCTATGCTGACTTCCGGTATCGTTTTTTTGCACGATAACGCCCGTCCTCACTCTGCTCGCAGAACAACAGCCCTTCTTGACTCCTTCAAGTGGGACGTTGTCAACCATCCACCTTACAGCCCAGATCTGGCGCCAAGCGATTATCACCTCTTCATGCATATGAAGAAATGGCTCGGGTCCCAGCGGTTTGATGACGACGAAGAGCTCAAAGATGCGGTCACAGGCTGGCTCCAGGCACAAGCGGGTGATTTTTATGCAGAAGGAATTTCAAAGCTTGTGAACAGATACGATAAGTGCCTCAATCGTTATGGAAACTATGTAGAAAAATAGTGCAAAGATGTAGTTGTAAGATGTATATATTAAAATATTTTTATTTAACTTGGTGAATTTCTTGCAATCAACCGGAGGCTACTTTCTGAACGGCCCTCATAGATCTTCTAATAATTGAGCTAGAATCATGAGAGAGGTATCATTTTGTAGCATTTTAAAATCCCCTCAAAATGATATGTAAAACAATATAGCTTGTGTTGAATATTATCTATTACATATTAAAAAATAAAAATTAAAATCCAAATTTTGAAGAAAAAAAAGCGTATTCTGAAATATTTTAAAAAAAAAATCGGAAATGGGTTATGCTATTGTTAAATTATGTACCCAGTATGATGGTGGCACTATGATGTATTTATTAGAAAATTAATTATAAAATAAAGGTGGTTGTAACAACTTCTTATATTGGAAGAAAACTACATGCCTCAACAAATTATTCAAAACAAATCCCAGTCATCAATTACATATGTCATATAATATTGAAATGATTTATATCTAAGTTTAATACATTTAGTAAAGTGCAAATATTTTAGAACTTTTTTACTTTTAATAAAAGTGACTGTGAACAGAACTGATAAAACTTTGTTAGCAACTGACATCTGAAACAGACATTGGTTAAAATTAACAAGAACTTACGCCTTGTTCAAAAAATTCACTGGAAGTACGACAGTTTTTCGTTACGTCACAAAGTTTCATCTTCTGATAGAACATAAATTCTTCCTTTTGGAGTTGTTGGGCTTACAACACATAGGACATTGGTAAAAGGTATTCACAACACATCAGGCCTTCTTGAATAGCCTTTGAGGATGATGAACATAACTTTTACTTTATCTTCTTCTTCATTTTTTACATATGCCAGCCACCAGTATGATCCATAAACAGTCATATAACCATTGCAATCTGTTAATTTCAGTTGGTCTATTGGCCTCGAAACAGATACTTGAAAAGAGTTTGTTGCATTTGAAAAGAACTTGACTGACAGTTTATTTAGGCTTGAGGCTAGTGGTATGAAGGCATGATACTATTGGGTTCCTTTAATTGTGTAAGCTTCACTAAAACATTCTTTCAGAAATATATCCAACAACACATGTTCATCCTGAGTACTAAAATCAAATATAAGACAAAATATCCAAATTTTGCAAAAAATAATTCATAAGGAAGATAGGTAGTAATGTTTGTAGCAGAACCATAAAAAGCACAGATTTTTAGATCAAATAATTTTCATAATATACGTGAATAAACATAGCCATGTATTATATCATAATCAGAATTGTATAAGCACTGTAATGACCATTATTTGTATGTATACACTCTGTCAAGAAAGTACTGGGAATTGATCAATTAAAAATCTTGTTTAAAAGGGGATTCGAAATTATTGCTGTCACTAAGTTGGTACAACTTTCCTCTATACCCATGCGCAGCTTGATCGCCATCTGTCATCTAGTTTGTTTAGAGTACGCCATTTTCTTAGTTCATCTCAAAGGTGATTTGCGATTTTACGATGGATACAAATTTTGAACAAAGAATCTGTCTCAAATTTTGCATTGCAAATGGTATTTTGTGTGCCGAATCGCTGAAAATGTTACAGAGGGCTTACGGTAAATCAACTTTATCAAAAACATGTGTATATGAGTGGTACAGTGCATTCAAAAGCGGTCGAGATGTAGAAGATTTGCCTTGCTCTGGTCGACCATCAACAGTTCCAACTGAACCAAACATCGCTAAAGTGAAGAAAATGGTGTCTGAAAATCGTCATTTAGGTCTGAGAGAGATTGCCGCTGAACTTTCTGTGTCTCACGAATCAATTCGTACCATTTTAAATGATTGTTTGGGCATGACACACATTGCAGCTCGGTTAGTTCTGAAAGAACTTAAATTTTCTACAAAAACTCAATCGCATAAGGATTGCTGAAGACATGCTAGAACGAGACAGTTCCGACCTCACATTCATGAAACGCATTATAACTGGTGATGAGACGTGGACTTACGAGTTTGACACTCAAACCAGTCAACAAGCTTCCGAATGGCACCTTCCAACTGAACCGAAACCTAAAAGGGTACATCAAACTTGATCAAAACTGAAGGTCATGTTTACAGTTTTTTTTTTTTTTTATCATTGTGGTGTCGTGCACTCAAGAGTTCTTGCCAGAAGGTCAGATGATAAATAAAGACTATTATCTGAGCGTTATGCAATGTTTGAGAGAACAAATACAGCGAAAAAGGCCAGATTTGTGGAACGACAACTGATTGATTCTGCACCACGATAACGCACCTGTTCACAAGGCTATTATTGTGAACGACTTTCTGGCAAAAACTTTCGACTTTCATCGAATAACCACTGTATTCACCTGATCTGGCTCCCGCCGATTTCTTTCTCTTTCCAAAACTCAAGTTACCACTTCGAGGCACCCGTTTTCAGGCGGTAGAAGACATAAAGGAAAATTTGCAGTGACAATTGACATCAATTCCAAAAAGTAGCTACAAAAAATGTTTTGATGATTGGATTATTTGTTGGCATAAATGTATAATTTCAGAAGGGGCCTACTTTGAAGACGATAAAATAAAATTGGATGAATAATTCATTTTTTGTGTTTCATTGGCAAATTCCCAGAACTTTCTTGACACAGTAGTATATCTATGTTCTACTATATATGTACATACATAGTAATTATGCAAAGATGGAATGTAAACTTTTAGTACATGATGGTACTCAACGATTTCACATTTATTACGCTTAGCAAACTGTTATAGTCCAGATAGAGAGTGTCAGCTATCATAGTCTCAAACTCAGGGCTTGTGTTTATTTAACTCTAGTCCCTACAGAGTTTCAGTTGCTCTTTAGTCAGGAATAGAGCAAGTGCAATGATTTTTAGTGGTGAAGCTAAGAGGCAGGTATTGTGTTGCCAGGCTTGAAGTATTTTTACGATATACACATTCTTTTGAGAAAATTACAGCAATGATGAATTATTATCTCTTGACGTAACTGATGACAGCAATACGCAGGTGCCAGTAGCAGTTCCATTGAATTAAAAGAGCAGGTAATTCATAAACTATAATAATATAGCATTTAAGAAAATATGTACATAATATGCAAATATGCACGTTCAAGCTTTAAATTTAAAAACTGAAAATGATAGAGTTTAGAAAAATCAGTTAGGGTTTCCTTACCTCGCTAGGCAGATTTGCATGCTCAGTGTGTGAGTGAGAAAGAATGGGGATAGTGATTTGGCAATGCATCTCATTCGCTGCAGTAGAACTCTACCCATTTGGAAAACATTATACATATCTTATGGCAGCTTGATGGAACATTAAACAGCCAGCAGTATAAAGGTATCTTAAAAAACATGACAGCTCCTTCTATAAGGACCAGATATCCTGACAGAATGACTGAATTCCAACAGGAGAACCATTCTGTCCACAGATCAGAAGGTTTAAAAATGGTTCTTGCAAAGGCAAGATATCACAGTGATTGATTGGTCTACTTGCTCACCAGATTTGAATACTATTGAAAATGAGGTGAAGAAAGTTTTGGTGGTAAATTTACCTGCAAGACAAACAACTTTTTGTGGGATCAAACACAGGATGCTTGAGAGGAAGCATTCTCTTGTGAAAATTCGACATGCCTTGCAGTAATAGAAGCAGAGTATTGCACACTCGATATTAAGTTGATTTCTATTTTATTTGCCTTTTATAGTTTAGGATGGGTGTGTGAAAGCACAATACAGAGCCTCTACATAACAAGCTGTGGTATCCAATCCCTTCAGGGCTGTTAGGACACCTCACCAATGCCCTTGGTAACCAGGTAATGTCCCAAATGGCAGTAAAATGCTGAAAGAGGCACTCCTGGTCATGGCATTAAGAGCAAGACACAGGCATGCTAAGGACAAACGATTGGGAATTATAAGACCAAAAATAGCAACTAGGAATGTAAGGGAACAAAGAAGAGCAACTCAATGATGAATATTGACTTAGCCTTAATAACTGAACAAAGAAAAAATTAAAAGGCACAAACAACTTAAAGATTATGTCATGATATAGAGTGGAGTTCCACAAAATGTACATGCAGTATGTGGAGTAGCAACACATGGAAAAATAGCATTGTAAGCCTCAGTTATATAAACAAAAGAATGGAAATTTGAAAATTAAAATCGAAAGTGGAATCTTATCAATAATAGGTGTATATGCTACAGAAGAAGGAAGGAAGATACTTTATGATGAACTGCAAAGCGAACTGACTAAAGTACATAAAACAGATTGTGTGATTGTACGTGGTGATCTGAATGCAAGAGTAGGCAACCAAGCAATTGAATTGGTCATTGCAGAAAGGTCACGAGTCAGCTTTTTTACGAAAATGTGTTTAGTACTGGATTTGCATGTTTAGAGGTAGATGCAGTAGTCTACATAGAAAGGACATGAGTATGTCTTTAAATACCGGGTTGGCCTGGCCATAAAAACTGTAGTCTCTGCAGAAACATCATGAGTCACTGACTGATGCCCTTTCTGCATGGATCCAGTTGAGCAATGTTTGAGCTTTACCACAATAAAACTAAAGCAGAATGCTTGAAGTTGCTTTTCATTTGTTTTGCATGTGAGACAGAGCTACTTGAGTGGATTGTTTAATTACTATTGTCGATTTCATTACCTATTGTAATGTTGACGCATATACAACCTAGGTATTTGCATGCTTGAAATATGTCGGACAGTAGTATATCCAGTTCTAAAGGTAAAGAAAAGGGGCAAAAGAGAACATAAAATGCAGATACATACAAAAGATACATCTTAAGAAACTCCAAAGTCAAAGGGGTGGACAGCAAAAGCTGGTGAGTCGAAACTATTCCTTTGCGGAAAATTGGTTCAGATTGCAAGTAAGTGTTATTAAGATGGAATAAGGCATTTTGTAATATTAGTACTATTGACTCAAAGTAGTTATTTCAAACATCTGGTATTATAATTTGATTTTATTATTTGCGGTTGCAAGGAACAGTGCTTTTCTCTGGTGGATGATGAAGCACATATTAATATCATCGTCCATTTTAATAGTCTAAGTGATAAAGATCAGCAAGAAGTCTCATTGAAACGCAACAAGTGAAAAGCAGAAGGCCAAGAAAGGACAACTTTAAGGCAAGAATGTTAATTTCTCACTTTATTTTGGTAGGAAATAACAGAATAAATGTCTGCAAAAGAGCATTTACTTTAGTTTCCTGTGGGGAAAGTCCTCGAGACTTAAGAGGTACAAATCCTAAAGTCAATATAATATCAGGGGAAACACGCCAAAAGATCCATTTGCCATTTTAAGTAATTTCCAAACAATACAACCACTACTCAGGGAGGGAAATGTATTATTTGGATGGTAGACTAGATGTTAAACAAATGCACCAAATATTCCTAAAGCAATATGCTGAAGAAAATGTAAACTACAAATTCTATTTAAAATATTTCAATGAAAACTTTAATTTGAGGTTTGGAAGACCACAAGTTGATACTTGTTCGAAATGTGAAGAATTATCAGCAAAAATACGTAGTCCACATCTTTCTGAATCTGTCAAGCAGAGTGTGGTTGCAGAACCAATGTTTTATTCTAGAAGATCAAAGAAATTTTATGCCAAAACAAAAGAAATAACAGATGGTTCTATCGGAGAAGAAAGTACGTTGGATTTAAGTTTTGACTACATGCAAAATTTGCCCCTGCCTCACATCCCTGTTCAGGATAATACTTTTTGCGTCAACTCTGGGTTAATGTATTCAGCATACACAATCTTAAAACTGATACCTCACATTTTTATATTTACCACGAGGGCGAGGCCAAGCAGAGGGCAAATGAAGTATGTTCCTTCATAAAGCATTACATTCAAACCTTTGTCTCAGAAAATGTGACTGAATTGCTTCTTTTTTCTGACAGTTGTGCTGGTCAGAACAAAATCATGCAATGATTCGTTTCAACCTAACTCTGGTTTTCACTAAGAACTTCAAGGAAATAAAACATTACTTTCCTGTAAGAGAGAACAGTTTTCTGCCAAATGACATAGACTTCGGTCTTGAAAGAGGTTCATAAAACGCCATGATAGGATTTACCTCCCTGAAGAATATACCTACTCTTATAATAGAGGAAGCATCATAAATTTAAAATTATTGCAAACATGGATAGCATTCAGATATTGGATTTCAAACATTGGTGACTTGCTTATTACAAAAAGACACACCTTTTAGCTACAAGCATGGGAAAATCCCTAAAGAAATGAACATTTCTTTCTCTCCTTCTAGAGGATGGATTTTGAGTGTAACAAACACTCATCTAGCAGAGTAGTTGCAAAAGAATTCACTGGATAAGGAACATTTTCAACTTTTATATAACCTAAACGTCAAACCCAACTACCTGTAACTCCTGCATATCCACTGCGTAAATTATCGATCAATGTGAAGAAAATTGAAGACATTATGACAGTGAAAAAGTTCATTGTTCAAGAATGCATTCAACTATATGAAGATATTTTACAATGACCAACTGAAGCTGTTAATGATGAATATGATGGAGAAAACTAAATTTAAATGCATGTTACAGTTTATAGCTTATACCTATAGTTTAACAACATGTTTATAAATAAAATTATTGAATTTGTTTCTAAAGATTTGTAACATTGTCGAAAAAAAGAAATGCAGTACGAAATTAATTTGTAAACCAGTTCAGAGTTTGTAAATGTGAGATATAAGTTATATCATAACACCTACTTTTCAAAAGAAATAAAAATATTATGTGGCATCTAAATGTAATAGTGCGTTCATTGCACAAAGGGCATCAGTACAATTAATTAAAATTGAATTTTTGAAAAGGAAAACCTTTAAAATTGAAAGTTTTTGTTTGTTTTTCCAATCCTTTGCTAGCAATGACATTGAATTCAGCAAACATAAATAAGTAATTTGTTTACCTTCTAATTAGTTTTTTATCTCTCCTGTAAAATTTGAATTTAGTGACTCATGACCTTTCTGCAATGACCGATTCAATTACAGGAATGGTAAAAACCATATCAATAATAGTGGATTAAAATAAAGAATACATTTTTCAGAAAAAGATATTCACAATATACATGGGAGGCATGATTGATTATGTTACGGTAAATGATAAGATGTCAGAGTAAATCAAGGAAGTGATGTTGATTCAGACCACTATTTAGTAGTTCCTATCATAACTAAACATTTAACTAAAAATGTTCATCTGTACCTCACGTATATTGCAAGAAGATTTCTACCAACTGAGATTACAGGAATATTTGATGAAAGCACCAATAGCAGCAAATATAGAAAAAGAATGGGATAATATAAAAGAGAGTATAAATAGGCTGACATATCAAGCAGTAGGAAGGAAAAGGAAAAAGAATGAACTAAAAATATGGAACATGGATATAGAAAAGGTGAAAACAGAAAAAAGGAAAGCATACCTCATATTTCTGCATAAGAAGCAAGAAATGATATAAGGGAAGCCCATAAAAATTTATATCAAATTTGGAAAATGATATTCATGGAAGACTTATAAGTAATGAGACATTTAAACCAATCTGAGAGAGGTTCAGCTTATATAAATACAATTACATTAGATCAATGGAAACAATTGTATAAGAATTTATGGACAACTGAAGATGAAATAAAAGGAATCTGAATATAAAATTACAATCAATTTAATAACATCTGAAGAATTACAAACTACATTAAAAAGGTATGAAAAACAGGAAAGCTAGTGGGCCAGATGGAATTAATGCTGAATTGCTTAAATATGGCGGACTAACTCTGCAATACATGTTGGTTAAACTATAGTTAATATGAATATGCTGAAGTAATCTCCTTATTTAAAAAGGGGAAAGAAATAACTGTGAAAATTACAGAAGAATAAGCCTTTTAACCACCACATACAAATTTTATGCAACAATTATTTACGGTCACCTGAAGGTAATCACTGAAGTACTTGAAAAATCTTAGTTGAGTGGATTTTGTAACACTATATCATTTTTTATTTCGGAAAACATGTTTCAGAAGCCATGTGCTTCCATTGTCAATTCCTTTGGTTGACTGCCGGCATTGCTTGCTGTGGTGGTTGTCTCTGTCCCTGGTGGTGGTTTGATGAACCTCTGAAACGGCAGATTGCCTGGTGGGATTTCAAAATTGAAAACGTGGTTCTTGTTTTTCCAAATATATATGTTTTCCCAAACTTTTAATTCTGTCTTCCTTGTGATGTTTTTGAGGAATTTTGGGCTTCTATTTATGGTGTCTTTCTCTTTCCAAAAATGCCAAGCTACTGCAGATTTGCCTTGTTGTTTGAGTTTAATATTTCTGTGGTGTTCTTTTGCCCTTTCTTTTTGTTTGGCCGATGTAGATTTTTTTCACAGTCATTGCAGCTAAACTGATATATTTTAAAATTTAAAATGTTTTTTATAGAGTAATTGTTTTTAGGGGCTAGAATGATGTTATGTCGTTTGAAGATCCTCTGGAATTTGTAGAAAGTTGTAGGGTGGTATGTAAACTTCTTGTAGATCTTGTTTTCTTTCTGATTTTGAGTGAGTGTGCTGACTTCTTTAATTCTCTTCTTATTTTTGGCCTTATTAACCTTTTTTGTACACCAGTTTCTATTTTTTATTTCTATTTCTTTATTATCTCCCATAATTTACAAGGATCGTCAGATTGATTACAAAACTAAGCATATAGTATAAATAATAACATGAGTATATACACTTTATAAAAAAAAAAAATATACAGGGGGTACCATCATACAGCATAACTTACTTAATTTAACATTTTATACTCCTCTATAGAGTAAAATACATTTTCTGAGAGATACTTTTTAATTGCTTTAAGTTTACAGTTTTCTTCAGTTATCTGTTTTATTTGTTTAGGCGCATGATTGTACAAATCTTTGGTTTTACTTTCTATACTTTTGTTACTTAACGTTCCTCTTAGTCTGTTAATGAAATAATTTTGTTTTGTTCTTGTGTCATGTTCGTGTATGTGCATGTTTCTACTTAGATTACTATGATTTTTTATTGAGTATTTAATGCATTCATATATATACAGTGCTGGAAATGTTAATATATTTAGTTTTTTATAAGAATTTTTACAAGTATCCGTCTTCTTTAGTTTACATATTATTCAAATGGCATGCTTCTGTAGTCTTAATATTCTTTGCATTGTTTTTTTCTGTGCATTACCCCATAATACAACCCCATAGCTCAAATGAGAATGTATGAAGGCATAGTATATTTGTATTAAGCTATCTCTATTCATTTGTTGCGCTGCTTGTTTTAAGATGTATAGTCCTGTATTTATTTTTTTTTTGCTATTTTTTCAATATGCCTTTTCCAGTTTAATCTGTTATCTATTATTAATCCTAAGAAGTTTGTTTCTGTTACTTGTTGTATTTGTTTATTGTCTAGGACTAATTGAATATTGGGTGGGATTTTCTTTTTTAAGCTGATTTGCATCCATTCTGTTTTATTTGTATTTATTACCATCCCTAGGTTTCCTAGCTCTTCCCTAATTTTTTCCAGTTTTTCCAGTTCTGCCCGGAATCCATTCTCTGTAGCCATGTCCAATATTTTACCAAGTTCCCATTGGTATTCTGTTTGGCCCATTGGTACATTTACCAATCTGAGTGTAAGGCTGTTGAGTAAGGCATGCTGATGGGGAATGGGATTGTAACTCTTTTGTTTTATATAGCTGTTGGTGTGGGTATGTTTTCTGTAAATGCCAAATGTTAAGTGATTTTTATTTTTGATGACTTTTAGGTCGAGGAATGTTAGTTGTCTGTCACATTCTTTCTCCATTGTGAACTTTATAGACTTTTCTGGCATATTTAGGAGTTTCAGTGCATCTTCTAGGTGTTTTTCTGGTACTGCAAAGATGTCATCTACATAGCGGTACCATACCTTGAACATCCAGGGGAATACCTTTTTAATCCTAGTTTCCATAGTGCTCATGAAGAGATCTGCTAATATTGGTGACAGCGGGCTGCCCATAGCTAAACCAGAAGTTTGTTTGTAATATTTCCCATTAAATGTGAAAAAATTTTGATTTATGCAAAGATTTGTTAATATGATGTATTCTTGGACTTCTTCTGTTGTTTTCCCTATTGCAAGTAACAAGTTTTTGATGTGGGATTGTATGCTTGCTGTAGGTATGCTTGGAAACAGAGCAGTAAGATCAAAGGAAACTAACATATCAGTTTTTCTAATTTCATGTCTTTAATTTTATCGGTTAGATCCAAAGAGTTTTTTTTGCTTGCTGTTTCAAATTTAGGGAAGGAAGAGAATCTGTTTGTTAACCATTTTGCTAGATTATATGTAGGTGCACTTATATTATTTATAATTGGTCTCATTGAATTTCCCGGCTTGTGTATTTTTGAAAGGCCATAAATTCTGGGCAGAACTGGATTATCAACTTTAATTTTGTATTTTTCTGTATCTATTAGTTTACATTCTTGAATACTGGCATTTAATTTAACTATACATTGATTTAGGATTTTTTTTTTGTACTGTAGAGTATTCTTCTTTTTCTAAAAGAGTTTCCATTCTTTCTACATATTCAGTTTCTCCATAATTACTATTGTGTTTTCTTTGTCAGCTTTGCTATAAATTAATGGTTTGCTTTTTAGTGCTCTTATTACATTTTTTGGGGGGGTTAGTTTTCTTTTTATTTTCTATTGTTTCGATAATTTGGCAGCATTCACTTTTTATAATGCTTTTATCAATGTCATTTATGTGCTGGGTGGCTATTTGTATGTCCTAATGTAATTGTCAATTTTATCTGAAAAATTGACGAAAGTTTTCATCCCTTTATTTAAGAAATCCAGCTCTGATTTAGTGAAAGCTTGATCCAATAGGTTTTTGACGTTCATTTATGGTGTGCATTTTTTAATTGGTGTTCTTTTCCCAAGTTCTTTGCACAGCTTTTCAAGTTTACGTTTTTGCGTTAAAGTTTTGTTTCTCATTTTGATGCTTAGAAAGAGGCCAAAAGATTGCTTTCCAAATTTTCCCAAATGAAGCTTCCTAATTTTTTGGTTAGTTTCAAGTGAAATTCATGTAGCTGTAATTCTACCTCATTTCTACTTCTGTAATGTTTGTTCTTCTCCAGTTCTAAGCCTTTTTTGACGGCTGCTTTTTCTAATTTACTATTGTTATCATTTTTTATTATTTTCCTGAAAAATATTGGCGTGGCCTTTTTAATTCTACATAAGTTTAGAAAATGGATATCTGCGGCTAATTTGCATTTCTTTTCCTGTAGTTTCTTGAATAATTTTATATCTTTCTTGTGGTTGGTTTCGTTAAAACCCTCGTAAATGAATGTTGACTTAGATCCTACCTTTGTAGCGTCCATCTTCTATTCCTTTCACCACGTGTTGTATATGTTTATGGCAGTCTCTGTCCACATGGTTTGTATTCCTCTGAATTATTCCTGATGTGTTTTAACAATTGAACAATTTTAGTTAAAACATATCACTGTCACAAAGTCCACCATATATCAGGAATAATTCACTGAAGTACTTTTAGAAGAACAACAGTCTGGCTTTAGGAAGGGCTACTCCTGCACTGATCATATTTTTAGTATTAAAAGAATTTTAGAGAAAAGATGTGAAGTCTATTTAGAAACACATATTGTGTTCATTGACTTTGAAAAAGCATTTGACACTGTCAACAGGAATAAACTATGGAAAGTACACATTATTGATACAACTAAATGCCTCTACAAAAGCACAAAAATAATAATAATAAAAAAAAAAAAAAAAAAAAAAAAAAAACACATACACACCCCCTCACACAGATAGATATATATATGACATTATAAAACAATGAAAGAAAGAGGTTAATCCAGGAATGTGTTCTATGCAGATGATGTAGCAAATATACAAAATGATGAAGACTTACAGAGATCAGTTTATAAACTATACCAACCAGGAATAAACTTATAATAATTTAAAAATATCAAAGAAGCAAACAGAAGTAATGGTTCATCATGGAAAAATTTCCTTTATGTTCTAAAATAGTATTAGAAAATCAAACATTAGAACATGTCTCACACTTTGAATATTAGGATGTAATTTAAGTTGGGATGTTGATAGAGATATAGAGAAAAAGGTTAAAACATTTTAATGAATATGTGGAAAAATAAATAGAATGCTGCAAAATAAAACAAGGAAAGAAACAGACATGAAATTTTATACAATAATGGATCATGCAGGAAGGAGATTAAAGAAAACTAGTCAGGTTCCTCTGAAGAGTTGAAGGGAGTACAATTAGAAATGAGGAAATAAGGGGAGACCTGCAAATTTTAAATACAAATGATAGAAGAATATAAAGATGGAGAAAGGAAGAATACCAGCTCAGAGGGAAGAGAGATGCAGGACGTGCAAGGAACAGATGGCAATGAAAGCATTGTTGTGAAGATGGAAGGGCATTATTGCCTAATTCCTGAAATACAGAACAAGAGAAGAACAATAAATATTGATTTATTTAATATTTGCTTTGAAAATGAAAAGGATAATGTTTCAGTTTTTAGTGTAAGCACAAATTCCTTCAAATAAAATAAGCTAAAATAATTATAAACTATATTATAATAAACAAAAAAATAAATAAATAAAAAGAATTATGTATATGGAAAGGATAAGAATGTCATGCTAATAAATGCTTGATTGTCAGGACATACTCATGTCTTGAGAGACTCTTCAATAACATGTTATTTGCACCTGTATAAATAATTCTTGGGCACTGCACATAGCTTCCTACAAAGCAGCCACACTTTTAGAAGTACATTATGTACAGTGAAATAGAACAAAAAAATCAAATATTGACATTTTTTCTGTTTTTAATGGGTTAAAATTTTCATGCAAGCCAGAAAAATTAAGGAAGTTTCTTATTCCACAAAAGAGTTCATGTTCAGTAAATTTCTTGATTTTAAATACTTCAGTAATCAGATTGCCTTGATGCAAGACAGAATATCTGGGTATTATGGAATATAGGTATCACAGGGTTTAATGCAATAAACGCTTTTGTAAGTAAGTTCAAAGGGAGGCAAACTGGGTGATTAGATTCACAAGATTTTGCAGAACAATCATAATACTAATACATTCAGTTTTGCCCATTACCCACTACAACAATAAACATACCCTACGATGTCTGTAAAATATATGTATGAGGGTGGTCTGAAAAATTATTGGCCTCACCCAGAGATTGTGACACTATTTGCATGGTTTATGTTGCTTACGTTGGTACATATGTTAATTAGACCCTATGTAAAATTGCAAATTATTCCAGGCAATACTGGACTGTAGGCAGTGGTTTGAAGCAATAGAAGTGCACATTGCTTTGAAAATGGAGAAATTTGAGTATCGTGTTGTGATAAAATTTTTCGTAAAAGAAGATTTAATACCTACAGAAATTCATTTGCAGATTATACATGTGTATGGTGACTCTTCACCTTCAGTTTCCTCTGTGAAGAAATGGGCGACCGATTTTAAATGTGGCCGTGAAAGTGTCCAAAAAGATCCATGCAAAGGACGTCCAAAAACTGTAACCACACCAGAAATAATTGAAAAAGTGCATGACATGATTTTGGAAGATCTGCGTAATTAGCATGAAATTGCTAATGCTCTTGGAATTTCAAAGGAACGTATTGGTCACATCTCATCAGGAATTAGACATGAAAAAGCTTTGCATAAGATGGGTGCAGCGTATCCTCATTGTGGATAACAAATGCATTTGCATGACACTTTCTGAAAAGTGCTTGGCGAATCCAAGCACCAGTCGAGGCAGTGGACAGAAGCTGGTTCTTTAGCTCCAAAGAAGGCGAGGGTGCTGCCATCGGTGGGAAAGATCTCTGGTGTCAGTTTTGGGATGCCAAAGGAATTTTGTTGATTGACTGAATCGATAAAGCTAAAACCATTACTGGAGAATACTACTCTCAACTTCTAACCAAAGTGACTGCAAGCATTTGTGAAAACAGACCCGGGTTAAAAAAGAAAAAAAAAAAAAAATTGTTTTTCATCAGGACAATGTAGCTGCCCACAAAAGTGTATTGGCAATGGGGAAATTGAGAGATCTGCACTATGAAGTGCTGGAACATCCACCCTATTCCCCAGATTTGGCTCCGTCGGACTTCCATCTGTTTCCAATAGTAATTCCTTGCTGGTAGGCGCTTTTCGTACAATGAAGAAGCAATTGCAACTGTAAATGGGTACTTTGCAGCCCTTCCAGAGGAACACTACAAAGAGGGGATAATGGAATTGGAACACGCTGGACAAAATGTATTGATATTAGAGATTTTGTTGAAAAATAAAACTACTTTGAAAGCATGAATTATTGTTTTTCACTATCAGGCCGAGAACTTTTCAGAACACCCTCGTATATATATATATATATATATATATATATATATATATATATATATTCAAAATAAATAGTAGTGCTATTGTGTGTAAATAAAATAATAAGTAACAACGATTTTAAACCTTGTTTTCCTGAACATAACACTTTTGACTTAGTTGCTTTGCTTGTAGGCCAACAAAATAAATAGTTGTGGAATACTGTTTAAGCATCACTGCATTTTATACAAGTAAAATAAAACATAGTGAGTCTTCTATTATTAAATAACATTTCAAGAAAAGGTCATGTGTGCATAGAACTATGCTAAATTGCACAGCATAACAAACTTATAATATGCAAATGGAAAATGTAATTAAGAAGTTATTCCTGTGAACCACTGATATGCATATCATTAACAGTGATGTGGCAAAATTGCAAGCTTTAAAGCCATTCCAGTTTTTGCTTTCTCTACTTCGTACATAGGTAGAGGAGATTCTGCACTCCACTCAAGATTTCACCAAAAACACATGTTTTAGGGTCCCCTGAATCCAAAATGTGTATGTATGTATGTGTGTCTGTAAACACAAAACCCAAAAACAAAAAGTCAGTAAAATACCAAACTTGGTATTTAGTTTTAGTATCTTCCAAGGATGCAACACAAAAATTTTCAGGAAAATCTCTCCTCTTCACACTACCCTTTACATAGAAAAACTTCCAAAAATGTTAATTTTCTCAAAAATGACTCTGACGATTTTGATTAAAATACGGTACATTAAAGATATTTGCATTAGAAATAAAATGTATGAATATGTATCTTATTCTGTATGAATTTTGCTAAATTTTATATAACTAGTAAACTGTAAAAGATAGAGAAAAACTTACTACACAAAACATGTAAATCTCATTAAAACACACATTTATGTCATATGCATTCTTTTCGTGAAGTTTACCATTTCCCAGATATTCCTTGTTATTGATTTCAGTTTTAAAATTAAACTTTTATCATAGGGGAATTTGTGAACTCCTGGTCATGCAAAGAAATGGATTTCAATCACATAGCAACCAGCTTTTAAAAGACATGAATATTGTGTTAGAGTGATGTATTCCCTTATTTCCCTTCTATTTACAAGAAAAAGCAACCATTTCTGCTAATTTTTATATTGATTAACATGAAGTAGATAGAAGAATAAGTTTTTCAAATACTTTGTTAGAGAGATGTAGCAAAAGTCATGTGAATCGACCACATCAGATTTTTCTGACATATGTTTGTATCTGATGTGGTTTCATAACTATAAAAAATTTATTTTGTATGAAGAGGAGCTCAGAGGCTATTCAAAATAATAAAATTCATCTTGAGTGAAGAAGATTTCTCAGGATATTCAAAAAAATTCAAAATACACTGAGTATTTATTGGTATCTGTGATTTCCTGCACCAATGTTTGTCATGGCTGATGAGGTTACTTCAACAGCTGATGTTTTGGAGTAGGTATTGTATCAATATAAACCACCTTGTTCCTATTTTAACATTATATTCACAAGGTGTATTGTGTTCATATTCATTACCGTGATGGGAACCACATCCAGAGTAATATGTTTTCCTTTCTCTTCCTCAACCCTGCCCTTCATCTTCTTGATGTCAGCTGATAACACTATATAACATACTGTTAAGGTTGATTCACCTTCTCAGAGGATCCTCTCAACCATTTACTGATAACAATTAATATGAATTATAGATACATTAACTCTATTACATAATATATTGGGTTTATTCATTTATGAAAATGTATATTTGACAATTATCTTTGAATATATTATAACAAAAACTCTTTACTGCTTCAAAACTTGTTTACAAATTGTCTTTAATCTGGTGCTTTTGCAACAATTGTGGAGTAGAATTTTCTCTCATCGCTTTAATGTATTATAATTCTTGTCTTGTTGCTTTTACACAACTACAGGCTGTGATATCCAGTTGAAAACTGACTCCTTTGGCTTGCAGCTGTTCCTTTTATCACTGTTGATGACAACACAAATTTCCACAAAAAGCCAACATTGTTTCAATATCTATTGGGCATAGGTGCTGCATTCCAAGGCTTTGAATCAGTGCCACCATGCATCACATATTAAATTATGGCATTTGTGATGAATCAAGCTACAGGCAACAATAAGCTGTAACCTAAACAATCCCTTTCTGACACAGGGAAAGTACATCAATGCTATGATATACTGCTATTCCTAGCTGCACTCATCTGGGCATGCCATGAAGATTGCAGAGGCTCCTTTCTTACAGCCAGGTGAGGACAGAGCTGACTGTGCAGACACTTGTCCAGGAGCTCTCGCATGGTAAAGCATCTTGCTGTATAGGCTATTGTCATATAAAATGCCTCCAATGCCTAGTTCTGGCACTGCAGAGTACTGACATAAGTGCCCAGAATGTGCTCTGTGCCTCTTCTGACTACAAGTAAGCCCAGTGCTCTTCCATGATGTTGGAGAAACCTCTGGTAGTACCTGCATAGGCCCAAGAAACTTCGCAGCTCTCATTTGTCTTTTGGCTACGGCCAACCTCTCACTGCCTGAGCATTCTCCATCCCACCTCCTTCAGAAGAGTTGGGGACTTCTTGCGTTCAGCTTCAAGCCGTTGCAGTATCTTGGTCAGGTTCTTGAGATGTTCTTCAGAGTTGTGGCCAACAACAAAGATGTCATCTAGATATAGCAGGCAAGCATAGTAACTCAACATTCTTATCACTGATTCTATAAGGCGCTGAAAGGTGGCTGGCCAAAAGGTGTAACTGTAAACTGCCAAAGCCCTTGGCAAGCCCATGGATCACTAGAAAATAATAATAGCCAAGCCACTCTTAATAAGAATGTGGTCTCTTCTTAGTCTCTAGGATCTAGGGCCACTTGCTAGTATTCCAACTTCAAGAACCACAAGACACAGTGGCGATGGCATTCAGCTTCCTCTAGAGTGGCTCAACACTCTTCTTCTTCACCAAGAAGCTTCAAGGGCCAATGGATTCTCATGTCCCAAACATCTGCTTCTTTTGTTGGGCATCTGCAGTGCCAATGTTATAGAGTACTTGGTCAGTGCAACCAAGAGAAATCTCTATTTTATACAAGTGTAGTAAAACTAAAATGCTGTCTGAAAATTCAGGCATTTTGAGTTAGGACACTTGACAGTGTGGGTGGTTTTGCTGTGTTCAGTGACTTCTTACCTCAACTGAAAAGCTCTGCTCCTTTAAGAGAAATAAGGAGTTTTGGTAAGGTCGTATAATAGGCATATATGTGCCTGCTTTTTTCTTCCCTGGTGTTGACCTGCTGCATTCCAGGTGTTTCAGGGATTTTGTCTTCCTGCTCTTGAAATATCATCCCCTTGCTTATTACAGTTCTTGCACTAGTCCAAGAGCTGGGTTTATCAGCAGGAATATAGAGATGCCCATTAACTTTCACGTACTCCTTCTCACTTTCAAAGAATTTCAGAACCCTTCTTAATAGTTCCAATGCCTGGCTATTACGTGACATACCTTTACACAAAGGATTTTCACTTCACGAATCATTCGGTGATTAGCATCACTTTGGAGGCATCTTATATAAATAATATGATATGTAGATAATGAAACATAGATAAATATATCTATATATAAATAAAACAAATTAACACCAACAACACTACAACAATAACAACAAATAATATGTAACTTGCACAGAACAACTGTTAAGAGTTCACAAACTGAGCTTGCAGTTGGAAATAGCCAGATATTGGAATAGATCCGTTTCTGTTGTCTGACCGACTGACCGGAATGCTGCTTTGTGATTGGTTCAAAAAGTCAAATGGGTAAAGCTTTTCTTGTTTTTTGCAGGTATACCAACTGTCAAGTCAAAATTTCAGTGGTGGGGGTATAGAATCTAGGATGAGATATCTCTCTCTCACCCATGAAGGCCTTTTTCTGTGAATACTTTCATTGGGTTATGAGGGCTTAAAATACTTAGTTCCATGTGAAATTTCTATATTAAATTTTTGGGTGACATACAGACTTACTCTGCTATGGATGTCCGACAAAGAGTAAAAAGTTAACATATTCATTGATTGTTTTAATTATAAAATTAATATTTCATCAAGGTGTTTGAGTTGAGAGAGCAGCACTGCAGCAGGATTTCACCTAATCAGTTTATGACGCTCAATGACATTAGCAACTCAACTACTTACCCAACAACAGGTATCAACAATTTTTTCTCATAAGCATTCATGAGGTGCTTAAAATTTGGGGGAAAAGAAAAACAGTTTACGCTCAAAATAAATTGCACCTGCAAAGGTTAAAAGAGACACTAACTGTAGATTTTATGACATAAATGGGGGATATTTTTATGGTTTATATTTTATAAGGAAAATTATTTATTTTCTTACTATGCAACTTAACTGGGCAATCCCTTATTCGTGTATTTTGATATATCTAATTGAAACTCTTCAGTGCTTAGTACGATACAAAAATAGCTAATGAAACATTACCTAATCTCTCAAGACGTTCCCGTTCTAACTGGCTGAGAGCTGCTTGACCAGGACCTGCCGGAGCGGGGTAAAGACCAAACTGATGTAAGGCTGCAGCACCCTGGGGAGGTCCTCCAGGCAAACCTGCATATCTATTTTATATTACAAAAAATAATAATTAATAAGTGCAATTACAAATGTCACAGTTTAACATAGCCACATATAAATGTCAAACTTTTATAAGCATTTAGCAGTTATTTCATGCAAAGCATTAGCTGTGTCAGCCAAGCTCTCAATTTGTTGTTAAACATCTGTAATATTAGTTCTTAAGCTAGACTTATGGACTGCACCAATATCTCATTCCAACATTATTCACAATAACTTCAGTGAAAAACAGGTGATTTATGGAATTTATTTTGTCTACCTTGCCTTACTACATAAAAAGGAAACATTTTGCTTTTACCAATATTAAAATATTGTTTAGCAAATATTGTTATTAGTTTGTGGTTATATTCCAGTTAAGTTCTTAAATCACTGCAGCAAGCAGTGTAATGTCAAATGAATGTGTCAATCCAATAATAAAGTGCTGATCAGTTTTTTTTTTTTTTTTTTTTTTGTTTTTTGTTTTTTTTTGTTTTTTTTTTTCCAAGTGACAGTTTACATTCTGCATAACTGGATATACCAGACATGTCCATACTTTCGTCAGTAGTGTGATTTCAAAGCACCGTTTAACAAGCTTGCCTTCTGACATAACAATTTTGTAATTTGAAATGTTATTTATAACTTACAAGGACATAAAACAATCTATCTGGAGTTTTCTTTTTTGGACCTATAGAGGTTAAGATGTGATGTGTAAATAGGTAACGAATATGAACTTCTTTTTGTGGAAGTTTGTAAACAGTGTTGTTATATTCATTTATTTGACAAGGAGTCGATTAGTTACACTAAACAACACTTACTTGGGATTTTTGCCGGAACATGTTTCAAAGGACTAGTGTCGATGTCTGGTTGAAAATGAAGGAAACTAGTCCATTGAAACATGTTCCGGCAAAAATCCCAAGTAAGTGTGGTTTAGTGTAATTAATCTACTCCTTGTCAGATAAACAAATATGAAATCTGTATTTTATGTATAACTTATGCTTGGCTTTCTCCATGAACCTTCAGAACACTATCTACAATAAAGAAAACTATTATTATTTGCGGTAAAAATTTGGGGTTTTCATTCTTCCCTAAAAGTGATCTTTATTCCACTTTTACCAATTATTACCCCCCCCCCCAGTCTCTCTCTCAAAAGAAAAAGGAAAACATGAATGTAGCAGCTGCCCTGAGAAATAATTTTGGAGAGCGGCATTATTTTATTGGGTGATGGCAAATAAAAAATTGAGAGAGGTTTTGAAAAACACAATATATTATTTAGTACTATTGTTGGCAAAATACATTTTTATTCCAATTTCAATGAAAGCAATGCAAGTGAGGGACTGGTAGCTTCGCAAGCGTGATGTCATGATTTCAGATTTTAGTCTTGGGCTGGGAAGCCCTTGCACCACTATAGCAAACAAAAGAGAATCGAAGGGACTATCATCATTATCCTGCTGCCATCATGCTCTCCAACTATTCCACTGTATTGCTCAGACCATGTAACATCTGCTACATAGCTTTTCATCCAGGGAAATACAAATATCTTACTTTCACCCTAAGTTAGCATTTAGTCATCATGTTTGGGTGGAATGCAATACTACTACTTCTTTCTGTATGTAATAGGGAAAGTAAAGATGTCTTGGATATGGTTAATGCTGCACTTTTTAAATCTCTATCTTTTGGTATTGTAAGATACTGTTTGTCTCTCAACAATTATAAAAAAGTTGAGAATGGACAGCACTTCAGAGCATTTTTATCAACATGCAAATATCCTAAAAAATATGGTATTTTAATCAAAATTATAAAGGGCCATTTTGAGAAAGTAAAAATACATAATGACAATTTTTCCTTAAAGAGTAGTTTGAGGAGAGGAAAATTCTCTTGGAAATCTTTATGCTTGCAATAGCTGAATTTAACCGTTTTGCTTTCAAGATCTGATATAAATCAATGCTGCAGAGAGCATATGTGATTTGCAAACCCAATATGCAGAGGTTGTCGTTTAAATTGAAATGTTTTGTAATAGATGCAGTAAGTACATATCTCTAACTGATCTATGATATTCAAACTGTGATTGGATCACTGTTTCTATTTTCTTTGTGAGGTTGTTAAGCATTGAGTAGCGTGTGGTGATGCCTGTTTTTTGTGTGTTTAAAGTGATACCTTCCATTTTCTGCTTACTGTACATCACAGAATGGCATAGTGGTTTAATAAGTCATTGATAGAACAGTTAATGTTGACATTGCTAGAAAGGGATAGTTATAGTCGCATTTCAACGATGATGCAAAAGGTAATACTTAAAATTGTTTTTATACATGATGATCCAAGTATCATCTCTAATGTGTATGGAAGTGTGAAATAATATATCAAGAGTCAATGCAAATGCATGTATGCACACCTTTTTCTTCACTTTCTTCACAGAAGCTCAAAATATAAATTTCCACAGAAATCTCCACATCAAAATTTTGGTTGGAATCCAATACTTCCTCTGTTTACTGTATGAGGGTTATGCCAGAACTTTCTACATCAGAAAATATTTTATTTGCAAAACAACTACTACTCTCTCCATTAGCAATTACACATTTCTCCATCATCTGAAACCACTTGGAAAATTTTACACTTTTGTATGGAATAATGGCTTCTTCTCTGAGAAAAATGCTTCCAAGGAATTTTTCTCTTCATCTTTGGAAATAGGAATTCACTTGTTATAGTGTGGATGTGTTTAACACTTACACTTTTATCCTCTCTGTGTACAGAGCTACTGGCATGATCCAGTACAAGGTGTGTGTGCATGCAATTACTTGTCTACTGAAGGCATAAGTTATGCAGCTTGAAATCACAATGTCAACATTTTCTATAATGCTGATATAATTCCATTTTAATAATCACTTTCTCTGCGGATTTTTGATCTATACTGCTACCTTTGTAATTTACCATTTTCCTCACAAATTTTGGACACATACTATATTGTAAACCTGATAAGAAAAATCTGATGTCTTCCATTCACACGACTTTCTCTACATCTCTGCAACAAATTATTGTTAAAAAGCTTATTCTTCTACTTCATAATAATTGAGATAAACATTAGCAGAAATTGTCCTTATTACTTGGTCCCTTGTAAGTAGAAGGTAAAAAATCTAATGTGTTCCATTCACATGATGTCCACTAGGTGTTCGAAGACAAATTTTTATTCAAAACATTAATGTGCTACCTACAGTAGCGGCATTATTTCTGGACACTTTTTGCTAAAATCAACTTTCAAATTTGTATTCAACTTTCATTCAGAATAATTTGTTTTTTTCTGATAAATCATAGTCTGCAAATGTTATAATTCAGTATCGAATCCTTTACCCTAAAATGTAGCTAATTTGGCCGTTAATGGGTTATTTTGACCCAACTTTGGAAACTATTACTTTTTATATACACACACATACTCATATTTTATTTTATATTGAATCCAATATGAAAGTTGGATTTATTGCTCTGATATTACATAGAGAAGCTCAACATTTGAAGAAATCTATTAATTTTGGGATTATAAAAATTCAACAACTTGGGTATGATAATTTCAGAAATACCAGATTTCCCAAAGTTGGGGCCCCCTTCTCTATGCCATTAATAATTATATATATAGCTGCATTAAACCGGGGATTAGGAAATCAGGCATTAAAAGTAATATTTAATGGAGCTATACTGTCAATCTTACCATATGGTTTACAAGTGTGGGAAGAAGCAATCCATAAGACACAAAATATCAAGTATAAAAGTAATATTTAATGGAGCTATACTGTCAATCTTACCATATAGTTTACAAGTATAGGAAGAAGCAATCCATAAGACACAAAATATCAAGTATAAAAGTAATATATAATGGAGCTATACTGTCAATCTTACCATATGGTTTACAAAAGAGTCCAGAGGTTCATGAAAATTAAAATATCCAAAGCTTATAGAACGATATCATATGAGGCTGTGTGTATCTTAGCAGGATTTCAACCTATAGAAATAATGCTTGCTCAGCTTCTAAACATATTTAGAAAATCACATATACCAACATAAGATGAACCACTTTTGAAGTACCTGTTGCTGTAAAATATTGGCCTCATCCAGCTAAAAAAATGGTAATAAAATTAATGTCAAGGTACAAGCAGCAGTGATAATTTTTATAGAAGGAAATATATTTCAAGATAAATTTAGACTTGGCAGTAAATGCTCCAACAACCAAGCACAGCAATTAGAATACTAAATGATCTAAAACATTTAAAAACCTTCACTAAAATTCAGGGTGGTAATACACACAGATAACCAAATAATACTGAAATTACTCAACCACCAAGTAAAGCATACTCAACTGAGAAATCATTATTCATTACAAGTGGGTGAAAGTACCCATTGGAATAGACTAGTTAGCAAAGGAGACAACACAACATGAAAGTGTAGCAGTCGTATACAACAAGGAGCCAAAAAGCTCCTGAAACTTGGCAAAAGTATCATCAGATTCAACAAAAGGTATTATGTAAATCATTTTTACCATCAATAAACAGAATATTAAAATTAAAATTTCAGGGATAGTTTACAACATGTGATATGACAGAGCAGGAAATCTTTCTAAGTGCAAAGGCTCACCAATGCACATGCGCAAGCAGACACAGCCAACCAAAGAATGCAAGCCATATTGCGCATCATTTCTAACAATCATAGACAACCTCTACAAATAATCCCCGACATTGCCCAACAAACTCTGTAGCACCATCTGGTGGTCATTTTTTAAAGTCCTGATCATACTTTCTCTCAGGTTTTATTGCTTTACAAACACAGGGATGTGATCGAACAGAACAAGGGATTGCTGTATGTTAATGGTGATATTTTTACAAATTCTGTTCATTCAACAGGAATGCATTTCTAGAATCACAAGACCATCACACTTTTTTTTTACCATATTTGGCACTTGTTGTTCACATATTGTTGAAATGGGCATTTCCCCCTAAACAGAGAACATCTACAGTTATGTCAAAGCTGAGAAATGAACTTTTCCCAAATGTTTGTTAATACAGCCTACGATTTCCATTGTTTCCATACTGTCCAATCTGAGGAAACACATGATAGCTTGAAATTGTTTTAGGCCTACATGTTCACTCAAGTCCTACTGTCTGATCTTTAAGCAAACTAATGTAGGCCTCTATCTAGTTCCTTCCATACCTTAGGTGTTCACACTATTGGGATAATCTTCATTTGTTAATTTCCCTATCTGGGTTTAGGGCTTCTTTTATTGAAGTACGAGGTGCAACTTTAGGCTCTTTTTGACAAAGCATTCCATTTTCCCATCTTTCATACTATTGCTTTTACTTAATATTACATCATCATTGCTATCTGATTCCAAGGATTCATCATCATTAGGTCAGCACTATTCCACTTCACCCCAAACAAGTTTTCCACGAATCCTATATTTATATTCTAACCTGAGCCATTAGGCAAACTATATAACGAGTTGAATGTAAATACTGAGCGTACCCAATAATGCTAGCCATCATCTGCAAAGCTATCTGAGGCTCCACAAATGAGTAACCTTCATTGTTAATATGTTTTGCTTACTTCAATCATCTGCTGGCAACATTGAAGTGATTAAGCCAGCTTTGGTCTTTGATGAACCCTTTGGTTCATTATTAAAATAAGTTATTGTAAACTAAATAAATGAATAATTTATTAATGATATTTTTGAATTTAAAGCACTACCCTTGAGGCCATAACTAGGAAAGAGATGTCAGGGACCATGCACATTTTAGATTCAGGAAGTATTGAAGCACAAAGACCTCACTTGTCCAAAGGAAGGTTAAACACTACTCAGGAAGTATTGAAGCACAAAGACCTCACCTGTCCAAAGCAAGGTTAAACACTACAACCTGTATTATTTACAAATTAGAGAAAAGTTAATCCCTTATAAGAATCTTGAATATGCACCGAAATGTAAATAATGTTTGAAGCCTTATATACTTTTTGTAGAACATACCTTCTATGCAATTCCAGCCAATGTGGATCTAGAGGATTGGCCATTCGTGGACCTGCTGCCCCAGCTGCATTCTTCATCAACTCGTCTTTCAGGCGATCACTCAATTCACGTTCACGCAATTCTCGTATCTCTCTCTCACGTTTTTCTCGTTCCAGGTGTTCCAATTCCAATCTAATAAATGATGAATTGGATGCAAGGGGGAAAAAAAAAATAACATCATTATTGTTCCTTAGACACTCACCACCCAAAACCTGGGGCCTAGTTATAGCATAATAAAAAGTATGGCGTCTTTTACACTCATACAATTTCATTTTTTTTCTTCTATATTAGAACATAACTCTCTGAAGCATCAAGTGAACAAAATATATCTGCTGATAATCTCATCATTTTCTTAAATTGTTTTAAAGGTGATTGTTTTAGCTGATTTAAGTATGTACAGAAACCAATATGCCCTTTGTTGCCCTCCATGGTGTGGTGGTTACCATGTGTACTCAACGTTACGGGTTCAAACCTGCTAGAGGATGACAGATTTTTTTTTGGGCATAAAAATCCTTAGCATGGCTTCCTTTGCAAGGGAAGCAAACTCGTTGATCCTTGTAGATTTACAGCATATAAAAGAAACTCAAACTTGATAAAAAGGCCTCTGAGCAAAATTAAGCAGTCTTTGACACCTAATATAGTATGGAATTGGATAGGTAGAGTCAGACTGAAAAATGGAATGCTGAGAACTCAGTAGTTAAAGAGCATCCAGAGATAAAACTCCATTTCTTTCTTTTTTCTATCTTTTATTATTCTGGCATGAGATTGCTTGTCTTTATAGAATAAGATTTTCAACTGCAAGCATTTCAAGACTATCCTGCATAACTGCAACTTGCATAAAAACATGGGAGAGCAAGGACAGTATTGATAACTATACTTTATCCATTGTAAACTTTGTATTACTCCATTCCATTACAACATTCTAGACAAAACCAATGCCACGAATTACGTCCACATTGTACTTGGAATGAATTTGCTTCCCTTTGTCTACAGCAAGTGTGGTTCTTATTTTGGAGGGAGTATAGCTACTTTATATATTCTGAGAACACATGCAGTACTTTTGTAGTATTATGCAGCAGAAAAAGGAAGAGCAGCACCATAAAATACATTTATTACACTGAAGTGGCAACCATTCAAGTTGAAAACAGATTAGACTAAGGCATATTAAGGATGGATGGAAGAGCATGAGGTGCACAGGTAGTATGGGATTTCTCCCCAGAAAACTATTATTAATTTCCAATGTTGAAATTTTGTAAATATAAACATGTAGAGAACATCATAAAATGGGTAAAACAAATAATATGTTATCTGATACTATTAATATTTATTATATTCTGAACCACCATATAAAAACATTACAACAGTGAAAATATACTGAAGTAGTTGTGAATAAAGCAATGTACAAATAAAAATCTGGTGTGCTCCACTCACATGACTTTCTCTGTCTGTTCTGCAAACAAATCATTCTTACAAAAGATAATTCTTTTATCTGAAACATGTCAATCAAGATAAACATTAACAGAAATGATCTTATTGTTTCCTTGTAAGTAGAAGGGGAAAAAAAAAAAAAAAAAAAAGGAATTATACTACGCTAAAGGAGTCAAATCTCTAAAACCTGTCACTATGCGATTGCCATTGAAATTCAGTTCTCTTTCCATGGCTAGGAGTTAAACAAAAATAATATGAAATGGATCCAGACTTCCTGTTTGAGAAAAGTTCAAATTTTTTAAAACTGAAACCAAAAACAGGGAATATCTTTGGAAAAGTTAACTCAAAAAAACTGTTTTAATAAGATATATATTTTTTGTCTATCTCTTATGTTCAGTTTGCCTGTTATGCAGAGCATTCATAAACAAAGAGAATTTCAGATTTAAATTTTATTTTATTTCTCATTTAATTATCTTTAATATACAGTATTAAAACAAAACGCACACAGGGGGGGGGAGGGAGAGAGAGAGAGAGAGAGAGAGAGAGAGAGAGAGAGAGAGAGAGAGAGAGAGAGAGAGAGAGAGAGAGAGAGAGAGAGAGAGAGAGAGAGAGAGAGAGAGAGAGAAAGAATGTATGTGTGTGTGTATTTTACCCCAAAAGGTTTTGATTAAAATATCAACCACATTTCACATTTGTAACAGGTAAAATATTTATCTGGATATTTATGCAAATAGCCTGTAAAAGTTCTTCATGAATTTTGTACAATTTAAAAACAATAGATATAGAAAAACTACCTAGAAAAAAAACAAAAAAAAAAAAAAAAACAAATTTCCAAGACATTCTTTGTTCTTGACATGAATTTTGAATACTTTCTATTTTTCCCAAATGTTAAGTCCTCTTTATTTGCCAAACCCTCTCATGATGAAATAAAGGGATTTCTGCAAATGTTTAGGTAGATTAACATGAAGTATTAAGCAGAATAAGCTTCTGTAAGAACAGTTTGTAAAGAATGGATGAAGAAAGTCGCATCACAAGTTTTCATTCACTCATTAGATGCATGAATTTCAGACTTTTAATTCCCCAAAAACATTTATTATCAGTGGCAATGAATGGCAACCCTGTAAATATGCAACGTTGCTTCTTAGATTTAAGTGTCTAAATGCTAGGGTAGTTATCAATTGTTTTGTCTGTGCTTGTCCAGACATACAAGGTAATGTTCATTCGTTAGCTTTGAAAGCTTTAGAGCTTTCTTAATTTCTTAAAATACATTTTGCAAGTTACAATTATGACTGAAGAATATATGAAGAAGCTAGGAAAGAAATTCCGCAAAATCCTTCTGAAGGTACACATTTATTGCAAAAAAACTAACACAAAGCAACCATTTTATTATATGGCACATACTCCATACGATGCAATTGGTTAGATGACCTGTTACCTTGTGCAAACATAATATAGCCAGTAGCTAGCTGCTTTACTTTACATTTATTAGAAGCTCCCAAACTGCACGGAATATACAAATAAGGTAAACAATTACCTGCCTGCATCCTTATAATTTTGCAGAAAGTCAGTATTTACAACATTTTTTGATTTGGGAGCAGAAATATTTGCCAAGCAGGTACATGCAGTAAAGGAATAAGGACATAATCTTGATTGATGCTGATGTCTTGTCGCAGATGACTGGATGCATTCAAAATAATGCTGGTAACTTGCCACCCAATATCATGACTTTGGGCAATACTTTGCCTTTGGTGGTGACTGATGTGATACTGGGACTGGATGAATCCCAACAAACATCCTGCCTGCAAGCATGGTGTTTGTGAAATTGCATTAGATGGCATGTGTGAAGACTTGTTATGGCTGGCAAGTCTTCCAGCAGGATGATCTAGTGTTGTTGCATCACCTTATCTGATACCGAAGGAAGATGGTGGTGTGCTTAGGGCTGGTTTCACACATAAGGAGAACACTTCGTTCCTTAATTATAAAGCAATACGTTATAGATGCAATTAAGTATACAATAAGGCTATAAAGTACAGTACTCGGCAGTCTGAGGCTAGTGCAACAACTCCCAGTCGTGTGTGTGCGAGTGCTTGGTAAATATTGAATGCAAGAGATTAAATAACAATGTTTTACCCATCCTTGCTGGAACTACTGGCAATCTTATCTTATGTATAATTCAAATCTTTTCATGAATTTATTATCATTCACACACATTAATACTTCTACTGTAATGGAATTAACTTTTATTAGAATATTTTGTTTTCTACGTGGAGTTGGTCTTGAAGAAATTTTAAGTCTAAATTGTTTTTTAGTGCATTATTTCTTAAAAAAGCATCCTGCAGTACGAACATGTGTAATCTCATGACTTGTAGAAGAGCTGGAAATGACCAAGCACTCACAAGGCTGGAGTTGTTGCACTAGGCCTACACATTGGCAAGTTCACTGAGACATATTGTGTAAATTAAAAATCAACACCTATTTACCACCTGGTTTTATGTTTAATTGTATCATCAATCATTTCAGGTAGCACTGTTACTGGTGGCATACTTAATCAAAATCTCTCATAGAATTCTTGGTAATTCCAAATGTGAAAATAGTTTGGCAGCATTCTAAATCTTCTGAGATCAGTTTCTGTTGTACATTGGATTAAATAGTTTCTATTTCTTCATCACTAATATTGTCTTCTTACATTAACTCAAAATTCAAACCCTTAATTGCATAATTATTTTGGTATATATGCTACAGTTCCTCTAATTCCACAGGTGCTACAAAAAAGCAGTTCAAATGGCCATGAGCATTAAGGTGAGAAGTCACGGATTAGCCCAACCTCGCAACTGCAGTCAAATGTGCCCATGGGGAAGGGCTCAAGTAAAATAATCTTGTAATGGCACACTTGGATGCTTTATATTTGACAGTGGTTTCAATGGATTTTGCTTTTTGTTCCAATTGGGGGGGAAAATAAACTACAGATTATCTTATAAATGTATAATTTTGAAGCTGCTTACAGTGAAGGCATAATCAATTGAATTAATTAAAGTGGTATTGTTAACACACACTTCACTTACTTTTAATGAGTAGGACAATTGTTTCGCGGACCGTTGCCCGCATCCTCAGCTGTTGAACCACTACTGCTTGGGTTTGGGTTCCAAGTTGTGGTTGTGGATGTGTTGGTTGTGGCAACATCTGTTGGGCGGGCGATGAAACTTGTTAAGCAATTCCTAGGGGGGAACTCCATGTTCATCAGTGTGTGGCGGTATTTATGAATATAGATTTTTTCCCAAGCTGTTAGTTGAAACGGATTCGAAAGTTCTTTCAATAGTTTGATGTTCAGATTTATTTCATGGTGAGTTTCCCAAAAGTGATGTGCTACTGCAGATTTGTCTGGCTGTTTTGATTTGATGTGTCTTCTGTGTTCTTTATTGCGTGTTTCAAGGTTTCTTATTGTCTTTCCAAGGTATTTCTTGTTGCAGTCTTGACAATCAATGGCATATACTCCTGATTTTTTCTCCGTGGGTATTTTGTCCTTCACGGAGGAGCCCAGGAGGTTTTTTTTATGCTGTATTTGTTAATCGGTGCTAGTTTGATATTGAATTTCTTGAATACTTTCTTGAACTTCTTGTAGAGTTGTGGGTTGTATGTGATTTTGTGAAATTTGGGAGGTTTTTCTTTATGGGTTAAGGTGGTAATTTCTTTGACGTGTTTCATTCTTTTGTATTTAATCATCTTTTTGATGATGGTGGATGTATTGAAACCATTGTCTACTGCTGTGTTCAGAATGTGTTTATATTCTTTTTTATATTCAGCAGGACCTTTTTCTAAAAATACTTTTTTTTGGATACTGGGGACCCTAAAACATATATTTCCGGTGAAATCTCAGTATCAAATTTTTTGGTGGAGTGCAATACCTTCTCTATACACTATGTACATAGTGCATATAGAGAAAGTAAAAATGAATTGCTGAAATGTATGTACATGCATGACTTCTGAACGACTGCACCAAATTGAACATTTCTTCTTTTAGTTTTTAATTGGTAGTCGAATATACACACATGTGCTTCACAAAAACTTACTTTTACGCAGAACTAGTTTCGCATGCGTGTTACATGCATTGTCGAAAGCAGTAGACAATGCATGTAACACGCATGCGAAACTAGTTCTGCGTAAAAGTAAGTTTTTGTGAAGCACATGTGTGTATATTCGACTACCAATTAAAAACTAATTGCTAGCTTCACAGTGTACCACTTCCAGTATTCAAAATTATTTCTTCTTTTGTTGTGTTTGTTATTGTCATGGAAAGGTTTGTGTAAAAGAAATTGTTTAAAAATCGTGACAGAAAGCATTTAAAGTCTCATAATAATGAATCAGCATACACTGTCAAAGGAATGCAATAGGTTAACCTCTGCCAGATGACAGTGGTACCACAGTTATTTGTTGCTAAATGGTAGTAGTAAGTGCTCTATTTTTCCTCCCCATTCAATTTTAAGGTAACACACCAGATTATCAAGATAATGATGCAATGCAACAGTGAAATTCAAATACATTTTTATGTGTTAACTGTCCTTTCCTTACTCCTATCGTTTAAAATAAAGAAGCAAAGAAGCTTTCCTGGCGATGAACACCTAAAGTACTATTTATTTAATTGCCGCTAGTTGGCCATAGTACTGCTCTATATTTCTTCCCCATTCAATGCTAAAAGAATGCACCCGGTTATGGTGCCAATAACGCAAGATAACAGTGAAAATCAAACATATTTCTTATGTCATTCCCTTGGTCACATCGTTTAAATAAAGAAATAAAAATGCACTTCTTTCACATATAAAGTATATTTTTGTTATAACTCTTTAAAATTAACAAGTTATAAACTATGCAGATAGCCAATAATTCTTCTTGGAATCTGAAAATTGCGGAGAAATGACAGACCTGGAGAATAAACTATTTTTGGTTAACTTCCTATTGCAGATGTTGGTTATTTGAGGTTATGTGGTACATGAGCTAGCTGAAGATGATTTTATCAGAACATGAAGATGCCCCTGTCACTGTCACACTGCAATTGTGGTGCTCTTAATACATTTGATCAAATAATATTTTGGATTAAATCGAGAAATTTAATATACAAAGCTGTCAATTGCCCAACCAGATCTACTTGCTCTTTAATTATGTCATTGTTAGCCTTGGTTGTTTTGACACAGAAGAAAATAAAGAAGGAGGTGGAAAACATTAGGAGTAAAGAGAGAAAGAAATTTGGAAGAAGCATGAATGTGACTTTCACTAAGTTTACCCCCCCACACTACTGTTATGTCATCCTTTCCACACAACCTTATGGGTGTGCAGACTTCCTCCAATTCACAATACCAACAATGTATGCTACATTGCGCAGATCATTGCACTTTGCAGATGCAAAGACATTATTAGACATTGGCACTGGGAAAATTCCTCTTGATACTTCTACTGGCCTCATTTCATTTCCACCATATTTTTGTCTCTTCACAATGTCAAAGGAAGAATTATTATCGAAAATGTTCCCAAATATTGGTGCAAATTACCAAAAACGTGCTTGGTTGAGCAAACGAGCCATTTTAGCAGCAACTATTAAGAATGTAATTGATTTGAGTATAAAAACGCAGAGTAAAATTGATGGACAAATGCATTCCTTTAAGTCAACTGATTCCATTATTGATACAAATGAAGTCAATTATCCAAATGATTCCTAAATTCATCGAATTTGCCAGGATTACCACCACACAATTTACAGCTCAAGATGCTGCACAATCTGAATCAGTCAAAATTGTGCAACAGAAGAAGACTTGCTGTTAAAACATTATGAATAATTTGATTAAAGCTGCTATAGTCATAGGAAAGTTCAAAAGTGAGGATGTGCTTATTCCAAGAATACTACTAATGCCAACCGACTTTTCTTTTGAATTTAAGCGTGTTCAGTTTCTGATGCGCCTTGCATTTGCAATGACAATAAATCCCAAGATGAATCATGAGTATTGAGTGGAATAAACCTTGAATTGAATGGGCAGCTGTATGTTGCATGCTTGAGAGTCGGCAAACTATTAGCACTATTTCTTTTCTCTCCAGAAGGAAAAACAAAAAATATTGTACATTACAAGAAATTACAATAAGCTATTGTCAGATTATTTAATTGTAATTTAATTTTATTGCATGGGTGTACTGTAAATGGAAGATTTTGTCTGTTTTTAAATAGGTACACCACTCGAGTGAAGCTGGGTCGAGCAGCTAGTTAACGGATAATTTATTTCATCTTTTTAGTTGCAAACTTCATTCATACATAGTTATTTTCCTGGAGTTGCTGTATTTTGTATCATATACAGTTAACACCCTGGTTATTTATGTTTATGTACCTTTCCTTCTAATTGTACATTTTTATACCCACCAACTTATCTGTTTCTCTCTTTTATAATCTTACCTCATCATTTTTATTATTAAGATCCTCTCTATCTTTGGTGATTTTCTTCCCCCATTTCTCTCTTACTTTCCCTGTATAATTACTTATTTTGTCAGAAATTCTTTCTTGTTGTTTCCAAAAGTTTTAAGTACACTATCTCTGGTGGTTACTTTTCCCAGTATCTATTCCATATTTTTTCTTTGTACATTTTAGTTTCTTTGCACTCAAGTATACAGTGTAAATTCTTAGTGACATTACCACATAGTGGGAATTAATCTATATCAACTTTTAGACCATTTAGTAACATTGTTCCTGTTCTTGCCCATTTTTCCTGACATCAATGTACTTTCCTCTTCCCCATTCCTTCTTAACATTCCTAAATAATAAAGTGATCTTATCCCTTAAACTACTTATTATTTCTTGTTTCCCTATATCGTCTATCCTCGCTTTCATTTTATTCCACAGTTTTTATGCCCCTAATGTCTGTTGATTGTCTACTTTTCCCAATCCAATTTCTCTTACAATTTCCTTTAATTGACATAACCAAATTCTTTCTCATTTTGCTGATATCTGTGTCCTAAAACAGTCTTTGAGTATATTTCCTTGGATCCTGTTCCAATATTCCCAATTCAACTATGCTACCCCATTTGGAGCTATTCTTGGTATTCCCAATATCATTTTCCTAAAGGATCTATGAATTTGATCTACTCATTCCCACCCTTTTTCCGTGACCCAAACCTCTATTCCATGCATCATTCTTGGTTCCACTGTTGCTGCATTTATTCTCTCTGGCCAGTTTACTCTCATATTTGGTATCTTCTTTAAGCCTGTTGTTATGCTATTAATAGCTAACTTCCTCTTACCTAGTGCATTTTTTCCTTTGCTCTGTCCATTTCCCATTGTTATTTAGCCTTTCTCCTAAGAAGTCAAACTTGTTTACACCTTTTAATTCACTCCCCTCTAGCCACCATCTCTCTTCTCTGCTGAGCTTATTCCTGTTCTTACAAATCATAATTTTTTATTTGCTTTTACTTATTTTAAACCCCATTTTTTTTTTTTTGCAGTATTTCTCTGTTGCTTCTATTGCTTTCTTTAAACCACCATTTGCAATGCTGCTACTAGATCATCCAGAAAGCAAACCCAGAATATCTTTATTTTTGATTGCTGGGCATTGTGAATTTTCTTTCGCTATTTCTTACAGTATGTCATCGATAAACAAATGAAATAAAATGGGATTTAATATACAACTCAGCCTTAAACCAATTGTATTTGGTACCCAATCCATTATTTGTTAATTGGCGAGCCTAATGCAGGATTAATTATGTGAATACAACTTTTCTAACAGTTGTATGAATTTCTCGCTCACTCCCTTATACCAAAGTGCATCCCTTTGAATGGTATCAAAGTTCTTTTCTAGATCTGCTAAAATAAATATATGTTACCTCTTTTCTTACCTAGATATGTATCTTTTATTATTGTTCTTATTATAAAAACATTGTCTATTGTCGACTTCCTTTTCTTCCTTTACCTTCTCTCTATGCCCATTCCTGTAGTCACTTTGCTAGTTTCCCTTCTTTCCATCACTGATAATAGACTGTGTAGTTACTTGGATTATTCACTCCCCTTTCCCTTTATAAACTAGAACTATAACTCCCCATTTCCAATTTTGTGGAAACCTTCTACCCTCGAGAAGCACAGTGAACAGTTTTCCTAATATTACCCTTCTTTGGGATTTTCATAATTTTTTTAGCTTTCTTACTTTTTAATTTTTACTTTCTATGCACGTATTATGTACACAGTGTATAGAGAAGGTACTGTATTTTTGTGTGTGTGTGTGCGAGCGCGCATGCCTGCGTGTGTGTGTGGGGGGGCACTTGGTATTTAAGTTTGTATCTTCCAAGGATGCAACACAAAGATTTTCAAGAACCCCCCCCCCCCCAAACTACCCTTTACATGTAAAAAATTTTCATAAAATCTCTTATATTTAAGCTATTTCCATGCCAAATAAAATGTATATCTTGAATTTTCTGGGAATGGTTTCTAAAGACCTCTAAAGATTCTGGATGTTTTTATGACTAGTAAACCATAGGAGATAGACAGAAACTTACTGCACAAAAAATATAGATCACAATAAAACACACAATTTATGTTATATACATTTTTTTCGTGAAGTTGATTGTTTTTACGATATTCCTTGTTATTGGTTTCAGCTTTAAAAAATATGTGTTCTATTCACATGATTTTCTCTACATTTCTGCAACAAATTATTACTAAAAACCTTATGCTTCTATTTACTTCATGATAATCGAGAAAACATTAGCAGAAATAGACTTACTACTTGTTATCTTTAAGTAGAAGCGAAATAAGGGAGTACCATAAGTTAAAATGATAGCCAAAAGCTGGTTGCTATGTGATTGAAGTTCCTTTGTTTGTATGGACAGGAGTTCACGAAGTCCTGTATGGGGAAAGTTAAGTTTTTCAAAGCTGAAACCAAAAACAAGGAATATCTCAAAACGATCAGCTCCACGAAAAAAATGTATACAACATAAATTGTGTATTTTAATGTGGTCTACATTTTTTGTGCAGTAATTTTTGTCCATTCCTTACGGTTTAGCAGTTAAGCAAAATTCCATAAAATTCACCCAGAATAAAGTAGTCTTCAGAGACTATTCCCAGAAAATTCAAAATATATATTTTATTTGTCAGGTAAATATTTTTAATATAGAATATTTTAATCAAAATTGTTAGAGCCAATTTTTATAAAATCAAAATTTTCGAAAAACGTTCCATGTAAAGGATAGTTTGGGGTCGGGGGATTTTTCTCAAAACCTTCGTGTTGCATCCCTGTAAGATACTAAACTTAAATACTAAGTTTGGTATTTTACTGACTTTTCTTTTTTGAGTTATTGTGTTCACAGACACACGGACACACACAGACCTTTTTCTGAAAATACTTTTTTTTTTATACAGGGGACCTTAAAACATATATTTCTGGTGAAATCTCGGTATTAAATTTTTTGGTGGAGTGCAATACCTTCTCAATACACAGTACATGTAGAGAAAGTAAAAAATTATACTTTTCTCATACATGAATTATCAACTGCTGTCCATACAAACAGAGGAACTTCAGTCACATAGCAACCAGCTTTTGACTATCACTTTAACCTATGGTACTCCCTTATTTTGCTTCTACTTACAAGAAAGCAAGTTATAAGACTTTCTACTAAGTTTTTTCTTGATTAGCATAAGTAAATAGATCTATAAGTTTTTTAACAATAATTTGTTGCAAAGATTACACATTTCAAGACATGTTTTGAAGGTAAAACGTTACCAATAAATTGATATTCACCTATTATACATTATGTTGGGAAAGGAGAGTTAGGTGAATTCATAAAAACAAAATAAGTATCACTCTCAATTACGTAAGAAAGAGCTACAAATTTCAGGACATGTTTTGAAGACTCAGAACTATTTCCTAGGTTTTATGCATCGGATGATAAGACCTGCTTCAATGGGTATATAAAAGTTTATGACTGAAGACTGATTCTTCACCACAAATATTTTCTCCCAACTTTTGTTTGTGGATGAATTTCAACAATTTTGCTTCCTTCTTGAAATCACTGTTTTCTGCTAGAAATGAAAAGCTAAAGACATTTTTTATATGTTTGTATTTATATGCCATATATTCTTTGAATCTCGTCTCTTAGAGCTCTCTCATATAACTTTCTGCTATTGTTGCAACAAATCTTACACCGGGGTGGAAGTTGTCAGTATTTTTTATTATGGTAAGTATTTGATATCTTTCAACATTTTTTGATATTTCTTATCTTCTCAGAATGATAATGAACTTCTAGAAGGTTTCTCTTGATATATCTGAATTAATGTAAGTCAATTTTTTATCACTGTGTTTTGAATTTGTAGATTTTCTTGTACATTTTTTTAAAGAAGTGACTTGTTTCTGCAAAGTTGATTATTTTTATACAATTGAGAGAAATTACTAATTTTGAGGACAAGATTATCTTAATGAACCACTTCGCATCACCACGATAAAAGCTAAGAAATGGAATATTTGGCTTTAAAACTAGTCCTCAGACTACACAACTTAGTGAGCTTTATTGTGCTTTCTATTCTGTTATACACACAACAAGTTTTACTTCTTCACTACATGCATTTTCATTTCATAAGGCATATAATTATGTTTCTTTTTTAATTTCTTACCTTTCTCGTGCACCTGGACCGTACATGCTGTTCAGCTGGTAATGTAGCATTGGATCAATGCACTGTGGAGGCAAACCAAGGCCAGCTGATCTAGGCAAAGTTCCAGGTGAAAAACCTGCATGTGGTCTTGCATACTCACTGCAAATCAAACAATCACATTACATAACAAATTTGATCAGTGTTATTCACACAATTTCCCTACCTACTATAACTTATTTTTATGTACCTAGCTTCCACAAACTATTCTTATGAAGGCCTATTTTTCCATCCAGAAATAGTTTCATTGAATTTTTCAGTAAAGGTAAAAGAGTGATTTTGAAAAACAAAAAGAGTGTTAAGTACCAAACTTGGTATTTAAGTTTGATATCTTGCAAGGATGCGACACAAAGATTTTCAATAAAATCCCTCCACCTCCAACTACCCTTTACATGGAACTTTTTACGAAAATTTTGATTATCTCAGAAATGGCTCCAATGATTTTGATTAAAATATTGTATATTAAAGATACTTACCTGACAAATAAAATGTATATCTTGAATTTTCTCGGAATAACCTCTGTAGACTACTTTATTCTGGATGAATTTTACGAACTTTTGTATAACTGCTAAACCATAAGAGACACACAAAAACTTACCACACCAAAAATGTAGAGCACATTAAAACACACAATTTATGTTATATCTATTTTTTTTTCCCTGGAGTTGTACCATTTTTAGGATATTCCTTGTTTTTGGTTTCCGCTTTGAAAAACTTGTACTTTTCTCATACAGGAATTTGTCAACTTCTGTCCATACAAAGGAGCTTCAGTCACGTAGCAACCAGCTTTTGAGTATCACTTTAACCTATGATACTCCCTTATTTCGCTTCTACTTACAAGGAAGCAAGTAATAAGACTATTTCTACTAATTTTTATCAATTGGCATGAAGTAAATCGAAGTATAAGCTTTTTAACAATAATTTGTTGCAGAGATGTAGAGAAAGTCATGTGAATGGAACACATAAGATTTTTTGTGTGGTAAGTTTTTGTCCATCTCTTACGTTTTAGCAGATATGCAAAATTCCATATAATTCATCCAGAATAAAGTAGTCTTCAGGGGATATTCCCAGAAATTACAAGATATACATTTTATTTGTCAGGTAAATATATTTAATACACAATATTTTAATCAAAATTGTTAGAGATGTTTTTGAGAAAATCAAAATTTTAAAAAAAAGTTCCATAATGGGTAGTTGCGCGTGCGTGCATAACAGACACACAGGCAGACCTTTTCCCAAAAATGCTTTTTTTTTTTATTTAGGGGAACCCAAAACATGTATTTCTGGTGAAATTTCAGTATTGAATTTTTGGGTGCATTACAATACCTACTCTATACAATGTGTACATAGTATGTGTAGAGAAAGTAAAAATCCCTAAACACTTAATGGGATAAAATGTCCAAAAATTGACTTAATAATTAAGTATATAACATCAGCAATGCCTATGACAGAGCTATTAAAATATATTGTACATTTTTAGAGCAGTCCTAATAATAACAACAACAACATTACTCATATGTTCACTTAATTGATATTGAAAAGGGAAATAACAATAAGCTTCCACTCCACACAACTGGAGCTGTGGCTAACCTAAAGCACATTTTTGCCATGCTTTTCAACATATGAAACAGGAATGTTTTCACCAGAAATGAGACTAGTTTTCCTATCACCATTTCCTCCTGATTAGTAGTTTTCTTTTACTTTTTTCGTTTGTTTGTTTCTTTTCAATGTGCCTTCATGACCATCATATATGACTATTACACATGAAACAGGTGAAAAGGCCATTCTTCGGCATAGTCTGAAATGGCAATCAGAAAGAATAATACATTCTCATTAAAGGACTAAAATAAAAGAAACATTACTAAGATCATATTGGTGCCTAAACAATTTTCATATGCCATTAACAAAAATCACTTTATATCCCAAATAGGAATTATGACAAAACCAATTTGAGAGATTGATAAACTTATCATTAAACATGCAGGAATATGAAAACTAACGCAGATGCATATATTTAAACATTAAGTTAAAAACTGAAGTAGTTGAGAAGAAAATTAAAAATCTTGGTTACATTAACGTGACTTTCTCTCCTCATTTTGAACAAACTATTCTTAAAAACTCTTATTCTTCATTTTAATGTGGATAAACATTTGTATAAATGAGAACGTAGGCTTTCACGGCCGGAGTCATTGTAACTAAGAAATTTTTCCGGGCTGTTTTGCCGTGGTCTGCTGGTGTTAGGAGTACCAGACGTTTCGTCCACAACTACGGTGGACATCTTCAGTGGCGCGGTCCACGTCGGCTCAACGGACTCTTACATCAAAGACTCTACTGATTTCATCCAAAAACTACAAAGTATCACTTTACAGCCCCAAGACCTTCTTATCAGCTTCGACGTCGTCTCACTATTCACTATGGTACCAGTACAAGAAGCCCTCACACATCTGAAACAATTTTTCACGGACGATATAGTAGCACTCTTTCACCACGTTCTCATCACTACTTATTTCCAGTGGAATAACTCATTCTACGAACAAATAGACGGTGCTGCCATGGGGAGCCCTCTGGTGGCAAACTTCTTCATGGAATCGTTTGAGTCTACAGCCTTGAACGCAGCTGCACATAAACCCACGGTCTGGTTCCGCTATGTAGATGACACATTCGTGATATGGCCCCATGGACCAGAAGCCCTTCAAGATTTCTACCTACACCTCAACAGTATTAATCACCGCATCCAGTTCACCATGGAAAAAGAAAAAGACGGACAGTTAGCTTTCCTGGACGTCTTGGTCATGAGAAATACCGACGGGTCTCTTGGGCATACGGTATACCGGAAGCCCACCCACACTGACCGTTACCTAAACAAGGACTCGAACCATCATCCCAGACAAAAACGAGCAATGATCCAGACAATTAAACATCGGGCTACCCGCATCTGTGAACCGGAACAGCTACAAGATGAACTCAAGCACCTAAGACAGGCATTACATTCAAATGGTTATTCCGTCCAAGAAATCAATAGAGCTTTCCGTCCTGCCAAGTTTCAGTCCACATCTCAAAAGCCAGACCAACCAAAAAGTAAGGGCACGTTGTTTCTGCCATACTTCAATAATATCACCGACCGGATCGAGCACATATTGCGACGTCACAATGTCAAAACGGTTTTCAAGCCCACGAGGCAATTAAATAATTTACTACACTCATCCAAAGATCCCCGGGAGCCGCTGTCATCAGCCGGTGTGTACTGCATTCCCTGTTCCTGCGGCTCGGTATACATCGGAACCACACAACGCAGTGTTACTACTAGAATCAAGGAACACAAAGCAAACTGTCGACTAGGCCACACAGAAAAGTCCGCGGTCGCCCTGCACGCTATTGAGGCAGAGGGCGAGCATATTATAAATTTCCAAGACACCTCTATCCTCTCATCTACAACACACTACCATGCACGACTACAGCGGGAGGCTATAGAGATTTACAAGCATCCGAACAATTTTAATAAAAAAGAAGAGGCACTAAAACTCAATAGGAATTGGCATCCCGTCATTGAAAGCAGGAAACGTCATCAAACGAGAAGCAACGAAGCGGTCCAATCAGAAGCCACGTTCGCTGGAGAGCCCAAGCCCCGCCCCCCACTTGCCAGTATAAAAGTAGCGATCCTGACAGTCAACGCTTCAGACGCAGCGAAACCTTCTCCTAGAAAACTTCGACCGTGCCACTGAAGATGTCCACCGTAGTTGTGGACGAAACGTCTGGTACTCCTAACACCAGCAGACCACGGCAAAACAGCCCGGAAACATTTCTTAGTTACAATTTGTATAAATGGTTATATTACATATATGCTTGGCAATAGTCAAATAGTATGTGATGAGTTTCAAATGCCATTCTCTTTGCTTGACCAGGAACAAGATAAATGAATTTGAAGAAAGTCTAAACATTATCAAACCAATGTGCAGAATTATCTCAGACATGGTATGCATTTCACAAGTATGTGACATATGTATGAGATCTATATTTTTTGTGTAGTTAGTTTTTGATTATCTCCTACAGTTTACCATTTATGTAAAAGCAATCCAGAAACAAATAGGCTTTAAAGGTTATTCCAAAAAAATTCAAGATTTATATTTTGTAATGAAAATGTCATAAAATATACCCTATTCTAATAAAAAATCATTCAGGGTTTCTCAAAACCTGAACTTTCAGTGACATCTTGGTATAAAATGATTTTGGAGGAATATAACATTTGCTCTACTTACTACACATAGTAGAAAAAGTAAAACATTAATGAATCATAAATAACTGAAAGAAATAACTGCACTAATCCCAAATAAAAAGAAACATTTATCACACTTGGACATTTCACAAATTTAAAAATATCCCTATAAATTACGCTCACATCATACAGAAATAACCAGCTTATATAAAGTACAACTGATCCGAATGCTACAAAATAGACATTGGAGAAGTCAAGGGAAACATATGCAAAAGACTAAAAGAACACTTCAGAATGGGCTAACCCTGAACCACTTGATATGCTACCCACAAATTCGTGTAACACCAAATAGTTTGAAACAAACAAGATGGAGAAACAAATGCACAATGAGTGCAGTGGTGGTTGCTGAACTTATACATATAATACTGATTTCTTATATATATATATATATATATATACGCAAAATAGTACAAATAACATATTATTAAGTTTTTTTAGATTTATAATTCTTCATTAAAATATTGATTACCTGTGACCGATGTGTTTGCAGCTGCACCAACAGAAATTCATCAGTCAAATGAGATCTGCATTTTGACTTGACATAATTAAATTGTGAAAGATATATAGAAGCAAACATACCAAATATTTTTGTTGCAAATTATATTGACTGCCTATGTTTTGCAACTGCTAATGGTTCATGACACAAGTATTTCAAAAACAAATTATTACTCTCTCTGACATACAATGTACATAGTAACTACAAGTATTGTATTCCACCCAAAAAAATATGTTCTGAGGTCCACTGATGAAAAAAAGAAAAATCATTTTTAGAAAGAGAGAGAGAGTGTATGCGTGTGTGTGCATGTGATTGTGTGTGCTTTTTTTCTTTTATTTTCTTTCTTTCTTTTCTGATTACAGCTCGGAGAGTGTTAAATACCACACTTGGTATTTGTGTTTAGTATCTACCAAGGATGCAACACAAAAATTCCTAAGAAAATCCCCCATCACAAACTATCCTTACATGTAAAAATATTACGAAATTTTGTTTTTCGCAAGAACGGCTATTACACTTTGCTTAAAGTACCATATATTAAAGATATTTATATCAAATAAAACATACATATCTTACATTTTTTGGGAATAGCTTCTGAAAGCCTCTTTATTTGGATTAATTTTGCATTACTAGTAAACTGTAAGAGATAGGCAAAAACTTACTGCACAAAAAATGTACATCTCATTAAAACTCATAATTTTTCTCATATATTTCTTTAGCACAGTTGATTGTTTTCAAGATATTCCTTGTTATTGGTTTTTCAATTTAAATTACATAACATTTCTTAAACAAGGAATCACCTTTTGTTTCATCTCTCTTGTTTTACTGCTGGCCAGGCAAAGCAAACTGAACTTGAATTGTTTCACATAGCGACCAGCTTTTAAAAGATTTGAACATCACTTTAGTCTAGTGTACTCTTGTATTTCCCTTTTACTACAAGAAAGTAATTAATAAGACCAACTCTGCTGATGTGTATCTCGATTAACATGATGTAAATAAAAGAATAATCTAAAGAGTAGTTTTTATGTGGAACAGCTAGAGAAAGTAATATGAATGGAACACATCAGAATTTTTAAACAAATGTATTGTAGCTGCAAATCCAGCCTTATCGCTGCGAGTATGACATGGATACGATTTAAAAAATAAACATATAAATTAAAAAAACTTTCCTGGCAAGTTTTTTACTCTTTTGATTTCTATTAAAGGCATACACTTACTAAATTTGTTGTACTCATAATATACAGAGATTACAATGAGAGAAAATGACACAACCAGACCTCTTGTAACATTCCTTTCTTCAATGCCAACTGCATGCTAAAGTGATGTTGAAAATGAGTCGGAATAGTAACACTCACCTCACTTATATGTAATTATGTAACTATTCCGACTCATTTTCAACATCACATTGATTAAAACTTCACTTGTCTCAAACTTCTGAGTTATTTAATTTGCATGGTAAAGGTTTATTTACATCATACATGTTTACTATATTTCATATTTACTCCCTTTAGGCCCAACTACAGAAAGGTCAACTCTTTAAATACAGGCTATGAATCCACTTTGATGATATGCCACTGCTTGTGAATGCCTTTCAACATACATCTGTCACAGACACTCAACTTCTACAACATCTGCTGTCATGTGGTTCTTGAATCAGTAAATCCCCAAGCCTGAGATAGATGAATCAGCCACAGCTAATCACTTCTGGCAACAAAATGCATACAGTAAGACTGATTTTATGGAAATAGCATATATCAAAAATTTTGGACAGCGTATTATGATATTAATATAATTAATAGTTATAAAAAATCTTCATTTATCTTTTTGAATCGTAATAAATATATCTATTGCATCCTCAGCAATAATTTCCTTAGTTGGAAACACAGGTCTTCGAAACTTATTCTAATGATGATTTGCGTGAAGCAATATGAATATTAAACATCAATTCACTTTCCATTATTTACTTATTTGCTTCATTAAGTGAAAATTCTGATGATGTTAAATTTAGATTTATATTTTTCTGTTTCTTTATATACTCTGGTCAAGGGACCAAGGGATTGGTGTTTGTAGGGTAAATAGATAGAGACAATAAAATATCATAAAAGTGACAGTTTATAAGCTCACTTTGCAAAAGCTTTTGTTTAGTCCTATGTGAAACATTCAGGTCACATACATATTACTAAGAAATCACTTTGCGACATATAAGCTGGTAATACAGTGCGTGCGTATGTGTGTGTGTTTGTTTTGTTCAAATACGAAAACTTCATTGATATTGAAGTTCAGCATGTTCCAAAAATGCAAACACTCACCAGCCATTTGTAAACTACCCTTTATATTGAGCATTTTTCAAAAAGTTTTATTTTCTCAAAACTGGATGTAATGATTTTAATTAAAATATCACATGTTTAAGATATTTTCATGAAGTATAATCTTGAATTTTCTGAGGTCCTCTTCATTCTGGATTACTTTTGCATAACTGGTAAAGTATATGAGATAGAGAAAACCTTACTACAGAAAAAATGTAGATCTCATTAAAGCACTTAATTTGTCACACATATCTTTTTTTTTCTTTTGAATTAACAATTTTTTCCAAGATATCCACAATTATTGGTTACTTAGCAATCAGCTCCTTAAGAGATTTCACTTTCATGTTAGCCTGGTGTATTCCCTTATTCCTTGTGTACTTACTAGAAAATAAGTAATAATATAATTTCTGCTATCATTTATCTTGATTAGTATGCTGCAGATAAAAGAAAAGCTCTTTAGGAATAATTTATTGCCAAATAGGTGGAGAAAGTCACGTGAATGGGGCATACCAGGTTTTTTGGTCTAATTAGCGAGTTGATTTATGTAACCATATATCACATATTATTGTTTATCTATCTTGAGTTTCTGTTCAGCTTAATGTTAGGGACAAAAGAAATAAAACCCATTCATTTACCCCAGGGTACAGTGATTAAGAGGAAACTTGGACCTAGAACAACATTTACTGGGATTAGCAGAGGAATCATCAGGATGCACAATAGCACTGACAAGAGAAGTGTTCCACCTGCTAGGGAGGAATGGTGGAGTGTAGACTAGAAGTAGGGGGCAAACCAATTTATACTATACTATAGCAAACCATTGCCCAGAAAAATCAGGTTTTGGTCCACCAGAATTACATATTCAGCTTACCTTAACTGCCTAAGTGCTGGAGTATCTGGATAACCCTGTCTTGGTGCAAAACGGTCATATGGAGATGTAATTGTTTCAATTGGGCCTCTTGAAGGTGGCTTTGGTCCCTCAGATTTTTCTGGAGTAGTTATCTTGCGCTATATCAAATTCAGACACACACTTACAATTTTGTTTCAGAGATTAACAGGCATTTTAACTGAATTTGCCACTATTGAACAGTTATTAACATCAGCTTCTTCTGCCTGTAATATGAAACCCTTGCAAATCACAACCACAGAACTCAAATTGCTTACATAAGAATTTCACAAAAATTTGTCTATATCTTCATTTCATATAAAGCTCAAACTGACACCACATTATGAGTTGCTTCTATGGGTAGCTTCCCAGAAACTCATGAATTGTTGCATATAAAGGCTGAAATTCTATTTATATAAATGTTTCAATACTTAGTTTTTATACATTTGGCAAACATTTTCTATAAAACTAAGGGCAGTTTGTAAGGAGTACCTCAAAAGGTCTGTAATAATGTACCACTGCCAACCACAATATTTCTTATAGAACAAATATGCCTCAAATTCAAAGCTTTGTATACATTTACTACAGTGGCGAGTTTTCCTCTACACCGCATACTAAACTAGAGGGGGTTCAAAACCACTCTCAATAAACATGCAAAACAATCAGAAATTTTGTATGTCATCATGCTAAAAACAAAATAATCGCAAGTTTGTGCGGCTAAATTGTGCTCACACATCTATCTCACCTCAAGTTCAAATGATAACCAACATTCTCCATTAGCTAGGCAAGGCCAGCAATGGTGTGCGTGCATCTATTCCATCGCAAGTTGAAGCGATGGACACGCACTCCCAATTCTGCACTAGAGAGGCAAGGGGAAAGAGGCTTGGTTGCCAGCCGTTAGCTGTCGAAATGCACTGCTAAATTTTGCAAATGACAGATGTTTTTAGTCTATATTAGTATTGTTTTGCTTGTAAGTTTTTGTGAAAACGACCGATGTAAGTGTTACTGAAGCTAGTGGTTCTTGCAACTGTGAAGTAGAACATGTGTTAAGGACTGAATTTCGCAACTTTGAATTTTCTGAAAAACTTAAAATAAAAAACAAAGGTAGGCCCACTCCGAACTACCAGGTCTCATTGCAAAATGTCGAGACAGAAAACGAGAGTATAACAGACATTTCTCATTACCAATTATTCTGGATACAAATGGTTAACTGGTTTCCCCAAATTAAACAACTCTATTGTCGATAATATCATCTTTTTAGTAATGACAAAAGCAGCACCATATGCTCTCAAGAAGGATTCGACAATATAGTTTTTGAACTGGTTCATTTATTAAGCATGAAAAAACAAAAAAATTACATATTTTGTGCATTTACTCTCTCTAATTTTGGCAATAGACGAATAGACTGCAGCTAAATGCTCAGAAATCATTACAAATTTCAAAGCATAATGAAATGGTAAAAAGAACAGAGAAATATTGAATAGACTCATTGATGTTTTTTGTCACTTAGGGAAGCAGGAAAATTAGCTTTTAAGAGGACACAAGTCAGAAAGTTCCTTTAATAAAGGTATTTAAGTAGAAACATTGGATTTACTCAATACGTATGATCAACTTTTAAATTGTCATTTAAAAACGATACAGTTTTCCTGGGCACTTCGTCATCCATTCAGAATGATTTAATCGAAGCTATTAGGGGTATTTTGGATAACTGTGTAACCAAAGAACTTGCATCCGCTAATTTTGTGGCTATTATTCTAGATGAGTGTTCAGACATAGTGAACAAATCCCAACTCTCTACCATTTTACGCTATGTGGACAAATCGGGGGAAGTTCAAGAAAGGTTCATGGGCTTTACAGACGTCAGTGCAGACAGCTCTGCTTAGTCACTTTACAACCAGGTACTTACAACAGTTAAAGAATTCAATATTTGTAAGGAACTTGTCACTCAGACATATGGTGCGATCATAATGTCTGGTCGATTAGGTGGTTGGCAATCTAAAGTAAAAGTGGCATTTCCACAGGAGCATTATTTGTTCACTGCTACTGTCATATTTTGAATTTGGTTCTGCAACAGGCAGCAATGAGTATTGATAAATGCAGATTTTTTCAAACTCTATCATGGCTCCCTAATTTCTTTTCTCATTCCACTAAAAGAACAGAAACTTTGCATGCTTTTATGAATAACAAGCTACCAAAAGCAGCTCCGACATGCTGGAACTTCAATTAATGAATTGTCAACACTGTACAAGAGCAACGAGATAGCCTGATTTTATTCTTTGAATTCATAACAGGACCCTAAAACAATGCTGATTGGGAACCTGATACATTGGTTAAAGCACAAGGTTTTCTTTATTTTTTGACTCAGTTGGATACTGTCTTCCTCCTCAAAACATATTTGGCGATATTTTCTCATACTGACATTCTCTTCAACATATTACAAGACAAGTCTATGGATATTGTATATTGCCATTCAAAAGTAATCCAGGCTAAAACACTTTAGAAGAGCAAAGAAGAGAAGGGTTCCAAAATATTTGGTGAAGCATTTCTATTGAAGTGATAAATGAATATGCACAAAAGAAAAGGAAAAACAATGAACCAGGTGAAGTTACATAAGTTATGTTCAGGAGGGTATTCAATGAAATTTTAGATAATGTGATCTATCAAATACAAAATAGTTTTCCCGGCTATGAAAGTTTTCATTTCTTTGCTCTCCTTGATTCCTCAAAATTCAAAAATTACAAAATGTCTTTTTCTGATCACCATTGTTCAAAATTGTTAGACACTTACGGTTCAAATTTTGATTCAGTAGCCTGAAAAATGAACTTATTGATTTTGTACTCTTTTGGAAATAAAGATTTTGAAGGAAAGTCAATTGGTGAAATAAGGAAAATTATGAACGAAAAAGATCTGGTGTGGGCTCTGTCTGAAGTTTACAAATTAGCTTGTCTAATTCTAACTGTACCAGCAACTACAGCTTCTGTTGAACGGTCATTTTCCGCTTTAAATTGAGTGAAATCTCAATGGGCCAATGGGCCATGTCTACAATGAGCCAAGAAAGATTATCCTCTCTGTCAATCATGTCCATAGAAAAAGTTACTTTGTACGCTTCGTAAGGATGTTCATGAAAATTTCATGCAAGCTGTTATGGAACTATTTCTGAAGAAATCTTGTTGGTTGGAGCTAGTATTCCAGTAAACTGGCAAGTACTACTACAAAAATAAATAATAATTTACATATACATGTGTCCCTCGCATTACGCAAACAATTGGTTCTCATGAATTATATCACGTAGCACAAAAAACGTATTAAGTGAATGTGATAATCATATGAGCTATTTCAAGGTAAACATGAAAAAAATAGTTTTAAACAGATGCATCTATGTATTTGTACAATGTTAAAATCAGCATTTATTTTAATCACTTTAAGCAAAAACAGGTAAAATGAGATCGCATATTACGAGGGATGACTATATTTTATAGATTTAGTAAAACGGTGATAAAAGCAGCAGTGTACCTAAATTACTGACCTCGAATCGCACTGATTCATTATCTTGTTCTATTAACATAAAATTCAATGCAGATGGAAATACTTTGAAAAGGAGAGATGGTTAGAAGCATAATATGGCTGCAAATCCATATGCACAGACTTATATCTTGCCACCACGAATTATTACAGGGATTGTATTTGCAGGGTGCATAATCAGTTGCAGACTCCTGCATTGTCACACCTGCAATAATGACACCCGCCTCTCTGGAAACTTTAGTGTGTAATCAAGGCTATATAAGTGAACTACAGGGCTGAACTACATCTAAGAGTGCAGTTGGATTAGAGAGTCAAAGGTAAGAGCATCGAAGTGACAAGCAATAGCTTTTATCACCACTTGCACTTTAAACAAAGGCATTTGTTAAACTGTCAGAACTGGGTTTATATGTAAAAATGGAAGAGATGGAAGTATTACTAGATGAAATCCAGGGCATGAAATTCAAAATGAAAATGGAAGAAATGCAATCAGCAATGAAATATGGAATGAGAATTTGAACACAAAAATTAAATCTGCAGCAGAAAAGATGAGCACGAAAATGGAATCTGCAGTGAAGAAATGGAGGAGAAAATGAAATCTGGACTTGCAACTCAGACAAGACTAGGTGAAGCTTAGAGCCATCATGAACATCTGGGATACTCTGGCAGATGAAGTAGTTGTGCCAGCAAGAAATGAGGTGGTGGTGGACAGCCAACAGTCAAGGAACCTGCTTTGGAACAAAAGACAATAGTAATTGGATTATGCCAGGGCATTGTTGCCTGGCTGGGAGATATCTGTATCCATTGGCCACCAATCTACACATCCAGGTCAACAGAGTGGGGCAGTGCAAGGCAACTGCAAGTTACTGCCATATGACCAGTTACATAGGGCAGCATTGACCATCTGACTGCTTCACAATTGGAGAGGATCCAGCATCTACTTAGACAACTTCAGCCAAGGAAATGGCAATTATGGCTGCACCGGCTGAACATTCCATTGCATCAACACTGGCTATGACCAACCTATCTGGGATCTCTCAAAACATGTTCCTCTAGAAAAACAAGCAGAGGTAAGGGACAAGAGATGAGATTTAGGGGAATTACTGATGAGTCCAACAGCCATTGGTGTTCCCATGTAGGCTTGAAGAAGAATGGCAAGTTATACTTCTGCATAGCTCTAGGAAACTAAATACTGTACATCAGGAAAGGACTGCTTTCCTTTACTCCAGATTGATGACCCTGGATACTCTTGCTGGTGTCCAGTGGTTCAAAACCCTCACTCATCTGATAGAAGAGTACTGGTCAGAGGACTTGAGTAAGTCTGCGGTGTGCTCAACTTAGGATTTCGATAAGGTGGACACCGATGCCAACAACACATTCTATCCCAGGATAGCCAGGAGCAAGACGCTCTCCAAGGTGCATTACCCAGCAGAAGCTCCTGGCACTGGTAAAAATGCTGCAAAACTTCCAAGTATCTTTATGGTCAGCCATTCCATCTGAGGACTGACCACTCCATCCTCACCTGGAGCCCATTGGGTCCAGAGGTTCCAAGAGTATAACTACTTAAAAAGGAAGGCTCCACTCCAATGTGGAGGTCATGTCAAGACGTCTCTGTTGAGAGGGGAGCAGCCACCACTGGAGGAGTGTGCTGCAGTTGTCTGTGATTTCAATGGTGCCTGCAGTTGGATAGGGATAGCTCCTGATAGAAGTGGAGGCAGGGACTACACCAACTTGGGAAAACATCCCACTCAGGAGTACATAGTTTGTATAAGGTCTTCTGAGCCCCATGGGATTTACTGAAGATCAAGGAAGATGTGTTGCTCAGGGTTTGGGAGTCACCCAGAGAGAGCAATTGATCCTCTCTCAGTGTAAGGTGGTGCAAGACATGGAGGAAGTACATGCAGGGACTTCAGGAGGATATGAATAATTGACAAGCCCCGACAATGGTACTACTGATGCTGAGAGTGGTGTCCCCTATGTCATTATGTGACAGGAGTTGGGGTCACTTGCAGTAGTACAATGTGGGAGCACGCTTTGAACGGATTGCCATTGACATAGCTGGAGTATTGCCTGTGTCAGATGTGGGAACAACTATATACTTTTAGTCAAGGAGGTTCGAGGTTACACCATTCCTAACCAAGAGGGCAAGACCATCGCAAACTGTCTCACAGAAGAGCTGTTCTGGAAGTGGCATACTGTTGGAGCTACACAATGAACAGGGCACCAACTTCAAGTTGAACCTGATGCTAGAGACACTGGAGTGATTTGGAGTGTGCAAAACGTGCACACACCTCTCCACTTCCAATCAGATGGCATGGTTGAGCAGTTTATCAAGACTCTAAAAGATAATTTGAGGAAGGTTGTGGCCAAAGACACTGGGATGTCAGGATTCTACTTTTCTTGCAGCTTACCTCTCTTCAACAGATTACAGGACTGATTTCAGCCACCTTGGTCTTCAGCAGAGTTGCCTCTACTATGCAATCCCTGGGCAGAACCGCCAGAAAATCTCATAGACTGACTTCACAACATACTTGAGATGGCCCATGAACACATCCTTGTAGCAAAAGACTAGATTTAGATGTGTTAAGACAGGCAGGCCAACAGCCAAGATTTCCAGCAGAGTGATCTGGGATGGTTATATTGCCCTATCTGCTGCCCCCAGCTTCAACAACCAGGAAAAATGATGAAAAGGGTTAATGATGCCATCTAGTGCATCGCCAAAGGTTGCCACAATGGAGGAGGCTGGGACAAACAGCCCTGAGGAGGGAGCAGTGTGACTATACACCCATATGCATGTGCATTCCTGTACATTCTCACAGGTGTCTGTAATTGAACACACCATGAGCAGGTGACTTCCTTCAGATCCTGCAAGAAACAACACAAATTCCACCTTTGGAAATTTCTTGCTGCTTAGTTGGGGCCATGTAAGTAGAGTTGACAAGACCAGGCCAAGATAGCTTCAACAGCGACTTTTAAGAATCAGCAGATTACAGAGAATCAAATCGGTCGACAACTGAGAGTACGGATGTTGGAGTGACAAGCAATAAAATTTGTCATTTATTACAATAAGTAACAAAAAGACGAGAAATAAACACATTTGTAAAGTCTAAGGCCACTTGTCTGATTTATACAAAAGCTGACCAAAGATACCAAAAAATATATCATATCACAGCACTCTATAAAAAAATCTCCTTATACAGTGTATTCCCATAAAGGAAACCAAGCACCTTAAAATAAGTTGCTTTGATTATGAAACTTTAACTATCATGTAATTATGCAAAAATTCATAAGATACAGGGTTGCAAATAATTTTATACCCACAAAAAAATGAGAAATAACTGAGCAGAAGGAAAAGCTGCAGAAATACAGTAGTGACTTAAACTATAAAGCTAAACCTATGTCAGAAACATCAAGTGTGACAGGGGTCATGTTTAAAGCCCTTATTTTGTAATATAAAATATGCACATAGTAACATGGGCAATAAGTGAAACTTCCACTATTGTTTTCTTTGTTTAGAAACTGAATATATAACTGAAAATTTAAATTCCTTACTCTCAAATACCATTAATTACTAATGACAAATTCTGCTTGCAGAATTTGGAAGAAGAGGCCAGCTTACATAAGTGTAGGGAAATAAAACCTATAATTATTAAAATAAATAAGTTAATCTTTATTTCTCTATATGTACTATGTAGATAGTGTATAGAGAAGGTATTGTAATGCACCTAAAAATTCAATTCCGAGATTTCACCAGAAATTCATGTTTTGAGGCACCCTGAATACAAAAAAAGCATTTTTAGAAAAATGTCCATGTGCGTGTCTGTCTGTCTATCTATCTGTGTGTATGTGTGTGTGTGTGTGTGTGTGTCTGAGGGCAGCATAGCTCAAAAATGAAAAGACCGTTAAATACCAAACTTGGTATTTAAGTACAGTATCTTCCAAGGATGCAACACAAAGGTTTTCAAGAAAATCCCTCCACCCTAAACTACCCTTCACATGGAAACATTTTCGAAAATTTTGATTTTCTAAAAAATGGCTGCAACGATTTTGATTAAAATATGGCATATTAAAGATATACACCTGACAAATAATATGTATATCTTGAATTTTCTGGGAATAGCCTCTGAAGACTACTTTATTTTGGATGAATTTTAAGAATTGTGTATAACTGGTAAACCGTAAGAGACAAAAACTTGCCAGGCAAAAATTGTAGTACACATTAAAACACACAATTTATGTTATATACATTTTTTTCGTGTTGATCGTTTTTTTTTTTTTTTTTTTAGATATTCCTTGTTTTGTGTTTCAGCCTTGAAAAACTTATACTTTTCTCATACAGGAATCTCGTGTCCATACAAACAAAGGAGCTTCAGTAACATAGCAACCAGCTTTTAACTATCGCCTTAAACTATGGACTCCCTTATTTCACTTCTACTTACAAGGAAGCAAGTAATAAGACTATTTCTGCTAATTTTTTCTCAATGAGCATGAAGTAAATAGAAGCATAAGCTTTTTAATAATAATTTGTTGCAGAGATCTAGAGAAAGTCATGTAAGTGTAATTTATTTCATATTAGTTTTATAATACAAAGAAATAACAGCTGAAAACATTATTCATTCTATTTTTTTTTTGTTGCAGAAAATAGATAATTTGTTGTTCACAACAAATTAAATGTTCCTAACATCCTCTTACTTTAACTTACTAAGTACAATTGTATTAACTTGTGGAGACTTTGATACCAATAACAATTCAAAAGTAATCCATTTTTTTTTTCCTTTATGTAATGATCCCTCACTATTTTTTATTTTTATTATTATTATTATTATTATTATTATTATTATTATTATTATTATCATCATCATCATCCTTTGTTTGCTGCTAAAACTATGAGATCTCTTATTTCTTCTTTTCTCAGGTCATGGTGTAGGGATAAAGACTAATTGTTTGTTTGTTTGTTTTCAATTATTTCTTAATACACTTTTAAAGAAATTGAAAAACATAACTTTTAAATACCTCTTTTATTCAGATGCACTGTGTTGTATATTCTTCTGTTATTTGTTATGCTAAGATGTTTCCTATTACAATAAGCTTATCCTTACCCAACACCAAACTCCTGTCTGGTCAGCTGCTAATGGAATGAATAAAACATTTTTTCTATACCCCCGCCACTGAATCCTTGCACTTGACAGGAGTTAAGTTGGTACATCCACAGAAAACAGATGAAAAGCTTTACCCGTTTGACTTTCTGAACCAATCACAAAGAAGCATTCTGGTTGGTCGGTCAGACAACGGAAACGCATTTAGATGCCGCACCGTTGCAATATCTGGCTATTTCCAAACACGTGCTCAGTTTGTCAACTCCTAACATGTGCATTGAGCTGCTCTGTACAAGATATCCTTGTTATTTATAGTGTTTTGGTGTTTGTTTGTGCATGAGGGAACATAACCAGACTTTCACAATTATAGAGATGGTAAGGTAAGGTGTGGCAAGAGTGGACGCGGCTACATGGAAGAAGAAAGTGAATCACAAAATAATACGAAAAGCACAAGAATGTGAACCACTAATGGTACGTCTTGGTGACGATGACGATGATGGTGTTCCTTTCCAGAATGATGATGATGGACACTTGGATGGGATTGAACCATTAAGATTCTAAACTGGTGAAAATCGTTTTATTATACCTTTCTCTAATTGTAACCAGCTATTTTGCATTAATCTGTTCTATATTGTCGTAAATACCTAATTTATACTACATGCCTTACAGTATCACTGTTATTTTCAATTAACATCTGTAATAACGAATTAGTTGCATTATTCATCGGCATTCCTTTACTATGTACACTGTTTACACACAACAGAGACATTTGTAATCAGCTGTTGTTGTTTACTAGTTACTCTGGCAATGCCGCAAAGGCAGCGTTACGCGAAACCACCCAAACTGTCAAGTGCAAGGATTCAGGGGCAGGGGTATACACATTGCTCCTTCAGTGATTTGTCAACAACCATTGTTGCCACTCATAGTAAACATGTATATTAACATATAACATTTGGTAAGTAATATAACTGCTTCAGAAATGAAATCTTAAGTTCATAAATCCAGCCTTTTTGATGCTCATCCCTTAGAGGTACAGTACTAAACATAATTTTTCTTCTATTTCTGTTTGTTCCTTACACTTGTCATGTGGTTTCACTTTAAGCTCAAAGGAGTTATAAGCAACACCACATGAAAAGAAAACACCTCATTGGCTGGTGGGGCGCTATAACTTTTCCCACTCGACTAGTTGTCATTTGCTCTACATAAAACAATTTAGTTCAGACCATAAAATTTTGAGATTATTCTTGTACAGAGAAATTGTTTTTTAAAAAAAATACATAATTATATAACAGTTCAAATTTTGAAACAAAATGTGTTTGTTGAGATTCACTATGAAGTGGGGAGAGTGTGCCTCCAGTACCACTGTCACTTGGATCAGTGACCAAATGAAATTGCCCACTGGTTGGGTGAACTCTAAAATGAGGGCACTGCAGAATGCTGTCTCGAGTGCCCAGAATGTGCGCTTGATCTCTTTTATCCACAAGCATGGCTGGTGTTCAAGAGGTTTTGCGATGCTGGAGAACCCTTTAACGAATCAGCAGTGGTAACTACAGACTCAGAAACTGTGCAATCCCACATCCCTTGGGGGAGGCAAATCTCTCACAGTCCAAGCCTTCTTCGGGTCGGTTACTTCCTTATAGAGAGTTGACACATTCAACTTCAGGTTGGTCGCTTGCAATCTTAGGTGCTGGTGCAGAGACCAACTTTAAACTGCCAAAGCCCTTGGTCAGTCAAGAACTGCAAAGGTGTCCAAGGTGTTATAGATATGGTGTGGGGAAAACAGTCCTTCCTGGTGACAGTATAGTCCACACAGAAACATTGCTCACTGTTTTTCTTTTTCACTAAGACTATGGCAGACTACCAAGGACTCTGGTTATCATGTCTCCTACCTCCACTTGGTTTGCCATAGGTACAGGTTTTAGTGCTTGAGAGGCGTCTCCAATGTCCATTTAATGGGGCACTCTATTGGAGCAACCATAATTGCCATCCCCTTGACTGAAGAAAAACTGTTCTAATTGTGCCTGCTGCCCTTCTCAACAATTCTTGCATCTGCTGGCACCTTGGATCCATTGAGCTGGCTCATTTTTACCCAACTCTGTTCCTGGTTCAGTAGTCTCACAGGCACTTTTTCTTGACAAAGCAACAATGCAAATTCCATTCAATGGTGTACTCCAGTTAAAATTATCTCCCTGATCATTGGCCTTCACAACCATCTCGCTCCTTGCAGGCACAATTACATTATCTGTCAGGATCACTCTGCAGACTCCTGGCTTTTCGTCGGGGTTTCAAAAAGTCACCTTGTTTCATCCAAGTAGCAAGACCTTCCGGCCGACGACTGGTGCATTGTGGCTCCTGATGGCATCCAGACCCAGTATCAAATCCTCAGCCACCCTCATGAAAAGACCCAGGCTTATGATGCTCTGGTCAAGGGTTAACTCTAGCAAGGCTTCCATCACCACAGACAAGGTGTCACCCGATGCCATTACTACTGGTATATCTGAATTTGGCCTCCTCAATGGCAGATCCCATTACCGTGACAAAACCACAATGTCTCATGAATCCAGTCATCATCAATAAGGCTGTCATTCACTCGTATGCTGAAGGTATTCCCAATGTCACTCAAAGGCATGGTATAATGGCCCCACTTATCTCTCCTCAAATTGGTGTGAACAGAACCTCACCAGATCCCTAGACTAACCACAGCCCACTCAATCCTCGTCGATGCCCTGGCTTGTACCCCCCTTTGTAGTGGATGCCCCTGGTCCTCAATGTAAGGGCATTTGTTCCCTGACTGCCTCCCTCCTCAGTATGGCTTGTGGACGATCTTGTACTTGCTGAGCATCAGATGCTCTATTATCTCTGCATAATACATCCCATCAACAAAAATCAGGTGGGTTCTTACAAGGCATAACTGAATAGGAGGTCCACCAGAGCTTTGGCTGCTAACTATTCAATGAACAATGCAAACTCCTACAGTGTCTCTCCTGATTGCTGTTTCCTTGACTTGAGCTGACTATAACAAGCTGTGGACAAGCAATGGTTCCCAAAGTGGTTCTTGAGAGCCTCCCAGATGTCGGAGTTGTATTCAAGTCTTTCACCAGCTGCGCCGACTAATGATTGTGGGTAGTGATGACAACAAGTTGTTGGTCGAAGGCTTCAAATGTCAACATTAGGAGGCTTCATATGTTCTGAACAAACTTCATGTTGTTAAGTCTTCCTTTTATCATGGCATTCATTTCCTTGGCGCTGCTGTTGGCTCTTCCCTCTGGGACACTAACACGTTCTCCCAGGTCTTCCAAGGCATTAACACAAGGCTCTTTATTGTTCCCCCTAGCTCTTCCTCTTTTCCTTCAAGCTCCTCAGGCCGGACAGTTTTTTTGTTGCTTTTGTTGGGGAGTTCCATTTTCTCTTTCTCCATTGCTGGCTCCATTTTATCTTCCATCTTCTCTTCACTATATACTCTAGCAAGGTGGGAGGGGCGTGCAGTGGAACATCACAAGTCCCTGAAAAAGACCATGGAGTTTAGAATGGCTGAAAGCTCTAATTTTATAAACCTGACAGGGCTGGTCAGCCGTGAAGCCATGATTAATAACGCTTCCCATGAAAGCTCAAGTCTTGCATGACAAGAACTGCATAAATAAGTTTGAGTTTTGAGAAACTTCTTTCTTCTTATAATCACAGGTTATGTGTAAAGATTCTCAAAAGTAATCAGTATATTGGGAACTGATGGAGCCAAACTATTTTGTACAACATAGATCAAATTTTTATGAATTCATTCCAAAATCGCTATTCCCTTGCTGTAAATAATTATGTAAGATACAATTATTGTATTATAGACAGTTCTTTTGGATCTTTTATTTCTTCCTTAGGAGTTTTAGAAGTTTTATCAACAAAATATTCAACTTCAGCTCTTCTTCTTACCACTGGAAATTTGGGTACTACAATAATTTCTGTACTCTAAAATGTCTGCATGACTAATTATGTGCATTAAATGTCTCATTGCATCTGAAATGTACAGAAACAATAATCATTTGCAATAAAGTATACAAACACAAAACAAAAACGAACCTCAAAATCTGCAATAGTCAATGCTTTCACCCCATAAAATATAAACAGATAAAGAAATCTGCAGTTGTTGCACATTTCTGGTACCCTCATGAAACACATGCAAACTCAACTCTCATAAAACATGTCAGCTAGAGAAAACCTATAATAACAAATACATACACTAGATTATGGATTTTTAAATCTGCCATTGGAGAAATTTGGAAATTCATCATGCCTACTTCAGTCTCCAGCGCTTGGCATTTGTTTCCATATTCCATCCTATAGAGGCTACCAACACTAGTCAAGTTTCTGCTGAAGATGAGAATGACAACTCTTGAATGAGTGTAAAAAAAGTAAGTGAACTAACATCGAGCCATGTGCTTTGTTTTCATGTCTCCAGAACTATCAATATTAAATTACATAAGCTTTACAGGACATCATTTAAGTGTGTTCCCGATTTTATTCTTCCTTCCCATTATGTTTCACTTCCATACTTTAATGTTTACCTGATCATATTGCATTTTGGTAAATCTCATCTGTAAAGCAATGCAAAAACAAATGTATACAGTTTCTGAATATTTAAAAAATATGAACTGTTCCTAATCTTACTTTGGCAGCATCACATACTCTAGATTCAACATATGACATGCATATGGCAGAAATATTTCTCTAGGCTGAATTTTTTTCATTTTGTTCTGTAGGCAATTTTGCTTACATGGGTAAGCCTATCATCACATCTATTTGCATATTTTGCACATAAAACTCAGAATGTAGCACGAGTTCACAATTGATAACTACATAAATCTTCTCAGTAAGTATGAAATAGGATAAACTTCAAGACCTACAGACTGGAATTCCCAAAGATTAAGTGTCAACATTTTCAAAATTGAGATATTTCTTCAGAAAAGTGCTTTAAGTTAAGGCCTTTTTCCTCTCCAAAGTGCTATGTTCCTGTCAGTCATCTTCAAGTTGAAAATGGAGGTGATAGATAGCATGGTGTTTGCTTTGGCAGTAATGGCCTCTTGAAAAGTGGTGACATACTGATATGGTAGAAATTTCACTGGTTTTCCATAAAATATTATATGCCTCCTATACACACTCATTTTGTGTTAGTTGAGCTGTTTTAATTTCTGTATCAGCCCAGGTGACACTCACACTTCCTTTGTGTGTTTATAGAATGGAGATATTTGTAATAGGTGAGGCAATTGTATGTTTTACATATTATCAATCTTGGTATTAAAGAAAAAATTTGATGTGTTCCATTCACATGACTTTTTCTACATCTCTGCAACAAATTATTGTTAAAAAGCATATGCTTCTATTTACTTCATGCTAATCGAGAAAAATTAGCAGAAATAGTCTTATTACTTGCTTCATTAATAAAGTGAAAACCACAGCTATAGCATTTCATACATGGCAAAATAAAAATGTGCACACCCCAAAATAAAATATAATGAGGAAACTATAGCTTATGGGAAAGAAACAAATTCTTTGGTGTACACATATGTGAGAAAATAAATGGGATACCCATGTAACATTTATTAATCTCTAAACTTAGTTTGGCTTATTGTGTATTAAACTGCTTTAAAAATAAAATTAGTTTGTATGCACTGAAAGAGTACATTTTTCACATTTTCAAAGCTTATCAAGTTATGGTATAACGTTTTGGGGAGGGACTCCACAAATCAATTAAGTTTTCAAGAAACAAAAAATGACAAGATTAATACGAGGTGCAAATAGAATATCATGTAGACAGTTATTTTAAGAGTTGAAAATCCATCCAGTTACTTGTATTTTCATAGTGGAAATAGCATGTTATATCAAACAACCCCATGAATGTTTGGAAATATATACAGATCTACATTAACATAACACACGTCAAAAGAATAATTTACACGTTACATTCTGCAGAACAACTATTCTCAAAAGCAATTTAGTTCAAATGGGTATACAAATAGTTAATACATAAAAAGCTATAAAATATGTAAGAAGTATAAGAGTGTTTAAGAAGAAGCTAAAATCCTTTCTGCTGTGACATACCTTTTACTCTGTAAATGAGTACTTAGGTCACACATCTTGATGTATTTTTATTTTATGTAAAATGCCACTTATATACATTATGGCATTACGTTGTAAGTATATATTGTAATTGACAAAACTAAAATTTCTGTACAGAATTAATATGGTGAATAAGGAATTAAATTCAATTCAATGAACAGCACTTTGTTTAAAATGTTGAAGTTGTTTAAAATATGACGATCGAGTTATTGAATAGTATAATCTATTAAATAAATTGATCTAGTTCATGGTTTTTCTAATTGCCCTTTATTGCCTATTTTAGGCTATTTACCATATTTATCCAAATATAAGCAAGACAATCCCCATTTTTCAGAACTTAATTTTGGAATTATTTAGCTTATCATTTACATGTATAAAAATAATGTATATGTAATTTAAAGATTTGCCATATATTGTGAACAAACTAATGGACACATAAGCTGACCAAGTCCCCCACCCCCATTTTTACTTTATACATACTACACACATAGTGTATAGAGAAGGTATTGTAATGCACCCAAATTTTGATATTTTCAAAAATGGCTCTTATGATTTTGATTAAATTGTCAAATATTAAAGTTATTTACCTGACAAATAAAATGTATAATTTTCTGGGAATAGCCTGTGAAGACTTACTTTATTCTGGATGAATTTTATGCAATTTTGCATAACTGCTAAACCATAAGAGATGGACAAAAACTTAAAAACACCAAAAATGTAGAGCACATTAAAACACACAATTTATGTCATATACATTTTCTTTGTGGAGTTGATATTTTTTGACATATTCCTTGTTTTTGGTATCAGCTTTGAAAAACTGGTACTTTTCTCATTTGTCAATTCCTGTCCATACAAACAAAGGAACTTGTCACATAGCAACCAGCTTTTGATTATCAGTTTAGCCTATAGTACTCCCTTATTTCCGTTCTTCTTACAAGGAAGCAAGTAATAAGACCATTTCTGATATTTTTTCTCGATTAGCATTAAGTAAATAGAAGCATAACCTTTTTAACAATATTTTGTTGCAGAGGTGTAGAGAAAGTCATGTGAACGGAACACATCAGATTTTTTTTTTTTTAACTGATTTTGAAGTTGGCAGAGAGAGGAGTACAGAAATGTGCCGTATGGGTGATGGCAGCATAACTGTAACGATGATGATGGATATGATTTTGTATTTAGACAACATTTAATGTAAAAATAAAAAATAAAAGAATTTGAGTCGGTTTTTGTTACACAAACATCACTTATTTTTACTTACTGGGGACTGGTTTCGGGTAACAGTTGTTTCCATTTTCAACACTTAATTCCTGTTTTTACCTAATTTGAATTTGCACAGAAATTCACAATGTGAGCGGGAGAGACAGAGAAAGTGATGACAGTTACACAACATACCTATATAACACATTGCAAGCAGGAGATAGAGAACAGTGTTTGGTGGTGATGGCAGTAGTTTACCTGTGACAACATACTTGATATCATTTATTGCAAAACGTTTTACCTAATTCATATTTTGGACCGAAGAGACAGAGAATGGAGTGGTGACGGCAGCTTAGCTGTAATCAAAATGGATGCTATTTTCTATTAAGATAACATACTTGGAAGTCCTCTAATTTTATTTTACTCTCAGAGAGCAATCTTTTTTCCAATGAGAATGCTCACACGCCTGTTAATAGCTCATTTTTGGCACAAAATGGAATGCACCAAATATGGCGCATATGTCGTGACCTTGGCTGTAGTTTATACCATTTCCTCCAGACCTCACCAGTTCTGTACCAGCAAAGTTTGAAACTTACCCCCCATAAGGTATTTGGAAAACATATCATGAATGCAAAACAACACCCATTTCTGAACATTAGCATTTTGGGGGAAAAAAAAAACCAAAAAAACATTGCCTTGTATTCGGATAAACATGGTATAATGCCTTTTTATTAGCCTATTTTAATGATTTCTAATGCCCTAACTTCCGGTCTCTGCTTATAGCCTTTAAAGATTCAGGTTTTGTAAAATGCGTACTATGTAATCCATTTCTGTGCCAGATCATGAAGCCTCATTAAATATTGCTAACTTTGTTACATTTATGAACAAAGACTTTTTGTATAATATTCTTTTAAAATAACTATAGATCATGTGCTTGCAATTTATTTTTGGTCTTTGTGACAATATTTGTAATGTTTTTTAGGTTCCAATTGTAAATACCAATGAAAACTTCCGAATGCAGCAGATATTTCACATTTTCACCCACTGAGAAGCAATTCCCATTCCTATTGGATTTAGAAGCTTCCTTTCTATTTTCATGGTTTCAAACAAGCCATGTCGTATCGATGCGGTGTTGATTACAGGAAACACGTTATGTCATATCATCAGCTGGTACAGATTGGCCAACCCACACAGATAGTGTATTCTCGCATCATAGTATTCAGTACTGTGTCTCTTTACACCAGTGAGTTATTTATTTATAGGCTGCATAGTTTTTAAGGCACCACTTTGAAATTTTAACAGTTGAAAGTTTCCACTGGAATTTAATAACAAAGTTTTAATGAATGTTAAAAGATTCACATTCATATTACTTTATTTTACATAATATTTTATAGATATTACAAAAATATACACATATAAATTCAATATTTAGTGCAGCTTAAATCCTCATTTCTTCTTCTTCTTCTTAGTCAAAAGTTAGAAATATTTCTCTACTGTTTCTATGGTGATGAGAAAAAATTAAAAGGTTAAGACTTGCTTTCTATAAATGAAATGTTCTGTTTCCATTGTTAAAAAATCTGATGTGTTACATTCACATGACTTTCTCCATATCTCTGCAACAAATTATTTTTAAAAAGCTTTGCTTCTATTTTCTTCCTGCTAATTCAGAAAAAATTAGCAGAAATACGACTTATTACTTGCTTCCTTGTAAGTAGAAGCAAAATAAGGAAGTACCATAAGTTAAAGTGATAGTCAAAGGCTGGTTGCTATGTGATTGAAGTTACTTTGTTTGTATGGACACGAGTTCACAAAGTCCTGTATGAGAAAAGTATAAACAAGGAATATCTCAAAAATAGACACCTCCACGAAAAAAATGCATATAACATAAAGTGTGTGTTTTAAAGAGCTCTACATTTGTTGTGTGGTAAGTTTTTGTCCATCTCTTACGGTTTAGCAGTTATGCAAAATTCCATAAAATTGGCCCAGAATAAGTCTTCAGAGGCTATTCCCAGAAAATTCCAAATACACATTTTATTTGTCAGATAAATATCTTTAATATACGATATTTTAATCAAAATCGTTAGAGCCATTTTTTAGAAAATCAAAATTTTCGAAAAAAGTTCCATGTAAAGGGTAGTTTGGTGCGGGAGGATTTTTCTCAGAATCTTCGTGTAGCATCCCTGGAAGATACTAAACTTAAATACCAAGCTTGGTATTTTACAGACTTTTTGTTTTTGAGTTATCGTGTTCACAGACACACACACACACACACACACACACACACACACACCTTTTCCTGAAAATACTTTTTTTGGATACAGGAGACCCTAGAACATATATTTTCAGTGAAATCGCGGTATCAAATTTTTTTGGTGGAGTGCAATGCCTTCTCTATACACTATGTACATAGTGCATATAGAGAAAGTAAAAATTATGGTTAACATTACAGTCAGTTTATCTAGATAATGTAGAGAGTGTATGGAATGACACATGAAAACAAGTTGCTGCCATAAAACCTATTTTTTTCCATAATTGATACTTACAGCTTGGACCTGTGCTGCAGCCTTCTCTCTATCTTCCCTTTCTTTCTCAGCCTGTTTGCGCAATCGCTCTTCCCTTTTTCTTGCCAATTTGGAGTCAGGTACAGGTTTAAAGATCAAATCTGTTCTGGTACATGAATTGAAATCTCCCCGATTCCAGTGCCGCAAGAAGCTGTTAAACAGGACACACTTTCAGTTTGCAGTGTACATGTTAAATGTAATAAAAGTAAACATTTGTTTAAAAGTCTTTTGAATGGATATTAACAAAAAGCTATATATTGTAAGCCCCTCAACCCTCATCAATGCATTAAATTGCAAGGAAGAATTGCATTTCTTCCAACTACAACAAATCTTATATGGAAACAACTCTGTTTGCTCAAAAACTATTTTAGATTTCTTTCTTAAAATGTAACACATTTGAGATATTGCAGATTAGTATATCTTGAGACAAAAGCTATTACAGAAGACTCTTGTCATACACTAATATTAATTCCCTAATCTTTACAATTTCAAATGATGCAATACGGATTAAGTTGCCCAAGGAAAAATGAAAAGATTGCATAGCAATAACATAGACCATACTTGGATACTTAGTTGTCCTTGCTGTAAGCAGCACTTCAGTGTATGGTACTTTGTGAAGAGTCTTCATATAGATTAGATTAGAAAGCATTCTGTAGGTTCGATTAGGCACTGAACATAGAACTTGTCAAGGCATATACATATGTTTATATACTATGTATAAAGCTCTAGTGCTAAAAGCATAGGTTACAAAAACAACAGAATACTTTTTTTTTTTTGCACATAAAAACAAAAGAGTATCAAAATGTAGTGTTAAAATGTATAAATAAATAAATATAATTTCATTATATGTAAAACTAATGTTATGTCAGATAATAGTTTTCAAATTATCGATATAATAGTTACTAGTAGTAATTATATAAACTAAAACACGATTATTGTATTATAATGACAGTTCACCTGTGACAATTTTCTATTTTACTTTATGCAGGTTGTATTGTAAACCACTTAGAAGCACTTTGTGATGCCAGTAGCAGTCTTTATCACGTGTTTTGTAATACTCATAAAACTCTCTAATTGATTATGTGAGATATGTTCCATAAACAAGGTCTTTAACCTGTACAGCTTCCATAGCTATGTCAATTGATGTTCCTCATTTCACTAATTGCAGCCACTGTTCTTATTCCAATGTAGACTCTACCCTTTTGTCTAAATTATAATACTTAGAAGGAATTTTTCAATAGCATTTTACTTTCCTAAATGCTAGTTTGTGCATTGTTTCTATAACACTGACCTAGATCCAGAAGACAGCAGGTGAGGAAATTTCTTTCTCTATCTGGATTCAGCAAACTTAAGCAACACAGTGTGAATCATGTACACTTTACTTCCTCTATCACATACAATGAACAGCACGAGAGAGAGGGAGAGGGGAGAGGGTGACAAGAGAGGGGGAGAGGGGAGAGGGGAGAGAGGAGAGAGGAGAGAGGGAGAGAGAGAGATTGTGTGTGTAAACAGCATAGCTGAAAAGCAAAATTCAGTTTCAGAAAATAAATTTGATATTTAAGGTAAGAGTTGAAGCTTTCCGGTGACCAGCGCTTTGCTGCAGCCATTGCTCAAGCGCACGGCCACACATACCACCCTGCCATCACTAGCCGCCACTGAGCCCACTACCGCCTTGGCTGCTTCTTCAGCATGCCACTGACATCACAGACCCCCTGGTAGTCAATGCCACTCCAACGGTACGAGATTGGTAAGAGGAGTTCCTCGGGACCTGCCAAGCTGGTTCATGGCCACGAGAATCCATGTTTGGGCAGTGCCTACACATTGAAGCCATCCGTGAGGACAACCACACACCATGCCGCCGCTGCTGTGCTTTCAGCTATATGGAAACATTGTGCACCACTGCCACTACTGTGGCATGCGCCGACTCACAGCCCATGTCCTGCGCGACATGTGATGGCTTTGGCCATGCACGGGGCAAGCACAGTACAACACCAACAGCAGACTACCACACAGAACACCAGTAGCACCAGAGACGACAGCAACCACAACAACCCCTGGGAACTCTTTTCTCCGTGATGCAGTAGAGGACCACACACCAGTGCTCAAACAACTGCAAGCCAAAGCCTCTGCCACCACTTCATCTCTCCAAAACATCGACACCACCTTCCCATGCAAAGTTTAACGACATCATCATCAACTTTCCATCCAGCATCTGCTGATTGCCTTGCAATCATGGTGGCCTTCTTGTCTGAGGGAATGCCATCGGTCCTGCTGATGCTGTTGTGCCTTTGGGCACACAGCAAATGCTGTTCCTCTCCACAGCTGTGGTACCAATTCCACCTCCGAGTGCACTGGGCATGATCTTCGACGCAATGGCACAGATCATTTCACTAGGTAAACCCAGTGTCCTCATTACCCGAGGAGCAGACCGTCATCGCAGCAACCAGCCCGGGCCACACCACTTGCACCCTCAACAGATGCAGCGACACGGAGATCCTGAATGTCGGCACTCATCTTGCTGCCCTAAAAGAGGCATTCAGCACCATCGTCACCCTGCCACCACTGCTGAGCTATCAGACTGGATAGACAGCATCACCTCGTAGCTACACAAGGTTCTACAACTACCACCACCAGCTGCACATGGTACAACCTGGCTTGATGCCAACGGAACTGCTCCACCTGTAGGGACAGGAGTCACTTCACAGGCCAGACATCCTGCCCTTTCTACCCTAGGGCTCCACCACCACAGCAACCACAACCACCGCCGCCAGTGCACCACCAGGAGCCATCCACGCCACAACACCCAGCAGTGTCCTTTGCGCCTCGCCCAGATTAGGCCGCCACACTTGCAGCAGTCACCGAGGCATTCAGAGCCACAACTAATGCCATCACAGAATATCTCAAGATCGAGGCACTCCGGCCCAGTGATGCAGACAGCATCCTAATGGATAGGATGCTGTGCAGGTGCTGAACTACGCTGCCCACCTGGCCACTCTCACTACCTCATCACAACCAAGTTAACTAACTGCCAAACCAGTAACCCTCAGAAACTTCTCAACCAGCTTCATTCAGTCCCTGATGGAAGATTTCAATAGACTACACACAAAATACTGAGCATCCAGAGAAAACTCGCCCATATCAAAGCCATTTCCAGAATTCAACAATAGAACAGACTGGTCATTGGTCACTAACCACAGAATCTCAAATGACAGAGACAACATCCAACGACACTGAACCAGCTTACACACCAACAGGACTCAGCAAGAACTTCTACATGCTGCTCCAGACAATAAGGAGACATCAGCACAACTTTTTTCTCCAACATGAATTAAACAAATATCACCTTCCCATTTTCCTAGTGTTATTGTTCATGAATAATGCCTAGTCATCCTACTTATGTTTACGAAGGTGCATAACTAGTATTCCAGTCATCCATCTCCTTCTATTTCCTTTCCTCACTTTTACCAAAACATTTACCAAGCTCTCCCCCTGGGGAAATAACCCAGAATCTGTCTCCATTTTCCGGTAAGGAAAGAAAAAAACAAAAGAAAAAGCTTCAAGGCCAAAAATATATCATGTAAGCAGTTCACTCTTCACACAACAATGAACTTTCAAGTCTTCAGTTTACCCTGAAGACAAAGATGATGTTTCGAAACATTCAGTCAATCCATGTACTTACCTGGTTAGAAGCGCGAAAACATTTAGAGTTGATATTTTAAGATTACCATTTCCCAAGGATACAAGATAAAGCTTTTCAAGAAAATCTTCCATCTCAAACTATCCTTACATGATACATTTATACAAAACCCTTAAATTTTAATTTATCAAAAATGGCTCTAATGGTGTTAATTATAACACTATATGATTAAGATATTTTTACAAAAAATGAAATGTATACCTTGAATTTTCTGAGAATACCCTCTGAAGACCTCTTCATTCTGGATAATTTGTGTATAACTGGTAAATGTCAGAGACAGACAAAAACTTACCACTGAAACATGATTTTTGTTTTGCTCCTAGTTTGCCAGATCAATTTTCTCTTTATCGGGAAATCAAAAATAATTGAGGACTGTTTTAACAAAACTCAACAAACACCATTTTTTTCGAAATGTAGGTTTTGACGGATTCTGGTCAATTGTAATGAAAGAAAAAGAATGCACTTTTCATTACATCACAAAACTCAATACTTCCCATTGAAAAGAGTGCCTCAATATGGAGCATTTTCACAAAACTTAACATCTCCATTTCTTAAGTTTTCACAAAACTCAATATATACATTATTTTCTGCATTAATTCAGTGTATTTTTGGCCGCTACAATGTGTTCTGTAAGTAGCGGCAAAAATGAATATTCAGAAGCTTTTCCAATGACTGAAATGGGCAGAAAGAGTAGGAGTAGAGTACATCAATATAAAAGTGGCAAATATACAGTTGCCCCTAAAAATTACGACATTAATCCCAACTGTAATCATTTAGAATAGGGAAAAGGAAGTAAAATGCACTGCTGGTTCTCTCTGCTTAAATGATCTATTTCATTTTTGAGACAATTTATATAGAAACACTACAAAAGTGGAACAGAATAACTTTTTGCTAAGAAATATTAAAGTTGACCTACCTAAATGGCGTAGAGTAAAGGAGACTCTCAAAAAGCTAGAAAGATTTGTGTCTGTTTCATATTTCATAAGAGGTGAAAATGCAGATGATTTCCCAGTATGTGCTGCTATGTTTAGAAAAGTGACAGGTACGTTATTATGACTGATGCTTGTAATCACAAATATTTATTGAATATCTGCATTGTTAGTGACCAACACTGTATTTTTGACAGGTGTTTCTGGAGATAGATTAAGATGTATTGCTAAAAGATACAAACTGGAAGGTATTGCACTTTGGGAAGAAAACCAAGGAGGGCAAGTTTGGAAACTGCGAGAGGGATAAAGAGCAGACTGAGTGTATTAAGAGAGATATACTAAAATATAAGTGTCATGCGGCACATTATTCAAGAAATAAAACACTTATCTTCCACCAGAACTGAATTCGAAAAAGAAGTATGACAAGTAATGTGCCTCTAGAATGAAGGAAGAGCATATTTCAACATGTTCTATTTCTAAGTACAAATCAGTGTTTTACAAACATTTCAATTTAGGCTTTGGGGATCCCTATACTGACACATGTTCATCATGTGCAAAACTTCTACTAGATATAAAATCTCCTGTAGTAGGTCTCGAGCATAAAAATAAACAAGAACTTATTACAGGTTGCATAAATTAAGGGCAAATAAGTTTTTCCGTATTTTAAATGACAATAATAATAAAGATAATGTATCTGTTTGCTTTAATTGCCAACAAAACCAGCCACTGCCCAAACCTTCAGTAGGAGAAATATATATATGCCTAAACTGTTGTCCACCACTATTAGAACAGGACTTATTATTTTGCACCACAAGCAAGTGCAAAGAGCAATTTTATTTGATCCATGAAGCTTGTATTATTTTATACACTAATGTCCAAAAATTAAGTATAATTCGGAAAACAGAGAACTGAAAGGGAAAATGGTAAGCAAGCACCATTAATCGTTATCACAATGTGTGCCTCCCCTTACTGATAGGTAAGCGGGTTCACGCTTCTAAGGTCAACAAAACCAATACCAAAGCATCAGACTCAGTGTGTGTCTCATTCGTTATTATTCTCCCTCTGTGAGCATGGACTAGTTTCTTCACAAAGTGTTTACAACACCAACATGCCACAAACACGTCAACTGAATTCTGTTTTGAAGGGTAGAGCCATTGGACGTCTAGAGGCAGGTCAGACACAAACCACAGTTTCTTGGGCCCTAAATGTGCCACAAAGTGTCATTTCCAGGCTTTGGTGATGGTTCCAAAAAACAGCAGGTGTTCATTGGATTCCTGTACATGCTCGCCCATGGGACCAATATTTGATAATAACAGCATGCCGATATCTGAGGATGCAGCCACCTCAGGCATTTGAGTTTCAAGACAAAATGTATAATAGAGGCTCAGGGCAGTCAGTCTCTATGCCAATGTACAGCAGAGTGTGCCCCGTTCGCTCCAATACACATATGGAGTCAACAACGTCAACATTGGACCTTCAATGAATGGAGGAACGTGCTGTTTACAGTCGGTTTGAACAACGATTATCGTTGCACAACAATCTGGAGAGAATGTGGAACATCGTGGAAACATATTGGTAGGCATAAGGTTCTATGGATGTACAGATATGCACATCTTTGACAGTGGTACTGTGAATGCCCAGAGGTGCAGTTGGTCCACACTTCATCTTATTGGACGTCCACATACAGCCCACCTGGTGGACGACTATCATGAGAGGGAAGATATCCAATGATGTCCCCAGATATGAACTCATATAGCATGCCTGGGTTGCAGCCTGCCAGCCCCCACCTCCAACGTGCTCTCCGTGAGGAATGGGAAGAGCTCTTGAACCACCTAATTGAGAGCATGCCACGGCACCATGAGGGGTCCCCACACCCCATATTAACCACACAGCACCATCATAGTTTTGAAAATTATGGTCATATTTTGTGCTTGCATATATTGGTGTCCTGAGGTGAAAACTGTCTGCTATTTCTCACTCCAGATCACGTGTAATGCATTGGTAACAACACTAGTGTATTTTGCTACATTTCAGTGTCTGAGTTTCATTAATGTTTTCATGGTTGGACTTCACACTTAACTGTTATGTTATAGGTGGTTGCAAATGTATCTTGAACTTCAAACTAAAGTTTTGCCTTGGTTACCTCATATCTAGATAGTATTTCAGTGTCTGAGTTTCATTAATGTTTCCATGGTTGGACTTCCAACTTAGCTGTTATGTTATAGGTGATTCCAAATGTATCTTGACCTTCAAATTAAAGTTTTGCCTTGGTTACCTCATATCTACATTGTATTTCAGTGTCTGAGTTGGATTTCCAACTTAGCTGTTATGTTATAGGTGATTTCAAATTTATCTTGAACTTCAAACTAAATTTTGCCTTGGTTACCTCATACCTACATTGTATTTCAGTGTCTTGAGCTTCATTAATGTTTTCATGGTTGGACTTCCAACTAAGCTGTTATGTTATAGGTGATTCCAAATGTATCTTGAACTTCAAACTAAAGTTTTGCCTTGGTTACCTCATATCTACATTGTCTTTCAGTGTCTGAGTTTCATTAATGTTTTCATGGTTGGACTTCCAACTTAGCTGATATGTTATAGGTGATTCCAAATGTATCTTGAACTTCAAATTAAAGTTTTGCCTTGGTTACCTCAAATATCTACATTGTATTTAAGTGTCTGAGTTTCATTAATGTTTTCATGGTTGGACTTCCAACTTAGCTGTTATGTTATAGGTGATTCCAAATGTATCTTGAACTTCAAACTGAAGTTTTGCCTTGGTTACCTCATATCTACATTGTATTTCAGTGTCTGAGTTGGACTTCCAACTTAGCTGTTATATTATAGGTGATTCCAAATGTATCTTGAACTTCAAACTGAAGTTTTGCCTTGATTACCTCATATCTACATTGTATTTCAGTGTCTGAGTTGGACTTCCAACTTAGCTGTTATGTTATAGGTGATTTCAAATTTATCTTGAACTTCAAACTAAATTTTGCCTTGGTTACCTCATACCTACATTGTATTTCAGTGTCTCAGTTTCATTAATGTTTTCATGGTTGAACTTCACACTTAACTGTTATGTTATAGGTGATTCCAAATGTATCTTGAACTTCAAACTAAGGTTTTGCCTTGGTTACCTCATATCTACATTGTATTTCAGTGTCTGAGTTTCATTAATGTTTCCATGGTTGGACTTCCAACTTAGCTGTTATGTTGATTCCAAATGTATCTTGACCTTCAAACTAAAGTTTTGCCTTGGTTACCTCATATCTACATTGTATTTCAGTGTCTCAGTTTCATTTATGTTTTCATGGTTGGACTTCCAACTTAGCAGTTATGTTATTGGTGATTCCAAATGTATCTTGAACTTCAAACTAAGTTTTGCCTTGCTTACCTCATATCTACATTGTATTTCAGTGTCTGAGTTTCATTAATGTTTTCATGGTTGGACTTCCAACTTAGCTGTTATGTTATAGGTGATTTCAAATGTATCTTGAACTTCAAACTAAAGTTTTGCCTTGGTTACCTCATATCTACATTGTATTTCAGTGTCTAAGTGTCATTAATGTTTTCATGGTTGGATTTTCAACTTAGCTGTTATGTTATAGGTGATTCCAAATGTATCTTGAACTTCAAACTAAAGTTTTGCCTTGGTCACCTCATATCTACATTGTATTTCAGTTTCTCCGTTGTACTTCCAACTTAGCTGTTATGTTACAGGTGATTCCAAATGTATCTTGAACTTCGAACTAAAGTTTTGCCTTGGTTACCTCATATCTACATTGTGTTTCAGTGTCTGAGCTTCATTAATGTTTTCATGGTTGGACTTCCAACTAAGCTGTTATGTTATAGGTGATTCCAAATGTATCTTGAACTTCAAACTAAAGTTTTGCCTTGGTCACCTCATATCTACATTGTGTTTTAGTGTCTGAGTTTCATTAATGTTTTCATGGTTGGACTTCCAACTTAGCTGTTATGTTATAGGTGATTCCAAATGTATCTTGAACTTCAAACTCATGTTTTGCCTTGGTTACCTCATATCTACATTGTGTTTCAGTGTCTGAGTTTCATTAATGTTTTCATGGTTGGACTTCCAACTAAGCTGTTATGTTATAGGTGATTCCAAATGTATCTTGAACTTCAAACTAAAGTTTTGCCTTGGTCACCTCATTTCTACATAGTGTTTTAGTGTCTGAGTTTCATTAATGTTTTCATGGTTGGATTTCAAACTAAGCTGTTATGTTATAGGTTATTCCAAATGTATCTTGAACTTCAAACTAAAGTTTTGCCTTGGTTACCTCATATCTACATTGTATTTCAGTGTCTGAGTTTCATTAATGTTTTCATGGTTGGACTTCCAACTTAGCTGTTATGTTATAGGTGATTCCAAATGTATCTTGCACTTCAAACTAAAGTTTTGCCTTGGTTACCTCATATCTACATTGTATTTCAGTGTCTAAGTGTCATTAATGTTTTCATGGTTGGACTTCGAACTTAGCTGTTATGTTATAGGTGATTCCAAATGTATCTTCAACTTCAAACTAAAGTTTTGCCTTGGTTACCTCATATCTACATTGTATTTCGCTGTCTGAGTTTCATCAATGTTTTCATGGTTGGACTTCCAACTTAGCTGTTATGTTATAGGTGATTTCAATAGTATCTTGAACTTCAAACTAAAGTTTTGTCTTGGTTACCTCAAATCGACATTGTATTTCAGTGTCTGAGTTCGACTTCCAACTTAGCTGTTATGTTATAGGTGATTTCAAATGTATCTTGAACTTCAAACTAAAGTTTTGCCTTGGTTACCTCATATCTACATTGTATTTCAGTGTCTGAGTTGGACTTCCAAATTAGCTGTTATGTTATAGGTGATTCCAAATGTATCTTGAACTTCAAACTAAAGTTTTGCCTTGGTTACCTCATATCTGCATTGTATTTCAGTGTCTAAGTGTCATTAATGTTTTCATGGTTGGACTTCCAACTTAGCTGTTATGTTATAGGTGATTCCAAATGTATCTTGAACTTCATACTAAAGTTTTGCCTTGGTTACCTCATATTTACATTGAATTTCAGTGTCTGAGTTTCATTAAAGTTTCCAAGGTTGCACTTCCAACTTAGCTGCTATGTTATTGGTGATTCTAAATCTATCTTCAACTTCAAACTAAAGTTTGGCTTGGTTACCTCATATCTGCATTGTATTTTAGTGTCTAAGTTTCATTAATGTTTTCATGGTTGGACTTCCAACTATGCTGTTATGATATAGGTGAATCCAAATATATCTGGAACTTCAAACTAAAGTTTTGCCTTGGTTACCTCATATCTACATTGTCTTTCAGTGTCTGAGTTTCATTAATGTTTCCATGGTTGGACTTCCAACTTAGCTGTTATGTTGATTCCAAATGTATCTTGACCTTCAAACTAAAGTTTTGCCTTGGTTACCTCATATCTACATTGTATTTCAGTGTCTCAGTTTCATTTATGTTTTCATGGTTGGACTTCCAACTTAGCAGTTATGTTATTGGTGATTCCAAATGTATCTTGAACTTCAAACTAAGTTTTGCCTTCGTTACCTCATATCTACACTGTAATTCAGTGTCTGAGTTTCATTAATGTAACCATGGTTGGACTCCCAGCTGTTATGTTATAGGTGATTCCAAATGTATCTTGAACTTCAAACAAAAATTTTGCCTTGGTTACCTCATATCTACATTGTATTTCAGTTTCTGATTTGGACTTCCAACTTAGCTGTTATGTTATAGGTGATTCCAAATGTATCTTGAACTTCAAACTAAAGTTTTGCCTTGGTTACCTCATATCTACATTGTATTTCAGTGTCTAAGTGTCATTAATGTTTTCATGGTTGGATTTTCAACTTAGCTGTTATGTTATAGGTGATTCCAAATGAATCTTTAACTTCAAACTAAAGTTTTGCCTTGGTCACCTCATATCTACATTGTGTTTTAGTGTCTGAGTTTCATTAATGTTTTCATGGTTGGACTTCCAACTTAGCTGTTATGTTATAGGTGATTCCAAATGTATCTTGAACTTCAAACAAAAATTTTGCCTTGGTTACCTCATATCTACATTGTATTTCAGTTTCTCCGTTGTACTTCCAACTTAGCTGTTATGTTACAGGTGATTCCAAATGTATCTTGAGCTTCAAACTAAAGTTTTGCCTTGGTTACCTCATATCTACATTGTGTTTCAGTGTCTGAGCTTCATTAATGTTTTCATGGTTGGACTTCCAACTAAGCTGTTATGTTATAGGTGATTCCAAATGTATCTTGAACTTCAAACTAAAGTTTTGCCTTGGTCACCTCATATCTACATTGTGTTTTAGTGTCTGAGTTTCATTAATGTTTTCATGGTTGGACTTCCAACTTAGCTGTTATGTTATAGGTGATTCCAAATGTATCTTGAACTTTAAACTAATGTTTTGCCTTGGTTACCTCATATCTACATTGTGTTTCAGTGTCTGAGTTTCATTAATGTTTTCATGGTTGGACTTCCAACTAAGCTGTTATGTTATAGGTGATTCCAAATGTATCTTGAACTTCAAACTAAAGTTTTGCCTTGGTCACCTCATTTCTACATTGTGTTTTAGTGTCTGAGTTTCATTAATGTTTTCATGGTTGGATTTCAAACTAAGCTGTTATGTTATAGGTTATTCCAAATGTATCTTGAACTTCAAACTAAAGTTTTGCCTTGGTTACCTCATATCTACATTGTATTTCAGTGTCTGAGTTTCATTAATGTTTTCATGGTTGGACTTCCAACTTAGCTGTTATGTTATAGGTGATTCCAAATGTATCTTCAACTACAAACTAAAGTTTTGCCTTGGTTACCTCATATCTACATTGTATTTCAGTGTCTGAGTTTCATTAATGTTTTCATGGTTGGACTTCCAACTTAGCTGTTATGTTATAGGTGATTCCAAATGTATCTTGAACTTTAAACTAATGTTTTGCCTTGGTTACCTCATATCTACATTGTGTTTCAGTGTCTGAGTTTCATTAATGTTTTCATGGTTGGACTTCCAACTAAGCTGTTATGTTATAGGTGATTCCAAATGTATCTTGAACTTCAAACTAAAGTTTTGCCTTGGTCACCTCATTTCTACATTGTGTTTTAGTGTCTGAGTTTCATTAATGTTTTCATGGTTGGATTTCAAACTAAGCTGTTATGTTATAGGTTATTCCAAATGTATCTTGAACTTCAAACTAAAGTTTTGCCTTGGTTACCTCATATCTACATTGTATTTCAGTGTCTGAGGTTCATTAATGTTTTCATGGTTGGACTTCCAACTTAGCTGTTATGTTATAGGTGATTCCAAATGTATCTTCAACTACAAACTAAAGTTTTGCCTTGGTTACCTCATATCTACATTGTATTTCAGTGTCTGAGTTTCATTAATGTTTTCATGGTTGGACTTCCAACTTAGCTGTTATGTTATAGGTGATTCCAAATGTATCTTCAACTTCAAACTAAAGTTTTGCCTTGGTTACCTCATATCTACATTGTATTTCAGTGTCTGAGTTTCATTAATGTTTTCATGGTTGGACTTCCAACTTAGCTGTTATGTTATAGGTGATTCTAAATGTATCTTCAACTTCAAACTAAAGTTTTGCCTTGGTTACCTCATATCTACATTGTATTTCAGTGTTTGAGTTTCATTAACGTTTCCATGGTTCGTCTTCCAACTTAGCTGTTATGTTATAGGTGATTCCAAATGTATCTTGAACTTCAAACTAATGTTTTGCCTTGCTTACGTCATATCTACAGTGTATTTCAGTGTCTGAGTTCCTTTAATGTTTTCATGGTTGGACTTCCAACTTAGCTGTTATGTTATAGGTGATTCCAAATGTATCTTGAACTTCAAACTAAAGTTTTGCCTTGGTTACCTCATATCTACATTGTGTTTCAGTGTCTGAGTTTCATTAATGTTTTCATGGTTGGACTTCCAACTATGCTGTTATGTTATAGGTGATTCCAAATGTATCTTGAACTTCAAACTAAAGTTTTGCCTTGGTCACCTCATATCTACATTGTGTTTTAGTGTCTGAGTTTCATTAATGTTTTCATGGTTGGACTTCCAACTTAGCTGTTATGTTATAGGTGATTCCAAATGTATCTTGAACTTTAAACTAAAGTTTTGCCTTGGTTACCTCAAATATCTACATTGTATTTCAGTGCCTGAGTTTCATTAATGTTTTCATGGTTGGACTTTCAGCTTAGCGGTTATGTTATAGGTGATTCCAAATGTATCTTGAACTTCAAACTAAAGTTTTGCCTTGGTTACCTCATATCTACATTTTATTTCAGTGTCTGAGTTAGATTAATGTTTTCATGGTTGGACTTCAAACTTAGCTGTTATGTTATAGGTGATTCCAAATGTATCTTGAACTTCAAACTAAAGTTTTGACTTCGTTACCTCATATCTACATTGTATTTCAATTTCTGAGTAGGACTTCCAACTTAGCTGTTATGTTATAGGTGATTCCAAATGTATCTTGAACTTCAAACTAAAGTTTTGCCTTGGTTACCTCATATCTACATTGTATTTCAGTGGCTGAGTTTCATTAATGTTTCCATGGTTGGACTTCCAACTTAGCTGTTATGTTAGAGGTGATTCCAAATGTATCTTGAACTTCAAACTAAAGTTTTGCCTTGGTTACCTCATATCTACATTGTGTTTCAGTGTGTGAGTTTCATTAATTTTTTCATGGTTGGACCTCCAACTTAGCTGTTATGTTATAGGTGATTCCAAATGTATCTTGAACTTCAAACCAAAGTTTTGCCTTGGTTGCCTCATATCTACATTGAATTTCAGTGTCTGAGTTTCATTCATGTTTCCATGGTTGCACTTCCAACTTAGCTGTTATGTTATAGGCGATTCCAAATGTATCTTGAACTTCAAACTGAAGTTTTGCCTTGGTTACCTCATATCTACATTGTATTTCAGTTTCTGAGTTGGACTTCCAACTTAGCTGTTATGTTATAGGTGATTCCAAATGTATCTTGAACTTCAAACTGAAGTTTTGCCTTGGTTACCTCATATCTACATTGTATTTCAGTGTCTGAGTTGGACTTCTAACTTAGCTGTTATGTTATAGGTGATTTCAAATTTATCTTGAACTTCATACTAAATTTTGCCTTGGCTACCTCATACCTACATTGTATTTCAGTGTCTCAGATTCATTAATGTTTTCATGGTTGGACTTCCAACTTAGCTGTCATGTTATAGGTGATTCCAAATGTATCTTGAACTTCAAACTAAAGTTTTGCCTTGGTTACCTCATACCTATATTGTATTTCAGTGTCTGAGTTGGACTTCCAATTTAGCTGTTATGTTATAGGTGATTTCAAATGTATCTTGAACTTCAAACTAAAGTTTTGCCTTCGTTACCTCATATCTACATTGTATTTCAGTTTCTGAGTTGGACTTCCAACTTAGCTGTTATGTTATAGGTGATTCCAAATGTATCTTGAACTACAATCTAAAGTTTTGCCTTGGTTACCTCATATCTACATTGTATTTCAGTGTCTGAGTTACATTAATGTTTTCATGGTTGGACTTCAAACTTAGCTGTTATGTTATAGGTGATTCCAAATGTATCTTGAACTTCAAACAAAAATTTTGCCTTGGTTACCTCATATCTACATTGTATTTCAGTTTCTGAGTTGGACTTCCAACTTAGCTGTTATGTTATAGGTGATTCCAAATGTATCTTGAACTTCAAACTAAAGTTTTGCCTTGGTTACCTCATATCTACATTGTATTTCAGTGTCTGAGTTTCATTAATGTTTCCATGGTTGGACTTCCACCTTAGCTGTTATGTTATAGGTGATTTCAGATGTATCTTGAACTTCAAACTGAAATTTTGCCTTGGTTACCTCATATCTACATTGTATTTCAGTGTCTGAGTTGGACTTCAAACTTAGCTGTTATGTTATAGGTGATTCCAAATTTATCTTGAACTTCAAACTAAAGTTTTGCCGTCGTTACCTCATATCTACACTGTATTTCAGTGTCTGAGTTTCATTAATGTTTCCATGGTTGGACTTCCTGATGTTATGTTATAGGTGATTCCAAATGTATCTTGAACTTCAAACAAAAATGTTGCCATGGTTACCTCATATCTACATTGTATTTCAGTTTCTGAGTTGGACTTCCAACTTAGCTATTATGTTATAGGTGATTCCAAATGTATCTTGAACTTCAAACTAAAGTTTTGCCTTGGTTACCTCATATCTGCATTGTATTTCAGTGTCTAAGTGTCATTAATGTTTTCATGGTTGGACTTCGAACTTAGCTGTTATGTTATAGGTGATTCCAAATGTATCTTCAACTTCAAACTAAAGTTTTGCCTTGGTTACCTCATATCTACATTGTATTTCGCTGTCTGAGTTTCATCAATGTTTTCATGGTTGGACTTCCAACTTATCTGTTATGTTATAGGTGATTTCAATAGTATCTTGAACTTCAAACTAAAGTTTTGTCTTGGTTACCTCATATCGACATTGTATTTCAGTGTCTGAGTTCGACTTCCAACTTAGCTGTTATGTTATAGGTGATTTCAAATGTATCTTGAACTTCAAACTAAAGTTTTGCCTTGGTTACCTCATATCTACATTGTATTTCAGTGTCTGAGTTGGACTTCCAAATTAGCTGTTATGTTATTGGTGATTCCAAATGTATCTTGAACTTCAAACTAAAGTTTTGCCTTGGTTACCTCATATCTGCATTGTATTTCAGTGTCTAAGTGTCATTAATGTTTTCATGGTTGGACTTCCAACTTAGCTGTTATGTTATAGGTGATTCCAAATGTATCTTCAACTTCAAACTAAAGTTTTGTGTTGGTTACCTTATATCTACATTGTATTTCAGTGTCTGAGTTTCATTAATGTTTCCATGGTTGGTCTTCCAACTTAGCTGTTATGTTATAGGTGATTCCAAATGTATCTTGAACTTCAAACTAAAGTTTTGCCTTGGTTACCTCATATTTACATTGAATTTCAGTGTCTGAGTTTCATTAATGTTTCCAAGGTTGCACTTCCAACTTAGCTGCTATGTTATTGGTGATTCTAATTGTATCTTCAACTTCAAACTAAAGTGTTGCCTTGGTTACCTCATATCTGCATTGTATTTTAGTGTCTAAGTTTCATTAATGTTTTCATGGTTGGACTTCCAACTATGCTGTTATGATATAGGTGAATCCAAATGTATCTTGAACTTCAAACTAAAGTTTTGGTTACCTCATATCTACATTGTATTTCAGTGTCTGAGTTACATTAATGTTTTCATGGTTGGACTTCAAACTAAGCTGTTATGTTATAGGTGATTCCAAATGTATCTGGAACTTCAAACTAATGTTTTGCCTTGGTTACCTCATATCTACATTGTATTTCAGTGTCTGAGTTGGACTTTCAACTTAGCTGTTATGTTATAGGTGATTCCAAATGTATCTTGAACTTCAAACTAAAGTTTTGCCTTTGTTACCTCATATCTGCATTTTATTTCAATGTCTAAGTGTCATTAATGTTTTCATGGTTGGACTTCCAACTTTGCTGTTATCTTATAGGTGATTCCAAATGTATCTTCAACTTCAAACTAAAGTTTTGCCTTGGTTACCTCATATCTACATTGTATTTCAGTGTCTGAGTTTCATTAATGTTTTCATGGTTGGACTTCCAACTTAGCTGTTATGTTATACGTGATTCCAAATATATCTTGAACTTCAAACTCAAGTTTTGCCTTGGTTACCTCATATCTACATTGTGTTTCAGTGTCTGAGTTTCATTAATGTTTTCATGGTTGGACTTCCAACTTAGCGGTTATGTTATAGGTGTTTCCAAATGTAGTTTGAACTTCAAACTAAAGTTTTGCCTTGGTTACCTCATATCTACATTTTATTTCAGTGTCTGAGTTAGATTCATGTTTTCATGGTTGGACTTCAAACTTAGCTGTTATGTTATAGGTGATTCCAAATGTATCTTGAACTTCAAACTAAAGTTTTGCCTTCGTTACCTCATATCTACACTGTATTTCAGTGTCTGAGTTTTATTAATGTTTCCATGGCTGGACTTCCAGCTGTTATGTTAAAGGTGATTCCAAATGTATCTTGAACTTCGAAAAAAATTTTGCTTTGGTTACCTCATATCTACATTGTATTTCAGTTTCTGAGTTGGACTTCCAACTTAGCTGTTATGTTATAGGTGATTCCAAATGTATCTTGAACTTCAAACTAAAGTTTTGACTTGGTTACGTCATATCTACATTGTATTTCAGTGTCTGAGTTGGACTTCCAACTTAGCTGTTATGTTATAGGTGATTCCAAATGTATCTTGAACTTCAAACTAAAGTTTTGGCTTGGTTACATCATATCTACATTGTATTTCAGTGTCTGAGTTCCTTTAATGTTTCCATCATTGGACTTCCAACTTAGCTGTTATGTTATAGGTGATTTCAAATTTATCTTGAACTTCAAACTAAATTTTGCCTTGCTTACCTCATACCTATATTGTATTTCAGTGTCTCAGTTTCATTAATGTTTTCATGGTTGGACTTCCAACTTAGCTGTTATTTTATAAGTGATTTCAAATGTATCTTGAACTTCAAACTAAAGATTTGCCTTGGTTACCTCATATCTACATTGTATTTCAGTGTCTGAGTTGGACTTCCAATTTAGCTGTTATGTTATAGGTGAATCCAAATGTATCTTGAACTTCAAACTAAAGTTTTGCCTTGGTTACCTCATATCTGCATTGGATTTCAATGTCTAAATGTCATTAATGTTTTCATGGTTGGACTTCCAACTTAGCTGTTATGTTATAGGTGATTCCAAATGTATCCTGAACTTCAAACTAAAGTTTTGCCTTGGTTACCTCATATCTACATTGTATTTCAGTGTCTGAGTTTCATTAATGTTTTCATGATTGGATTTCCAACTAAGCTGTTATGTTATAGGTGATTCCAAATGTATCTTGAACTTCAAACTAAAGTTTTGCCGTGGTTACCTCATATCTACATTGTATTTCAGTGTCTGAGTTTCATTAATGTTTCCATGTTTGGTCTTCCAACTTAGCTGTTATGTTATAGGTGATTCCAAATGTATCTTGAACTTCAAACTAAGGTTTTGCCTTGGTTACCTCATATCTACATTGTATTTCAGTGTCTGAGTTTCATTAATGTTTTCATGGTTGGACTTCCAACTAAGCTGTTATGTTATAGGTGATTCCAAATGTATCTTGAACTTCAAACTAAAGTTTTGCCTTCGTTACCTCATATCTACACTGTATTTCAGTGTCTGAGTTTCATTGTTTCCATGGTTGCACTTCCAACTTAGCTGTTATGTTATTGGTGATTCCAATTGTATCTTGAACTTCAAACAAAAATTTTGCCTTGGTTACCTCATATCTACATTGTATTTCAGTTTCTGAGTTGGACTTCCAACTTAGCTGTTATGTTATAGGTGATTCCAAATGTATCTTGAACTTCATACTAAAGTTTTGCCATGGTTACCTCATATCTACATTGTATTTCAGTGTCTGAGTTACATTAATGTTTTCATGGTTGGACTTCAAACTTAGCTGTTATGTTATAGGTGATTCCAAATGTATCTTGAACTTCAAACTAAAGTTTTGCCTTGGTTATCTCATATCTACATTGTATTTCAGTGTCTGAGTTTCATTAATGTTTCCATGGTTGGCCTTCCAACTTAGCTGTTATGTTATAAGTGATTCCAATTGTATCTTGAACTTCAAATTAAGTTTTGCCTTGGTTACCTCATATCTACATTGTATTTCATTGTCTGAGTTTCATTAATGTTTTCTTGGTTGGACTTCAAACTTAGCTGTTATGTTATAGGTGATTCCAAATGTATCTTGAACTTCAAACTAAAGTTTTGCCTTGGTTACCTCATATCTACATTGTATTTCAGTGTCTCAGTTTCATTAATGTTTTCATGGTTGGACTTCCAACTTAGCTGTTATGTTATAGGTGATTCCAAATGTATCTTGAACTTCAAACGAAAGTTTTGCCTTGGTTACCTCATATCTACATTGTATTTCAGTTTCTGAGTTGGACTTCCAACATAGCTGTTATGTTATAGGTGATTCCAAATGCATCTTGAACTTCAAACTAAAGTTTTGCCTTGGTTACCTCATATCTACATTGTATTTCAGTGTCTCAGTTTCATTAATGTTTCCATGTTTGGTCTTCCAACTTAGCTGTTATGTTATAGGTGATTCCAAATGTATCTTGAACTTCAAACTAAAGTTTTGCCTTGGTTACCTCATATCTACATTGTATTTCAATGTCTGAGTGTCATTAATGTTTTCATGGTTGGACTTCCAACTTAGCTGTTATATTATAGGTGATTCCAAATGTATCTTGAACTTCAAACTTAAGTTTTGCCTTGGTTACCTCAAATATCTACATTGTATTTCAGTGTCTGAGTTCCATTAATGTTTTCATGGTTGGACTTCCAACTTAGCTGTTATGTTATAGGTGATTCCAAATGTATCTTGAACTTCAAACTAAAGTTTTGCCTGGGTTACCTCATATCTACATTGTATTTCAATGTCTGAGTTTCATTAATGTTTCCATGGTTGGACTTCAAACTTAGCTGTTATGTTATAAGTGATTCCAAATGTATCTTGAACTTCAAACTAAAGTTTTGCCTAGGTTACCTCATATCTACATTGTATTTCAGTGTCTGAGTTTCATTAATGTTTTCATGGTTGGACTTCCAACTTAGCTGTTATGTTATAGGTGATTCCAAATGTATCTTGAACTTCAAACTAAAGTGTTGCCTTGGTTACCTCATATCTACATTGTATTTCAGTGTCTGAGTTTCATAAATGTTTTCATGGTTGGACTTCCAACTTAGCTGTTATGTTATAGGTGATTTCAAATGTATCTTGAACTTCAAACTGAAGTTTTGCCTTGGTAACCTCATATCTACATTGTGATTCAGACTGGGTCAGGTTATGAGAAATTGGGTGTTTTTAATATCCAGAAGCCAAACAATGTTTTCAGAGTACTTTGTTCTGGCTTATTCCAATTTTTTTCTGTCTACGTCACGATTCAGACTGAGTGACCAAGGTTTGACAGATTGAGTTACTAATTTATTTTCAATATTCTCTACCGGCAGAATATTTCTAAATTTGAGATTCTGTTACTTAAACCAAAATCCAAATAGTTTTGCTTTTAGCTACCTCAAATTTTTTGCGTGCCTACTATGCGATTTGGACTATTTTCATTACTTTGACTCCTGATTTAAGAATTAATGCTATGCACTTTTCAGGCATTATTCTGGAAATTTGCACTATGCTTGAACAGTATTTTAATTTTCTACATTAGGCCTGCAATCAGTAAGTGTTTACTCTCTTGGGGCTTCATTAATTAGTTTTGAACTTTGTGTTTGATCGCCTGCCTATTGCTATTTTGACATTTAGCCACATTGGTTTATGCCACGAGCAGGAGGGTGTGTATTTCATTTTTTGGTTTTCTTACAGTATATAACTGCCTGGTGTCAAGTTTAGGGTAACTGATATTGTTGTGTACATTGTATATGTTTATTAGAGAAACAGTTAAAAACAGTTTACTATTAATTGCTAAATTTGTATATTACTTATTTTGGCAGTTGTTAATAAACCTCTATACATCAGGATACTAGTTGTTCACTGCAATTAAATCTGTGTGAGGGAAGGTATTTTTGTCACCTGCAGGGGTGGAATGTTGCACTACACAAAAAATGTAGATCTCATTAAAACAAACAATTTAGGTAATATGCATTTTTTGTAGGGTTAACCATATCTGAGATGTTACTTGTTATTCGTTTTAATTTTAAAATAACTACACTTTTCTCAAATAGAAGTCCTCACCATTACAACACTCTTGTTTTATACCTGGTCATGCACAGAGAAACAAATTTCAGTTGTGTCACATAGCAACTGTCTTTTAAAAAGGTCTGACTATGCTTTATTCCTGTTTTATTTCTTTATTCTTTTTTTTTTTCCTCTTTCCTTACATGGAAGCAAGTAGTAAAATTGTTTCTGCTAATGTTTATCTTGATGATCATGAAGTAGATAAGAAAATAATATTTTTAAGAATAGTTTGTTTGCTGAACAGGTAGAGGTCATTCATTATAAATAGCACACAACAGGGCTTTTACTTTTTGACTTTACAGCTCAAATGTATTTAGTAATGTTCAAAATATAGTGAATTAGCACTAATTTAGGGAATTCGGATTTGTGTTTCACATTTAAATCTACCTTTCTTCAACAATTTAACATTTTCAAATTCCCAGAAGCACACACTTGGTAAGTTTTTCCTACATTGACACCATTTATTTCTTGCATGTCATTTCACATTTAAACACACAATGTGAAAATCACCAGCACAATTATTACTACTATTACACTCAATCCGTTCTGGCTCAACCGTTAAGATGGAATTTAATTTTTCACTGTCACTCTAAATTAACTTAGATGCAAAGCATAACAATTATGTCTTTTCATCTGCTTTAAATGCCTACAATGATTCAGCTTGATCCAATAACATCACACAACAATCGTCTATTTGTTTTTAACTTGAGAACATTTGGAATGTGAAATAGTTCAATGCATTCTATTTTCGTTCCTTTATATTTACCATCAGAAAATGAAAAGTACATTTCTGAGTTTTAGGCCGCTTTAGTGATATAGGTTCAGCTTAACATGCACTGTGTAAATTAAATATATATATAAAAATGAATCGCTGAAACGTATGTACCCACATCACTTCCAAACGACTGCACCAAATTCAACAATTCTGCTTTTGTTGTGTTCGTTGTCACGACAAGGTTTGTGGAACAGTAGATGTTTAAAAATAGTATGGGAAAGTTTTTAAAATCTCATAATATGAATAAAAACATTGCCAAGGGAAAGCATTTTGGTTAATAGCCGCTAGATGGCATTGGTAACACAGTTATTTGTTGCTAAATGGTCATAGTACTGCTATATTTTCCCTCCCCATTCAATGTTAAGGTAACGTACCAGTTTATCACACAATGATGCAACACAGTAGTGAAATTCAAATACATTTTTATATATTAACTGTCCTTTCCTTACTCCTACTGTTTAAAATAAAGAACCAAAGACGCTTTCCTGGGGACTAAAACCTAGAGTAAGTACTTATGTATTTGCCACAAGATGGCTGAAGTAGTATTTTTCCTCTCCATTCAATGTTAAGGTAACGCAACAGTTTATTGAGATAATGACATATGAGCAGGGAAATTCAAATACATTTTTATGTATTAACTGTCCTTTCCTTACACCTATTGTTTAAACTAAAGAAGCAAAGAAGCTTTCCTGGCAACGATACCTAAGATACATATTTATTTGCCACTAGATAGCTGTAGTACCTACTGCTTTATTTTTTTTTTTTCCCCATTCAATGCTAAGGGAATGCACTTCTTATGGAGACAATGATGCAAGATAACTGTCAAAATCAAATATATTTCTTATGTATTAACTATCGTTCCCTTGATGACATCATTTAAATAAAGAAATAAGTATATTTTTGTCGCAATTCTTTAAAATGAACAAGTTTATAAATTATGTGCATAACCATTAACCCTTCTTGGAATCTGAAAATGATGGAGAAATAATGGGATCTGTTTTAGGCTAAACTTCCTATTGCAGATGTTGGTTATTGACATTATATGGTACATGAGCTAGCTAAAGAACATGAAGATACACCATCACACTGCAACTGCGGAGCTCTTAATATATTTGATCAAGTAATATTTTGGGTTAAATGGAGAAATTTAATACACAAAGCTTATCAACTGCCTTACCAGATCTACATGCTCTTTAGTTATATCATTGTTAGGCTTAAAAAAGGCTGTTTTGTCATAGGGAAAATAAAGAAAGAGGTGAAAAACATTAGGAGTAAAGGAAAGAAAGAGATTCGGAAGGTGCATGAATGCTACTTTCTCCTTAATGTAATTCATTACTGATATCAGCTTTACCCAACACACTATGGAAGCGCAGTTATTACTGTTATTATGCCAACAGCATCCTTGCTTACCCATGCTGTTAACTGCATTTGTCATCCTTTCCGCACTACCTTATGGGTGTGCTGACTTTGTCCTTTTTGCAATACCAACTATATATGCTATATTGTGCAGATCATTGCACTTTTCAGATGCAAAGGAATTATTAGACATTAGCAATGGGCAAATTCCTGTTGACACTTCTACTGGCCTCATTTTGTTTCCATCAAATTTTTGGCACTTAACAACATCAAAGGAAGAATTAATATCAAACATGATCCCAAATATTGCTGCTTGGTTGAGGGAACGAGCCATTTTAGCAGCAACTAATAGGAATGTAGATCTGAATATAAAAAGTCAGATTAAAATTGGACAAATGCATTCATTTAAAAGTCAATCAATTCCTTACCAATCCAAATGAAGTCGTCAATTATCTAACTGAAGTCCTAAATTCATTGGATTTTTCAGGATTACAGCCACAGAATTTGCAGCTCAAGGTTGACTCGGTAATAATTATGCTATGCAATCTCAATCAGCCAAAATTGTGCAGCGGAACAAGACTCCCTGTTAAAAAAATTATAAAAAAAATTGATTTAAGCTATTATAACATAGAAGAGTTCAAAGACGGGGATATACTTATTTTACTGCTGTCAACCAGCTTTCCTTTTGAATTTAAGCATGTTCAGTTTCTGGCCTTGCATTCACAATGACAATAATCCCAAGGTCAATTGTTAGAAGTGTGTGGAATATACATAGCTTGAAGTATCGTGTTTTTCGCATGGGCAATTAGTTGTATTTTGCTGATCAGCGCTACTTGTTTTCTCTCCTGAAGGAAAATTGTACATTAAAAAGCATTAAAATAAAATATTGTCAAATTATTTAATTATAATTTTATTTCATTGCATGGTCATATTGTAAACAGAATATTTTGCGAGTGTTTTTCATTAGGTACACTGCCCATGCTAAGCGGCGGGGGGGGGGGCAGCTAGTTATTACTAAATGTTATGTTTAGAAGAAAATCTGTACTTTACAAACAATGTTACAAAGGATTTTACTGTTATTATACTCATGCGGATTAGTCTGCAAATATGTTTTGGTGATTTTGCAGTATTAGTGTGTACAGGTGTTTCCTTTAGACAAAATAAAGAAGTCTAAGAAGTCACCTAAAAGAGAAATTGAAGTAAAGAGTAAGGTCAGCAGTTGCCAATCACATTTGGGCTACTAACCAAGAAATAGGAAGAGCTTAAATTATTAAAAGCTGTTACTCATAGTTGGACATTTGGGTAAAAGTTCACATTCTTAGTAATAACACCAAAGTCATAAATTTGGAAACACCCTCTTCTGATGTCATCCTACATCCAATCAAAAATTCAAGCTGTAGACTTAAAACCAGCTAGCAGTTTTGAGATGCTGGTCGTGTTCGAAAGCAGCAAGATCACAACCGTATGTACCTATATGAAGATTGGTGAAGGACGACTAACCAACTAGCTGAGATGACAATGAAGTTCAAATGTGTAACCATCATCCAAAAAAGTGAAGAAGTATAAATATGGTCATCCCATACAGTTTTTAATTAGGAAATCTTCGCTGTTAATAGTGCTTCTTTTAACCTTAATGTTTTCCAGTTAGCAGTTAACTGAAAATATACAGATCCCCTGTTAATACCTAACCAAAGATTGTTATACAAACCCTACATAAAACAGCATATTAAATTAACGAATGATAATGTAAATGAGCTCTGAAGCTGCATGATATTCACCCTAAAGATTGAAAGGACACTTAATAACCTTGTAGTTGAATGCCCTTATAAATGTATATCATATTATCCTAAAGATTAAAGAATAAGTTAAAGAGAAAGAAAGGGAATAAAGAAATAAAAGAAAATAAAGTGATCGTACACAAGGGATTTGAATCAAATTTCTTAATCCGAATGTCACTACCCCCACATCATCATGTTCTCTATAGCTTTAACCTCATAATTTTATGTGAATCTTCATTCAGGTACGGAACAAGCAGTAAGCATATGGCAAATGTGGAAGCAAAGGTCAAGTAATTTTGCTGCAACAATTTCAGATGCAATTAAACAAAACTTTCTTTCTCACAAGCATTGTTTGATTGGTCCAATAAGTGCAATACTCTCCAATGAAGGAAGTAGTCTATGAGCACTACAGCATGAGAATCCCAAATGACTTTACCAAAAGATGTAACCAACCTTTGCAATGTCAATCAACAATCAGCAATCATGGAATAATGTGTTATGCATTTTTGGCACTATCTCATCAGTATTGGAGGCTCGAGTGCCCATAATCTTGAATTGATGAACAACCACCCAAATTCAGCAGGTCATTTAACCATTAAAAACAATGGAGAAGAATCCTTTTGAACTGCTTTTGGTACTAAAACTTCCAAATTGAAGTACTTTATGGTATTCAATGAAAAAGGAACTTAACACAGTGAAAACAAATTTAAGATTAAAGTTTGTTGAGATGGAATCAACTGAACACTCAAAATATAAGAAAAATTATTATCCGGGCTTGTAGGCCATGGTCTACTGGGCTCCTCCTTCTTCGTCTTCCCAGACGTTTCATCTACGGCAGACATCTTCAGTGGCAGTGCGATCAAAGTGTCCTGGTGGAGGTCTCAACAGCGACTGTGACCTCCACCAGGACACTTAGATCGCACTGCCACTGAAGATGTCTGCCGCAGACGAAACGTCTGGGAAGATGTAGACGGAGGAGCCCAATAGACCACCACCTACAAGCCCGGATAATAATTTTTCTTATACTGACACCGGCCGTGAAAGCCTACAAATTTCAATGAACACTCAAAAGTTTTCACTCACCATACAATTAATGCAAGAACATGTTTTTGTAGGCTTTTGCCTACATTATTAATAACTGTCGACTAGCTTGATTATCCAGTAAACCATTTGGTGGTGTATCACCTGGTAGCATAGATTGGAACCATTTTGAGTAAAAATTTATCTTTCAGAATCTCAAAATTCATCACTCGTCCTTCATTTTCTTAATCAGGATCTTCTCCCAAAACTCCAAGTCCTTAAAATTTCTTGTGGTCTTTAAGAGTTTAATATCTTATTTTATGGTTGTCTGTCTGTATCTAATATTCCTAAATTGTTCTTTCTGTCTAACTTTTACTTCTCTTAGCTTTTCCTGTATAAATCTTTTCACAATCTAAACATTTAATCTGAAATATCCCTAGTTTTTTGTTTGCTGGATTTAATCATGTTTTTTTTTTATAGAAAATCTATTCTGAGGAACCATAATAATATGTTTTTTTGAAAATCTTTTGGAATTTATGCATAAGAGTGGGATGAAAGGCTAAACTTTTTGTGTTACATGTCCTGTTTCTGACTTTTGAGTGTGGTGCTTTTGTTTTTTTAGTTTTCTTGTTAACCATTTCTCTGTTGAAGCCATTACATATATTCTTCAGTGTATTCCATGTTATTCAAGGGTAGGAGTGAGACTGTTGATTATGGCATGCTTGTTACCTGGAATTAAAACTGTTGGCTAACATAGGTGATAGTGAGTTGCCCATTGCTAGTCCTCAATTTTGTTGGCACATTTTCCAAGGAATTTAAATGTTGACTGTTCGATGCAAAATTTTGCAAGATGTTTTAATTCCTCTATTTCAAGCTTATTGAGATTTAAAGATGAAATAAATGAGAAGCTTTTTCCAAGGAACACTTGGAAATAGGGATTCAGCATCGAAAGATACAAGCATGTCATTGGGTAGATGAATGTCTTTTATTTTCTCAATTATATCAGAAGAATCTTAATGCTTAGGCTTTTGAAAGGGGAAACAGAGTTGAATTTGTTATTGAGTCACTTAGTTAATGCGGATGTAACTTATGAGTTTTGGTAGATCTAGACTGTAACAAGGTTTGATTCTGAATTTCTCTGACTTTAATGGCAGTATTCACTTCTTGTATAAATCTATTTATGGGATTGCATTTGGTTTCAATAAACAACTCACTTTGTAGGAGAAAAAGCATGTTTTCAATATAATTGTCTTGGCCCATAAGATTACAATGTTGCCCTTGTTGCTTTCATGTAATACTACATTCCCTGAGTTCACAGATTATATCATATTTTTCTATGAAGTTTATATACATCCCACTGCTATGCATAAATTTCAGAAGATGTTCACAAAACATATCATGTTGGTTCCTCAGAATAAATTTTATATAAAAATCTTAATTAAATCCAACAAAATGGACAAACCACAAGAACAAAAAACTATGGCTATATCAGATTAAATGTTTATATTACGACAAGATCTACATAGGAAAAACTAAGAGAAGTTTAAAGGTTAGACAAAAAAAAAAAAAAAAAAACACACTTTTGGAAAATTAGATACAAACAGACAAATCAGCAGTAGCTGACCATTTTTGGACAACCAACCATAAAATAAGATATCAAACTCTTAAAGACCACAAGAAATTTTAAAGTTTGGGGAAAAGATTTCTCATTAAGAAGAACAAAGGACGAATCATGCATTTTGAGATTCCAAAGAACATAAACTTTTATTCAACGTGCTTCCAATCTAAGCCACCAGGTGATACATGACCAACCAAACCACCAGTTGACAGCAGAGGATAATGTAGGCAAAAACCCTATGAAAACATGTTTCTGCATTAATTGCATGGTGAGTGAAAACTGTTGAGCTGACTCACTGAGACCAAATAACTTAGTTACTTTGTTCTTAGTTTCTAGTTCAGACTCAAGTTATTGTTCATGGGAAACATTTGAGCATCATTCCTTAAACCTAAAATCAATTATTTAAAAAGGTACATCCTTTCCCTTTGAAAGTTGTATTCTTCAGTGATTCAATTGATAAATACATCTTCTGTTTTATTCTGTACTCAGCATACATTAAAACCTGAATATAAAATAAGATTGTTATCAAATAAAGAAATAGCAAGTACACTGGAAAAAGTAAGTAACTAAGTAAGTAAGTGAGTGAGTGAGTGAGTGAGTGAGTGAGTAAGTAAGTAGGTAAGTAAGTAAGTAAGTCAGTCAGTCCGTCGGTCGTTCGGTTGATATCTAACGTTGAGGGGTACTTTGATGTTATATTATCATGTTGGAAAAAATGCAGAAAATCATTAAAGCCCAAGCAATGTTAATACCAGCAATTGACAGTTAAAAGGCTAACTTGTTGGCAATCATGCATATAGTTCAACAAACAAGAAATGAATACCTGTAATTCCAGATGGTGGTTGATAGATTGTTAAGGTCTATTAAATTGCAGTGATTGTCTATGTAAGAAATAAGCTAGCCATAATTAAATTATAATAATGGATAGTCAGAGATACTTCACTTACAATCTACATATTTCAAGAACACTTTTCCCCAGCCATAAGATGATGTATTGTGTTTAAGGGTGCTTAACGACAAAGGTTAATAGTGCCTTCAGAAAATAAAATCTCCATTAAAACCAGAGATAAAATGACTCTTTAAAAGAGATATACAAAAACTCCGCAAGGAGCCAGGAATAAAACACACTATTAAAATAGCTCGGAGAACAAAACCACAGCTAAAGTAACATATATAACTGTTAAATATAAAACGAAGAGAAAAAGGTGTCAATTATTAAAACGAAGGTCCGAAAATGTCAAGCAGGATAAAAGTTTTAAAAACCTCACATATCCCTCCATTTTCTACCATAAAATCTATAAAATCAACAAAAAAACAAAAGGCATATGTCCCTTTGGATAAAAATTAAAAAAACCTTATCCACCGCTTCGGAATCATTGGCCAGGACCTCGGAATCCTGGCCGGCAGTTGCAGAGTGGCTCGTAATGCTGCCAGGTGAGCAGTGAGCCTCGCCACAGAGTGGACAGATAGGCGGAGGTTCCTCTTTAAATAAGTGGCTAACACGTAGTCTAGGTAAAATAACTTCCTCATGACGAGATAGATGTGAGGAAGTCACCCCGGGTGCAGGGAGCTCCTTCACCTCCCTAAGTTTGTTGCTGCGAAGAGCAGACCTCTCTCCAAAATTAATGCTCTTCCTACAACAAGTTTAAAATCTTCGGCTGTTTCAAAGGTACTAGTCACATTGGGCGCAGTGCTTGCCTTCTTTGCCGCCAAATCTGCCAGTTCATTCCCCGGCATGCTAACGTGTCCAGGAACCCAGGCGCACACCACATTTACACCTGAAGCATGCAAAATATGGAGGAGGTCCTGAATGCGCTGCACTAGAGGATGGTAATTGCACAGCTCATGAAGGCTCTGAAGTGCACTGAGGGAATCACCCAGAATGAAGCAGTCACCAAAGTTTCGATGCCCAATATGCAGAAGGGTGCGATAGATAGCATACAGCTCTGCACAATAAACTGATGTGCTGCTGGGCAAACCGAAAGTAAATGGTTCGGTTCCAGTGACAAAGGCACATCCGACACCATCGGCGCACTTACTGCCTCAGTATATATAGAAATGGAGTGCTAAGCCAGCAGTGATAGAGGAAGGTTGTGTTTTGAGAGGTGCTCCTGCGGTGAAGGAAGAAGGATCTAAGTCACGATGGGAGTGGACATTACAGTGTATAGAGCAAGAATTGGACAGTTTAGAAAAGTAAAATTGGTGAATAGTAAACACAGTTTTGGAGAGAAGATGACAAACATATTGGTTTTAGCAAGTGTTATAACTTTGTTGCTAGTGATTGGAGGAATTGAGGTAAACCCCGGCCCTGCAGATATAATAACAATGCTGGAAAACCTGACTGAGAAAATGAACAAAATAGAAGGTATGGAACAACGAATAGGTAAACAATTGGAAAAGATGGCAACAGATATCAAAGAAGATGTTAGAGTTGAGGTGCAGGAAGCAAGAAGGGAAGTTGAAATGGTTAAGGAAAGAATGGAAAGATTGGAAGAAAGGGAGAGAAGATTTAATTTAGTGTTCATAGGAGTTAAGGAAAGAAGGTATAAATGGCCAGCAGAAGAAATATTAGAAATAACGAAGGAAAAGCTGAATTTGGAATTGTATAGATGGGAAATTATTGAAGCTTATCGAGTTGGAAGACAACTTGGCAAGAGAACAATTATAGTGAAATTTGCAACAGCCCAATTAGTACATGAAGTACTTAAAAGAGCCAAGAAATTAAAAGGAACAGACATTTTTATTAATAAAGATTTATCACCTAAGAAGAGAGCTCTGCAAAGAAATTTGGTACAAAAAATGAAAGAAGCAAGAGCCCAGGGAAGAAGAGCTTATATTAGAAATTTCCAATTGTGGATTGACGGAGAAAAGACATCGCATCTGGACAAGAAGGAGCTAAGAGAACCCCAATCAGGCACAGAGGAAATTACTCAGCAAATGTCAATGCCAACTTTAGGAAGCACAACAGGAAGATCAAAGTCCAAGCAAAAAGGAATGGATGTGGGTGAAGACAGGGAAAGTGTGTGTTTGAACCGAAATCTGCCTGTCAGCATGGATATGAGAACGGCATATGCAGATAGGATGTCATCCAACTTCCTTACGAGAGAAGTAACAGCTGACGAAGAAATGACGTCAACAGAGGAAGCAACAGGAGGAGGAGGAGCCACCAGAGTGACGTCACCCAAGAAAATAGTGTCACCGAGAAGAGGGGAAGTAATAGCCGCACGTAATTTGGCTTTGAAGGGAAAGAAGGCGTGGCAACAGAGTAGCGGGGAGAATACAGAAGGGGAAGAAGACAGCATTATATCATCTGAACATGGCAGCATTCTAGTTTTAGACAGAAATAAAACTATTCCTTCCGGAGAAGGGATACAATTAAGGAGTAAAAGAACACTAGAAACATTTAGATTTAGATCAGGCTCACAATAGGGAAGGGAGAATATAAGGAGGCTTGGATTCTGGAATTGTGAGGGAGTTAAAAACAAAATATATGCGGGGAGTTTAAATCAATTATTGACAAAACTTGATTATCTCGCGGTAGCTGAAACATGGCTAAAAGAGGACCAGGTTTACGTAAAGGATTTTGATTTTGTAGGGATAAAAGGAGATAAGGTAGCAAGAAAGGGGAGGGCATCTGGAGGCATAGGCTTTTTTGTAAAGAAGACGTTAAGTAAAGGAGTTAAAGAAACTTGGTCAAGGAGAAAAGAAATACTATGGATTGTATTAGAGGAGAAACAAATAGTTGAAAATGTTATATGTATAGGCATAGTATACAATCCTCCTCTTCCTTCGCGCTTTCATAATCCGGACCTCCTTAAACACCTAGAGATAGAAATAGAACATTTAAAGGAGAGATATGGTAATTCTGAGATTATATTAATGGGAGACTTTAACATTAGGATTGGCGAAAATGATGTTATTGGAGGGAATAGGTGGATGAGTAATGATACATTAGAGAAACCTGAGAAAATTAGATACAGCAAAGATAAGGTAGTTGACAAAGGCTATATGAAATTTATAGAATTCTGTGAATTGAATGCCTTTGATATTTTGAATGGGAAATATGGAGAAGATGTGAATGGAGAATATACGTATGTTAGTAATAATGGTCAAAGTGTGATTGATTATGTATTATGGCCAATTAATATGGGGTATATTTTAAGTAATTTTAAGATACTAAATTTAAGTTCCAACAGTGGGCATTTTCCATTGATAGTAGACATAAAAACATGCACAGAGCAAATAGTCTATAATTTAAGGGAGGAAAAGTGCAACATAGAAGAATACAGTAGATACAAATGGAAGGAAGAGTATTGCAATAAATTTAGGCAGACACTAAACTCTAATTATGGCCAGATATGTCAGTGTGGAATAAGTTTTATGATAAAGGAACAAGAAATTGAAAGTGCTATGGATATCTTAAATATCATTATGCTAAGGGCTGGGGAGGAAATGAAAATGAGAAAGAAGGTTTACAAAAGAGATGAGGGCTGGTTTGATGAAGAATGTAGAGTAACTAAAAGACAAGTCAAACAGCTGCTCATAAAGTGGAGGGAATTAGGATACATAGAATTAAAGAAAGAGTATATGCAAGGGAGGGATTTATATAATTCATTACTGGAACAAAAGAAAACAAGCTGGATGAAAAAATATGAAAGTAATTTGATACGAATTCTAAATGAAAATAATGCAAATGAGATATGGAAGGTTATGAAATCAATGTATAATAAATATGTAACAAAACCAAGTATAAAACCAGGAGAATGGATGGAATATTTTAAAAATTTGTATGGGGAAAAAAAGAGTAAAAATGAGATAGGAAATTGGGAAATAGGTAATAACTATGTAGATATACTTGATGATATAATAAGAAGTGAAGAAATAATCCAACAGGTGAAAATAATGAAGAGAAATAAAGCAACGGGAATAGATGGAATCCCTTCAGAGTTCCTTAAGGAATGGTGCACTGAAATAAACAGAGTTAAGGTTTTAGTAGACTTATTTAACACAATTAAGGTGAAGGGTTATACACCAGATAAGTGGAGGAAAGCAATCATACATCCAATATACAAAGGCAAGGGTAGTGTTGACAAACCAAACAACTATAGAGGCATTGCATTATTATCAAATGTAGGAAAAAATTTTTACTGGTATTATGGCAAGCAGGATACAAACATGGGTTGAAGAATATGATATCCTCTCGGAACTTCAGATGGGCTTTAGAAAAGGGAGGAGGACAGTTGATAACTTATTTATTATAAAAACACTGGTAGATAAATACTTGAAAGACAAAAGAGGAAAGTTATATATGGCTTTTGTGGATTTAGAGAAAGCATACGATAGGATAGAGCTTCAATTGCTGTGGCATAAGTTGTTGACTAAAGGAGTGAGTAAACAAATGGTGGACACCCTTAGAGCATTATATAAGGAAAATACTTTTTGTATAAGAGTGGAGGAAGGGGTTGTAACAAGAGAAATCCAACAAGAGAAAGGCCTTAGACAGGGATGTAAGTTAAGTCCAGTCCTATTCAATTTATATATAGATGATGTATTAACAGAAATTGGGAGAAATAATAACTCGATGCCAGTAATTAATAATATTCAGATTCCAGGATTACTGTTTGCAGATGATCTAGTTATAGGTGCAATTACAGTGAATGGCTTGAAACAATCCTTGCAAACATTAAATAATTACTGTAAAGAGTGGAGTTTAAAAGTGAATGAACAATGGCAGGCATCCACGTATATTCCAGTTTTGGAAGAAACATAAAATCCCTGCCTGCCAACATGTATCATAGACCTTCTAGAGGTCAAAAAATATCCCAACTGTCTTGATTATTCTGAAGAAATCGGTTCATGACACAAGATGGTCAACCACCTTCGAAAACCACATTGGATATTGGTCAGAAATTTGTGGGATTCCAGCCACCACACCAACCGCCCATTGATCATGTGTTCCATCACTTTGCAGAAGCAACTGGTGAGGGAAATAGAACGGTAACTCGAAGGAAGGTGACGGTCCTTTCCAGGTTTCAAAATAGGTATGATGGTGGCCTCCCATCACTGAGCTGGGAAACAGGCATTCACCCAGATACGGTTATAGACCTCGAGCAGGAAAGCCTTACTGTCAGGAGATATGTTGTAACATTTGGACGTGGATACCATTGGGGCCTGGTAGAGTTTTGCGAAAATGAAGTGCATGGTCTAGCTCCGCCATGGTGAAAAGGCGATTGTAGTCTTTAAGGTTTCCAGAACAGAAGGTAAACCCTTGCAATTCCACCTGATCCTTAGTTGGAAGAAACTCAGGGGAATAGTTCTCTGAGCTAGACACTTGAGTGAAAGCACTGCCAAGAGTATTATACATGTCAGACGTATCAACCACCGTGCCGGCAAGTGTCTTCAAACCGGCTGATGGCATATGGGTCACTTTTCCGGCCACACGCCTTAACTTATTCCATACAACAGAGGAAGGTGTATGTTGAGTAAAAGATGCTACAAAGGTACTCCATGAGGTCTTCTTGCTATCCTTATCAATTTTCCTAGTTTGGGCACGCATCTTTTTATAGTGTGATTATCGAGAGTAGGGCGACGCTGGAAAACCCTGAGAGCATGTCTACGAGCACGAATGACATTCCGGCGTTCATCTTTCCACTAAGGGACAGGAAAGCGACGGGGATGTCCAGTCGACCGCGGAATAGAAAGCTCAGAAGCGCAAATTATTGTCTCGGTAAGGTGCTGGTCTAAACAGTTCACAGAGTCGTGCTCGTTGTGGTGAAAAATGGCCAAGATGGAATAAAGGTTCCAGTTGGCTCGTTCTAAGTGCCACCTAGATAGGAGTGTGGAATATATGTCCTGTGCTAAGAGACAAATAAGAATAGGAAAGTGGTCACTAGAATGTTGGTCAGAGATGATATTCCATTCTAAGGAAACTGCCAGCTGTGGAGGACAAGCTGCTATATCCAGGTGAGAAAAACTATTGTAGCTATCAGTCAGAGATGTAGGCTCTCTGGTGTTCAGGAGAGATAGATTAACAGAATCCAAGAAATCAGCAATCAGTTGACCTCTTGCGCAAGCCTGAGGGGAACCCCAAAGTGGGTGGTGGGTATTCACATCCCCTACCAACAAAACAGGTGTTGGTAGCTGGGAGACGAGGTCTTCTAGATCAGTGCATGAGAGGTCATCAGAGGGAGACACATAAGATACTACAAATGGTGAAGCTGACAGAGGGTAGTATAGCAATGGACTGTATGTCAGAGTATAACGGTACGGATTCAGCGAAGATATCATCTCTGATAAGAATCATGGTGCCCCCATGTACAGGAACTCCAGCTGCCAGTGATTCATCACACTGGACAGAAGAGTAATAGTCTTGGGAACGGAGCTTGGTCTCTTGCAAGCATACGACCAAAGGCTGTTGGAGCAACAAGTCCAGCTCAGGTCGACGAGATCGAATGCCACATATGTTCCACTGCAGGATAGTTATAGTTTATGGTATGGGATAAGATTTAAATAGAAAGGCAATTCTGCAAACTTGGCTGTACTGGTCGGTTTAGTTTATTTTTCTTGGCAGTCTGACTAACTCTTTTTTCAGGAGCATGATCCTGCCACTTACTCATTGGCCGACTGGCAGTAAGGGCAGAATCCTCCTGTTCCATCTCCTCCATGGGGGAAGACCTCTTACCAATAGAAAATTTTGGTTTGAGCATTTCGAACCGATTAGAGGTGCTGATCGGAGGAGATAGCGGTCGCCGATCTATGCTTCCCACCCAGAAGATTCCTCAGAAGAGGAACTTTATGGAGAATGTCGTGAGCTCTTCCTTCCCATGGATGTTTTGGGAGAGGACTTGACACTATCATTCAGGAAGCCGGTTCTCACATAACTAGTCTGGAAGTTTTTAAAAGGTGCAGAATGTCCTACGCGGTTACTGGTGTTATTGCCCGAGGTCAACAGTTTGGGTGACACGGTGGCTGGCTTACTCTTTCAGGTAGCTGATTTAGGAGATGGTAATGTAGACGTAGACGCTGATGTTAAGGTCTTTGGTGGTGGTCTGACTTAAATAATCTTATCTGCGATGGTGGCCCAATTTATATCTCGCTGTCTGGGTTACGATTTCCCGACGCGGTACCGGTTTGGCGGTGACAGAGCTGTAGGTACCGGAGCGCAGGATGGAGGGTTGGCAGAGACACAGAAGCTTATGGGCTTCTGAGAAAGAAACCTTCTCTTTCCCCCATATCCCCTGGATAGCTCTCTCCTCCATAAAACAGGGACAATTACGGGAACTAGATGGGTGTTCCCCAGTGCAATTCACACAAGATGGAGTGGTAGCACAAGCTCCATCGTGTGACGCCTTCCACAGATAGCACAGGTAGAATGACCAGTACATAATTCATTAGTATGCCCAAACTGATGGCACTTGTAACATCGGAGAGGGTTGGGAATATAGGGCCTAACCTCGATGTTTTCATACCCTGCCTTAATCCTTTGAGGGAGATTCAGCTGATCAAAGGTACGGGTAAGTACCAGTTCACCGACTGGATGCCCTGAGCTGCCAGTTCCTCTCGAAGCTCCTCGTTGGACAAACTGTCAAGGTCTTGTGATGCTTCTACCATGAGGGTACCACTTCGAGCTTCAATACATGAATGAACCAGACCAGCAATCTGTCTAGACCCTTTTGTATAGCAAGAGGGCTAACCAACCTTCCTCTGTCCGAGTGATGACAAAGTAGCGAGGACCACTGCATTCGACTACTTCTTTTCCCACAACTGGTTTATTTTTTGTTTTGGTTGCTATAAAAGTTGGTCTGTATTTCATCCCTCAGTGCTCCCCACCCACCACGGAGCCCAACAAGGGGTCATGCCGTCCCACTCACCCTGGAGTTCGGTGTAATACGTAGTCCTAGTGATTGACTAAGAGTGGGTTAGTCCCTAGCCTCCCATTTTGGCGCAGCAGAAACCAAAGTGGTGTATTAAGCTGCGCACCGCACCCTCCCCAGTTACTGGAAGTCAGAAGCCCAGGCTCAGGTATGCAACCCTCAATCAACCATGATGGTCCTTTCCACCAACACGGGTCTCCACGCACGGCCTACAGGTTGGTTGGCATTTTAACCTACTGACTCCCTCACCACTTAGAGGTTGCCCACTGGTGGTTTGGGACCCCAGGTGCGCCTAACCCGTAGCTACTATAGTAGGCCCCTGGTGGGGGGCCATAAGACGTGCCTAACTTGTTCATATTTTGGTAACAGTGGTCTCTTGCAATAGCAAAATAAGCTTCTAGAGGGTATTTGGTGATGATAAATCTAAGTTCACTGTTGATTTTTGCTTATAATGAAGATTTTCTCCTAAACGTCCAGTCCAGAGTTTAGTGATGTTATGTTTCCTGTAATTTTGTGGGTACTTGACCAGAAATAGTGTAATTCTGCAGATTTATCTTGTTTGCCTATATATTATATAATCTTCTTTATAGATGTTGCCATTGTAACAGTTGTTTTATAGATGCCAGCTTTTTTTGTCTCAAAATTATGAACCACAACTGAATTTGGGATATATAAAAAACCTCCATTTGGAAAACTGCATAGAAAACAATGACTGTAATCCTAAATCACACCAACATGTTATATTTCACTGCTTGAGCAACAGATTGGTAAACTTGTCACTCCAAGAAACAGAATACAACAAGGAATATAAACATGTTAAGAAAGTAGTGACACAGAATGAATTCAGTACAGACATAGTGAACAAACTAGATCTAAAATACAAAGTTCAAACAAAGTTGGACATCACTATTCTCAACAGCAGAAAATATCATATGAAGATATAAAGTTCATAACAAATTCAATTACCTACTTCTAATATGTGACAAAAACTGGATAGTAAACACCTCAGAAACTTGTTAAACAAAATGCTAAGAAATTAGGGATTGTCACATAGGTTTTGAAGATTGATACCAAGGAGAAAATTACAAACTGAATTAAAGGGATACCTATAAAAATAAAAAAAATTAAACAAATAGACAAATTTGCAGAGATCACCATTTCTGATTGACATAAAATGCTATTCAAAACACAAGCAAAACTTGCAGTATGAAAAAAGTTTCATATCATCAAAAATGCAAAACTGAGTAATGAATTTTTTAATTCAGCCAATTAAATAGATAGTGAAGTTCTCCACTAATCACGATGGGAATACAACTGATACTACAATATAGGATCCCCTTCCAGACACCAATAGACATATGCTGATGATGGAGTCCAACATCTCTAAAACATATTCCGAGGGAAAACTTATGAAGGTTGTCTCAATAAGCTACACTTTTTTTCAAAAAACATGTTCAAACATTTCAAATCGAATATATTTTGAAAGGTACATTGAAAGTTATTTTTCTGCATAATCTTCTTGAATCTCAATACATATTTGGTGCTCAGATATGTCTTTGTTAATCCACTGTCAAAGCATTCTTCTGCCAAACTGGTTAACTATCTTTCCACTTCTTGTTTTAAGCCATTCTCACTTCCCTTCAGCTGCTGAAAAAATTGGTAGTTGTTCTGTGCAAGTTATAATAGTGGAGACTGGAAAACTTGCCAATGAAATTTCTCATATAGGGTTCGAGTCTCATGAGCATTATCATGATGCACTGTGATTGTGGTCTCTCAGGACAGGTAATCGATCTACAATACTCTCTTGGAACAGCAAACTTTCAGACTCCTTCATTCCTTTCCACACCACACTCTAGTCTTTTGGATTTGTCCCAGGATAAACCACTCTGTTCTCTGTGTTGATCTCAAAGGATGTGTGGAACCCATCTTGAATATACTTTTGAAAGATGCACATCTTCAGAAATGTCATAAATTGCTGCACAACTTGCTTCAATATTTGGAGAAGGTTGAAAAGAATTTCATCAAACTTAAGTGTCCATGACTGCCTAGTTTGTTGTTTTTTTATGTTATTCTCTATTAAATGAATGATTGATGGCAATGAGAAACAGTGGCTTTGACGTAACTTCTTTATTGTACAAACTGTACAACTTGTGATGAATATCAGACACCCCTTTTATTTATTTTTTGCCATCAAAAACCAGATAACAGCAGAGACTTAGCTACATATGTGGTAGGAGGAATGGTTGCTGTCATGCTAGCTCTGGTTTCCAAGGTTGCGGGAACAAACCTGCAGGTGGGTGATGGACATTTTTGGGCATAAAGAATCCTTATATTACCTTACTTAATATAGAATAGCTTTTGATTAATTCACACTAATTTAATTATACTTTTCAAATACCAGCCTGACCTCCATTTAATACTCTTCATGGGTGCAAAAGCATTTCAGGTTGGGAGCAAAAGATTTTAAAATAAATGTGTGCATAGCTATCCTTTTACTTCATCTTAACTCGGACAGAATATACTTCTTTTTACAAGTATTAATCAAGGTCAGTTGTTATAGCAATACCTCCCTGGAAGTGCATTGTAGCTATCTCTTTCATTCTATGATTTACATAATGTTTGCTGTATTTTCTCCAAAAAAGGAGGAGGAAGAAGGCCTAACAGTTACTGTACTCAGTTTGCTATAACTATAGTTTTGTTAATTGCACAGACAAAATCAAAAGCCTCATGTAAGTTGTAAATGATAACATTGCAATAACTTTTTGTTTTTGATTTGTGCAAGCAGTTTTTGTTTAGACTAATTAAAATGAGTGACACAACACAATGCAAACATTATCAGTGCTTTAACCCTTTTAATGTAGGTGCATTACTGCAACAAAATATGACACGTATTCAAGTACCAAGAGTTTGTGAAAAGTATCATAAGACATTTTCATTACTGCCATTCAGATCAACAGTACTGATATAATAACAAAAGTAAACACTTTTCTTTTTGAATTGCTTGAGTAGATTGCAAACTTTAGCAAGGATCACTGTGTTACAACCTATATTTAAGTGAATTCTGTTGTAAATAAGTGTGTACATAACTTGACACGATAGCATGTACATACCAACAAAAAATAAAAAATAAATAAAAAAAGCATAAAATGCATAAAAATTAAATTTTGTATTGAAAAAGTCAACTTCTAATGTTTGTGTTATCTTAAAACAAGCATGTTTATAACAAAATAATTAACCTTAAGTCTAATTATTACTTAGAGGCACAAATCAGATAAATACATTTGTATACATCAGCAGGAGCAAATACAGAAACCTTTATTATTAATTACTAAAGAATGCCATTTAAAAAAAAAAAAAATAAAAACATACATATATCATATTTTTAAAGATTTGGTGGAATACACATTTTTAACAAAATTATACATGCTGTTCAAATTTTCTTTATCTTGTTTGGTTTAAAACTAATAACAATAATAAAAAAATTATTATTATATTATTACTATGATTATTACTATTATTATTATTACTATTATTATTATAATTATTATAACAATCTTGTCATCCACATGGAAGTGGTTTAGTCTACCATCATACTGAAAACTGCATTCAGACCTAGTTTAGGGGCTGTGAACAAGTTCATCCAGGGGAAGGGGTTGAAAAATGGTTTCATTTTAAAACAGGTGCCTGCTTGACACAGCAAAAGATAAAAGATATGGCAAACATTTAAAACATTAGAAGTTTCAAAAATTAACACTACGAAGAATTCAATAGTAATTTTATGTTTTACTAAAATGAATATATTTTTTTCTTTCACATTTACAACTCTATAAAAATGACAATGATGACAAAATTAAAATGCCTCTTCATAATAAGTTATTTCTCTATCTAATATGCACATCAAACTATAGTGTTCTACTCACATGGCACTCTGACTGCGATGGCATTCTGTATCTTCAATTTTTGGCTCTGGACTGGGGCCCCGAGGAATATGATTTGGGCTAGGAATTTCTTCTTCTTCTGCTTGTGTCAATCCCCCAACTTGTGGATCTCCTAGGTCTCCACTTACACTTGCTCCACTAAGTGATTCAGCCTTTATATCATCTGTCATACCTGAGGGCATGTGTCGTGAAGTGTGATGCGGCCCTATTAAACATTAACATCGTCACTTAACTAAAACTTAGGCATGTTTTTCTTTATTTCTGAGTGCCATATGTATAAGTTCAAAACTCCCACAACCAACATTTCCAAACATAGCATTTTAAAATCAAACATGATTGCAGCAATGTTGTTTAGTGAGTATATTTATGTTAAGTGCAACCAATATCCATGTGTTTAATTTTTAATTTTATTCTAAGCTATTAAAGAAGTTGGTGTGCACATGCATTTGTATTCGTAAATGAAATGGTGTTTTATTTATAGATGCCCTTTAACTGCTGTGGTTCTCAATGTCCCATTCTATGTTCGATGTCAAAGACTGATTAATTTAGCTCAGAGGCCTCTCTATCAGGCTTGAGGTTCTTTTAAGTGCCATAAATCTATGATCTGGGACCAATGGCTTTACTTCCCTTCCAAAGGAAGCCATGCAGAGTATTTTTACGCCTGAAAAAACCATTGTCCTCCATCGGGTTTGAACCCACGACCTTGGGTATATGAAGCTAGCATGGTAACCATTACACCACGGAGGGCGACTGTGTGCGTGTCTGTGTATTTATTGTGCCTACATAATATAAACTAGTTTTTGTGCAATCAGCCAGTTTCACTCCGTGTATTATGTCCACAATTGTGCAATAGTGGCAAAGTGGCATGCTTTACTTTTCCACAATGCTTATTTCTGTAATTTCTCTTATATAAGCAAGTGCTTTAACAGGGCCAGTGTAACATACTGTTTAAAGTCGTGAGGATAACATAATTGCTTCTAGATGCTCCACACTGAACAATATTTTTTATTGTTATTTTGCTTCTGAAATGGTCGTGGAGGGTACCAAAATTATTACACAAGCCAGTTAAAACAGCAACTTAATTCAAACTCTATGGTCAATATATTTCTTCATTCATACCGATAAAGCAATAATTTTCTTCAAATCATGCTCAAATTAAGACATAGGAAAATCAAATTAAGAACCTTTATTGGACTTATATTAATCCCAACTTCAATATGACTACACTACAATGAAGCAGTATTGTTACCTACAGTCTATTTTGTATTTATATTAGTAACACCTCTGAAACTATCTTGGTAATGTTCATTCAAAGCTTGGTGTGTAATGTCAGCAATGTTAAGCCTAATATTCACTGTGGCCAAAGGGAATATTCAACAAGCAAAATGCTATACGCTACAGTAATAGAAAAGTGAAGAATATTAAATAAATGGAAAAAAGGCACAAATCAGAAAATAACTGTCAAACAAAATTTTGTTTTAGTTTTGCAAAACAAATATAATAATACAATAAATCTTTCCTTTAAAAATAATGCATTACAAAATGTACTATAACATTATAGCTTCCAGTATGTAACATCTGTTTCACTCCTTAAATGTGCTTAATTAGCATTTATTCTTTCCTTGCAAATTACTTTCATGTGAAAAACTATCCTTTCCTTGCACCATTAAATCTAATGCATTATAAAACATACAAGAGCACTTTTACTCCTTAAATGTATTACATTAGCTGTGTAACTGCTTCTTATTATTAAAGAGTGGATTTATATGCATGCAACTGTGCAGCAAAAAAGTTGAAAATATGCTCTTAAAATTAATGTATTTTCTTCTAATAGTAAAATACACTATCTCCTCGCATCATTTTATTATTTTTTTATGAAGCAATAGTTGTAATAGTTTTACTTTTTTGCTCCTAACTGAAGTGAATAATTATATTTAATATTGTCATTCTCATTAATCTTGTATGTAATTAACTGATTAATATGAAATATAAGTCAACAATCATTTCACACGATCATATATACATTTTTGATACAATAAATAACCAAATGTTCTGGTAGAAAGCCCTTCCTTCTGTCACTTCTCCACTTCACATGAGGTCACATGGGAGTATTGCAAAGAGGTTATGTCACTCACAGAATAAGAATTAAATTCTATTTCAGATTCACCATGCTCGCATCCCAAATAAACTATAGTCCTGCATTTCTAGCTTTGATTTTTGCAATTTTCTCACAAAGTGTTTTTCCAGTTTCTCCGGGCACTTCTTGGGCCATGGCAGCTTCATACATATGCAAATAGTGGCACTTCTCTTTCTTCCAGGCATGTGATTGGTAGTTTACTAAAATAGGTTTTAATAAAAGCTAATTTAGTGTGTAAACTTTTCTCAATTCATTGCAACTGCAATACTTGCTACTTCATTCACATCCAAAGCTTCCAGCACCTTTTTCACGTCTCCTAGGTGGTCACAATAATATAATGCTGCTTCAATCCATGTTCGCCATCTTGTAAGGATTGCTTGGCTCTGGCACCATTTGAGAAACTAATTTCATTATTTTGATGGAGCCTTCACGAAAAGTTTTTTCATAGAAGAAATATGGGGATTCAGTTCTGGAAATGTTACTCTTCTGTCACATTCCTGCCGTCGGATAAAATATTTCTAAAGCTTTAGCTGCCTCAATCATATATCCTGCTACATCTGTGATTGTAAACCAAAATTCCTGAACACGAACAACATGCTCAATGGTGGAGTGATTTGTTTCCTCTAGTACTCTAGGCTGTTCCTGGTTCATATTCCACAAGTTTTCCCGTCACATTGGCAATGTATCTTCCATACGAATCTGTTGTTTCGTCACCAATGTCAGCTCTGATCTCTTGGAGCACCTAAAATAAAATAAAACATACAAAATTAAATATATTTTAAACATTACAATAAAATTCAAAAGATCTTAGTTAAATTATACAGCATTACAAGGGGCTTTATTTTTTCATGAAGTAAAATAGCTTATTTTGGTGTTAAACATTTCCGTGGACATATCGTGAAATGAAAAATGTTATATTTTTAAGTCTATATAAGATGGAATAGCAACTCAAACATTGCACATAATCTTAAATTATATTAAAAAGAAAGTATTCAAAAATTTTAATACCAGTTCCAGCTTATTAAATTTCTATATGGTTTTCCCAAAATATTGGTGTTAAAAACAAATAAAAATTAAATATAGATTATCACGTGAATGAAATAACAAATAAAAGAGTTGAATGAGGCTTCTTGCTTTGTTACTCAGGACTTGTTAATGAGTTTTAATTATTCATTTATTTATTGTGTGAGATTTTTAGATAGACTTTTCAAAATGTTGTTTTTCACTGTAATCCAACCAGTTCACTCAGTAAATCAAATTTAGCAATATATCACGAATTAAATGTTCCTGAAATTTGTATTTTAAATACACACAATGCTAAATATTACTTAACTAAGAGAAAAGTTATGTGGGGGGGGGGGACTTAAGCATATCACCTTTATAAACAAAATACAGTTCTTATGCAATATTCAAGTTTAATTGTTTTCATAATTTCATTAATTAAACTAACTTATTTCTTCATAAAGAGGGCCAATTTAATTTTTCTTTAGTGTAGACTTGTCAGGAACGTTTCTTCCGCAATATTCCTCCAAGAAGTTCTGAATTGTTTAATTTCTTTAAAGGAATGTTTGTCAACACCAAAGCTTTACACAGTCTGTTGAAAAAACATAATTTCCACTGTTCCTCGCAGCAAATGCTGAGTTAAAGTTGTCTGAATTTTTGACCTGGTTTTCCCAACAGCATTTTCCTTGTGAACTGCTGTTTGATCGGAAACTTTCTGTCACAGGCAATCTGCAAGTAAAAATCAATAATTAGTGAAATGTAATTCACCATACTTTATTGTATATGAATAGACATTCACTGCAGAATTATATTGATTTAATAGTGATAAGCTAATAAGTTATTTAAAATACTCACATGTTTGTCGCAGACTTAGCATAGAACAACTTTTCCATTTGTTGTTAATGTAGGATTCCCAACAATCCATTGATGAAGCAAAGATATTTTACTGGATTTTTCCTTCGGCATTGAAATACGTTTTCCTTGGTCCCGAAATGGTTTTTGAGAAACAGTTAAGCATTTAAACTTCAATTCCCACTTTGTTTAGTCACTGTGGTCAATAATGTACAATAAAGCTGATGTTCAAACGTCAAAGAAAATCGCCGGTTGAAAACAAAAACAAGGAAATTCTGCCAACTGTCCATTGTTGGCAAGCACATTTCTCTCTTCCTTTTAGGAAATGGTTTAGGCCAGATTGCTTTACCAGTTGAGATTTAAAACTGCAGATCCCCACTCACCATTGCCAATGTTTTTCTATGAAATATCTTCATTTGCAAAAACACGACAATAAAGCAGAAACTTGTTATTTTATGGGGCTAAAAACTAATATTTTAACATTAAATGGAGAAAAAGGTGTTATGTGCATATATTAGTGAAATATGCGTTAATCCTGTGAATATGGATTTATGTACACTATAAAGCTTTGCCAAGTGATTCCAAATGACATGAAATGCATTTTCCTGTTCCATGCATATATTTATCTTTGAAGGAATAAAACATGCACATATGCAGAAATCCACCCTCTACTTATAATGTATGCAAAAACACTTGAACCACCACAAATACCGCAGTCTGTAATTATTTTTTTTTCATGAATGTGATTGAACGACCTCCAGTTGTCACATGGTTGTTAAAACAGAAAGTTTTATTTGGGAGGAAATAATAGCAAGCTAAGTAACATTGTTTATTCTCTTTAAATATGCACTTAGAAATATTAAGGTAAATATGCTATACCTGCTCAGACCTTAAAAGCTCATTTGCTTGAAGTAATAGTAAAAATCAACAAATCACAAAGTGATTGTTTCAAATGAAGGCCCAAACAACCTTAAGCTCAGAAACTAGTAGGATGCAGTGAGATACAATCGTATTTTCATCACAGGGCACAATAGTATATTTTTTCGTGACAAAAACTCACATTACAGCTTCAAGCTTGATAAAGAAACTTACCACATTGACATCTAGACTTGGCCCAAAATAAAACATAAGCTCATCAATGAGAGTGTGCCTTGCAACACTCTGTAGGAAAGGCTATAAAACATTCAAACAATTACCAGCAGAGGCCCAACCTACAAATCTACTGCACACTTCATTCTCTTACTGAATGAAGTCCAACTGCTTTGGAAACTTGAAGATATCAATTATTGAAAGTACAATAGAAGGTATGTTTAGAAGTATTAAAATAATGAACAACATGATTTCACCATGCATAAAGTGGTTGGATAGAAAAATTTAGCATTCTTGAAATTGCCCTGGAAACAATTATGTTCTCAATATGGATTTAAGTTTTTGTAGATTAATCCAAGATTGTATCCAAAAATGGCTTTCTACTAACATTTGATAAAAAGTTACAGATAATACTACTTCAGATAGCTGTAAGTTAAGAGTTACAATTAGGGCAGCTATGACAAATTTCTAATACCCCCTGAAAATACCAACTGTGAAGCTAATTTTGAGTACCTCTTGTTCAAAAAGCAGAGCAAGGATGTATAACATTTGCATGAAACAGTTAATGACAGCAGAAGCTTCAAGGACAGGAAAATGCAAGAGCTTATGTTACAGGATGGATATGCAGTACACTGAAGCATGAAGCATATACACGGAATTTAACTTCACTAGAATACTTTAATAATAATGTATCAGTCCACATAACGAAGTAGCAAACTGTAGATTTTCCAAAATGGTTTACCCTAAAAGTGCTTCTATTCTTTTATGTCAGCTGTGTTCTGACATATTTCAAGAAATACACACCATTCTTTTAAAATCAGAAATAATGTAAAAAATCTGATGTGTTACACTCACATCACTTTTTCTAGCTGTTCTACAAACTTCATATATAAGATTCTTCTTCTTTCTGCACCTTGCTAATCGTGGTACTCATTAGCACAACATTCTTATTATTTAGTTCCGTATAAGTAGGAAGAAAATAAGGAAATACACTAGGCTAAACCAATAGTAAAATGTTTTAAAAGCTGTCGTTATGCGATTGTCATTACAAATCACTTCTTTTCTTGGCCAGGAGTAGAACAAAAGAAAAACGGACACTCCCGTCTGAGAAAAGTATAGGTACTTCACAACTGAAACTAATAAGAATGAATACCTCGAAAACGGTAAGCTCCACAAGAAAAACGTATACGACATAACTTCTGTATTTTAACAAGACCTAAATTTTTTGTATAGTAAATTTTTGTCTATCTCTTACGGGTTACTAGTTATGCCAAATTAAGCAAAATTCATGCAGAATAAACAGGTCTTCAGAAGCTATTCCCAGAAAATTCAAGATATATATTTTATTTGTTAGGTAAATATCTTTAATATATGATATTTTAATCAAAATCGTTAGAGCCATTTTTAAGAAAATAAAAATTTTCGAAAAAAGTTCCATGTAAAGGGTAGTTTGGGGTTGGGGGATTTTTCTCAAAATCTTCGTGTCGCATCCCTGGAAGATACTAAACATAAATACCAAGTTTGTTATTTTAGCTACTTTTCACGCACGCACACACCCTCCTACCATGCATGCACGCGCACACACACATGGACCTTTTTCTCAAAATGATTTTTTTGGATACACGGGGTCCTAAAACAGGTATTTCTGGTGAAATCTCAGTATCAAATTTTTGTGTGGCATACAATACTTCTCTATCCCTATGTACATTGTACATATGGGGCCCGAGAAAGTAAAAATGAGCTGTAGCCATGAACATTCTCATTTTCATGACTGTACATACATGTTCATTGATAAATATTTTAATGTCTTAAAAAAGTGTTAACAATGTTATGAAAAATATTGTGGTAAAGAAATATAAGTGCAACACGAAGGCTACTAAAATCTGCATACAAGGCTTACCTCAACAATCCAGTTTAAAGTTTAGGAATTTGTATAGTTACACTCAGCATTCCTGTTTTAATATTCTACAATAATATCTCTTATTGGATGATACATACATGCCATAAGCAAGCACAAGTCACAAATTCCATCCATTAGATGGAGTGGTTATGGTTTGCTATCTTAAATACCTCACCTGAAACACTTAAGAGTATGTATTTCTTTTATTTAAATTAATTGCTTTCTAGTTTCACAATAATCTGTAATCTGTGACATTAAGATTTTGGTTGTCATGTCAAATGCTTCTACACTTTGGCTTCTTTGGAATCAGATAGTTTTGTATGTGCTTATTTAATATAGAGGATTCAGAAAGGTCTAACTAAATGCAATCTAACCATACTGTAATATTCAGAGCTACCATAGTAATATATCTGACAAAACAATACATTTTCCAACTGACACATTTTTTCTGCTAAACCACATGGCATTCTCAAAGCAAATGAGTACATCCACAGTATAATTTATAACGCCTATTTTAGCATTTATACTTATAGGATACAGAAGATATTGTATATAGTTTTCCCGTGCAACATTTGAATTTTTCTCAGATGATAAACATGGTGCATTATTTTGAAGATAAAAGGTAATAGGATATAAAATAAAATGTTCCATGTTTTTGCCCCTGAAATTAATATGATACTCAGCATTATTATTTTAGGTAATCCATAGTCCTTCTGCACAAACTGTGGTATTTCTCAAAAAAGAGGGATTTGTTCAGTTAAATGTTTTATTGAAAATCTTTTATAAGCAACCAATTAATAGAAGTAAAATAACCTCAATAAAACTTCTTTATACATTCATGTCTTTATGTCAATAAAACCATGAAAATCTCACCTGGAGCAGGACCTAAGCCTGAATGTGTTGGTCCTGGAGGCTGCAGTTGTAAAGGGGAGTGAGATGATGGATGCATCATTCCAGATGGTAAACTTCCTGCACCATGTGGAGCAGTTTGCTGTTGCATGTTTGCTGCTGCTTGAGCATGTGCTCTGCAAATAATAACGCAAATTTTACATTTAAGGAATAGTAAATGCCTTTTCTTAAAGAAACATTAGATGATATATCAGAGTACTATTTATGATAAAGCACCTTCAATACATTGAACCACTTTTATGTGCTTGGTTTACTTACACACTACAAGAGGCAGGTCAAACGGTTCTGATTTGTACTTTTTTTTTTTAGCCCACCTAGAGAATGTACATAGTGGATAGAGAAGGCAATGTAATAAACCCAAAAATTGAATGTCAAGATTTCATTGGAAATATATGTTTTGGGATCCCCCAAGTCCAAAACATGCATTTTTAGAAAAAAATGTGCGTGTGCGTGTATGTGCGCATGCAAATGTTCAAAAACGAAGCCCGTTAAATACCTAACTTGGTATTAGGTTTCTTATCTTCCAAGGATGCAGCACAAAGATTTTCAAGAAAATCTGCCCATCAAAAACAACCCTTTAAAAATGTTGTTTTTCTAAATAATGGCTAACAATTTTGATTAAAATCATGTATATTAAAGATATTCACATCGCAACTAGAATGTACATCTTGAGTTTTTTGGGAATAGCCTCTAAAGACCTCTTTATTCTGGATGAATTTTGGCGAATTTTGCTTAACTGCCAAACCACAAGAGATAGACAAAAACTTACTGCACAAAAAATGTAGATCTCATCAAAACACACAATTTATATGCTTTACGTTTTTGTTGTGGGGTATCCGTTTCCGAGATATTCCTTCTTATTGCTTTCCATTATAAAGTACACTTTTTTCAGACAGGAAGTATCCAATTTTTTTTTTTTTTTTTTTTTTTTTTTTTTGTTCTATTCCTTGCTAAGCAAAGAAGCAATTTACAATAACAATCACATAACAACAGCTTTTATAACATTTGACTATCACTTTAGCATAGCACATTCCTTTAGTTGCCTTCTACTTATAAGGAACTAAGTAATAAGAACATTCTGCTATTGTTTATCTCGATTAGCATTGTGTAGATCTTTTGCAACAAGCTTGTTTGTAGAGCAACTAGAGAAGTTCATGTGAGCGTAACATAAAGCATGGCCTGTGTTGTTATGTGTGAGGGCTAAAGAGAGATGAAACACTGAAATTAATATTACACTAATTACATGATTTACACACAATTTCCATAAATTGTTATCACATTACAGCCTTCCTCAAGCTACTGGGAAACAAGGTACTTTAAATTACAGGCAAGATGATCAATTAGAGAAGTCACAAAAATAGCACACAGAGCTAAAAACTAACCAGCAACTTCCTATACTTTTAAAATGAGTGAACATAGTATCCAATGTCACTGACTCAACCGTATGTACACAGACTGCAGAGGGATAGGCAACTTATGGACCATAAGCTCAACTCTATGTACACAGACTGCAGAGGGATAGGCAACTTATGGGCCATAAGCTAACCCTACGTACACAGACTGCAGAGGGATAGGCAACTTATGGGCCATAAGCTAACCCTACATACACAGACTGCAGAGGGATAGGCAACTTATGGACCATAAGCTAACCCTACATACACAGACTGCAGAGGGATAGGCAACTTATGGACCATAAGCTAACCCTACATACACAGAGTGCAGAGGGATAGGCAACTTATGGACCATAAGCTAACCCTACATACACAGACTGCAGAGGGATAGGCAACTTATGGACCATAAGCTAACCCTACATACACAGACTGCAGAGGGATAGGCAACTTATGGACCATAAGCTAACCCTACATACACAGACTGCAGAGGGATAGGCAACTTATGGACCATAAGCTAACCCTACGTACACAGACTGCAGAGGGATAGGCAACTTATGGACCATAAGCTCAACTGTATGTACACAGACTGCAGAGGGATAGGCAACTTATGGGCCATAAGCTAACCCTATATACACAGAGTGCAGAAGGATAGGCAACTTATGGACCATAAGCTAACCCTACGTACACAGACTGCAGAGGGATAGGCAACTTATGGACCATAAGCTCAACCCTATATACACAGACTGCAGAGGGATAGGCAACTTATGGGCCATAAGCTAACCCTATATACACAGAGTGCAGAAGGATAGGCAACTTATGGACCATAAGCTAACCCTACATACACAGACTGCAGAGGGATAGGCAACTTATGGGCCATAAGCTAACCCTATATACACAGAGTGCAGAAGGATAGGCAACTTATGGACCATAAGCTAACCCTACATACACAGACTGCAGAGGGATAGGCAACTTATGGACCATAAGCTCAACCCTATGTACACAGACTGCAGAGGGATAGGCAACTTATGGACCATAAGCTCAAAGTCCGAAGGTACAACATGTTAGTCACAGATATGCCAAATTTAAATGACGCAAACCTCCAATTTGGTTAGAATCCTGTACCTCGGCTTTAATTTTTTGGTGTTGTTAATTCTCTTAAAGATTCCCGTAATTTAAATTGATAATGTTTTGGGGATATTGAGAACACATTTGGTCTTAACATTAATCACAGAATTATTGAACGATCCTTTGTGCAACTGTCTACCCATTTTTCACACTTAAATGTTATAAAACCTGCGAAGTTGGGCATAGAGGAACAAACAGTTTAACTAATCCTAGCATTAGCAGCAAAGCCAACTCCACTACTGTAAATAAATGAAGATGTTATAGTGCTCCTAGCTAGGAGGAGACAGCATAGCTTTGCTAACACCTGTTCCATTTCATTGTTCACATCCTGGTATGGTGAAGCAAGAGACAGATGACAACATCCTCATCGTAGTGCCTCTCTCAGTTGATGGACCTCATGCTGGTGCACAACTCTGGTCACTTTTGTGATGAAATAACTCAGAACTTTGAGACAAATGAAGTAGTTCAAGTATAATAACATGAGTTGGGATAGTTTCACTCACCATGGAATTTTACAAAACATATGTTTCAAGGGTGTTTGCCTTCTTTTTCAGTTGAAGTCTATGCAGGAGTTGTGTTCTATGTCCGATATGATGGAGACATCTGGTGTTCTCAGCAGAAGTTCTACTCTTGTGGCGGTATTTCAAAATTCATGAGCTGGTCTTTGTGTTGTGTGATGAAAATATTCTCCCAAACTGTGAGTGCTGCCAGGTTGTTTACAGGTTTAAGCAACTTTATGTTATTTTCTATGTTATGGCGTGCTGTAGTAGTTTTTTTGACTCCCTTTTTTGAAACCTTCAAAATATGGCTTACAAACATGGGCTTAGACAAGAAAACATAGAAGACTTCCTTACCTTGACACAACTGTGCATCAATCAGAATTGTTTCCAATTTAATGGCAGATTTTACTGACAAGCCTCAGGCTTAGCAATGCGAAACTTACTTTCACCCTCTTTAGCAAATTTTTATATGGGACAATTTGAGGTTCATATAACCTCCAGTTCTCCTAATAAGTTCAAAAAATGCTTTAAATATGTGGATGAATTAGCAGAAGATTTTCTAAAATTATTACACTTCAAGACAGATATACACAGTTCACAATATAAATAGAAAAAGACCAAATTCTACCATACCTGGACCTAAAGCTAACATGGAAAGGAAAAAAGATCACATATGGCATATGCAGAGTCAATTACGTAAAATAGAATAGTTTCCACCTGGAACCTCACAAACATGCTCAGTTCACAGCCTTCTCGGTAGCCCACTGGGGCCAGAAGAGTACAACACAGAATACTTCCAATTAAGCCTGTCAGCAGTTTCAACCCGGACAAAAAAAAAATTGAAAACCACAAGAAATTAACATTACAACAAACCGTCACTCTGTTACCAAAAGTTACATATAAAAAATTCACTATCACCCAACAGCAGATAAAAACTTCAAAAAAAATTTCAAGAAATGCAATATAAGTTTCAATTCAACACAAAAAACACACTGAAAACAGACATCAAAGATCCCATACCTACGAACCAGAGATCAGGCACCTACAAAACTGGTTGTAAGGACTGCAAGTTATGTTACATTGATCAAACAAAAAGATTAGCAACATTCACTTAAAAGAACATTTTAGACATATCAAATAAATAGATATATAAATCGGCAGTAGCACACCATTTCTGAACATCACACCTCGAAATAGGAAATTATATAAAGTTGGCTTGAAACATATGTTTTGTAAATTCCATTTTAAGTGAGTTGAGTGTAACTATCCTGACTCATGTTAATTTTTGTGATGTTTTAGAAACCACAACAAAACCCAGAAAATAAGGCTAGCGTCATTACACCACTATAGTTCATGGACACAGATTTTCTTCAAGCTATTTCTTTTAATTTCCATACAATGAAAAGCATGAAATGGTCTGTGTTATTATGTATTTCTCAATTTCTAACATTCTTACTATACCTAAAAGCAAAGTATGTCTTCATTTCTTTCATTATACTTTGATTTGCCATTGTTTACCCTTTCAGAAATGGGGAACTTGTTTTCATTTCCAAGTCTGTTTATTTTTGTAATCATTTATGCACTTTTAACATCTTTACTAAACTTAAAACTAAAACTTATCGAGTTTTCCTGCATCCTACTGTAATTCTATTGTTTATCCTTTAAGAAGAAGGCCATTTATTTTCAATAATTGTAAATGTCTTTTTCTTTCTTTCTTTTTTTTTTTTTTTTTTTTTTGTAGTTTAACATCCTTGATTCTGGTTGGTCATATCACACAATGAATGAAATTGGTGAAATAAAGCTCAAATGATCTCGGGGTCCATGGAGGTTAAAGTTACTCAACATTCATCTCAAGATAAGGGAAAACCCCGAAAAAAACCTTATCCAGGTAACTCACCCTAAGTGAGATTCGAACTCACGACCTTTTGAATGTGAGGCAGACATACTACCACCACACTACCCAAGCGGGCTAAAGGTGACTATTGTATCACAAAGCATTCTAATTTTTTACACATTAATTATATGTAGATATTAATGGTTTGGAGGAATAGTGGGGTTATTTCTTTTTGTTCTACTCATTGTTTTACACTAAATTATTGCCTCACAATGTACAAAGCATTACAATCTACAATTAATTTGCAAACATTAGGGTCCTTTGTTATACCAGTTAACTTACTTTTCACCAATTTTGTGTTTTCATAGTCTAATGAACACAACCTCAACGTAATTCACTGCACCACACTAATATCAGCACATTTGTGTTCCAAGACTCCAAATGGCTAGGTAGGTAACTTGTTAACTATGTTCTCTGTTTACAAAGACTTCCTACAATCCAAATCACATGGGAACCTTCCTTGTAATGCTGCATATTGTTTGTTTCCAAGGCTAATGATGAAGAGGATGCCCATTGCGATTAAGATGATGGAACAGTGTAAGTTGCTAATTATTCCTGATAAAGGTTAAACTAATGCAATGAATAAAATCTTTCATTCTCCATTTAACAATCTGGCTAGAAAAATAGCTCCACACAATTGGTGCTGTTTCTCATTTTGAAATAAGAAGCTTAAATGTATCATTTCTTGTCATGTTAACTGACTAAGCATATAAACATGTGAACCAACATAAAAAAATCTGATGTGTTACACTCACATGACTTTCTCTAACTCTTCCAACAAATTTCTTACATAAGATTATTCTTCTTTCTACATAATGCTAATTGAGATAAACATTAGCAGAATGTTCTTACTACTTAGTTCCTTATAGGTAAAAAGAAAATAAGAGAATGCACTAGGCTAAACCGATAATCAAATGTTTTAAAAGCTGTCATTATTCGATTGTCATTGCAAATTGCTTCCTTGCTTGGCCAGGAGTAGAACAAAAGAAAAACGGACAGTTTCTGTCTGAGAAAAGTATAAGTACTCACAACTGAAACCAAAAATAAGGAATATCTCTGAAATGGTTACCTCCACAGCAAAAATGTAAAGGACATAAATTGCGTATTTTGGTCAGATCAACATTTTCTGTGTAGTAAGTTTTTGTCTATCTCTTACCGTTTAGCAGTTAAGCAAAATTTATCAAAATTCATCCAGAATAAAGAGCTCTTCAGAGGCTATTCCCAGAAAATTCAAGATATACATTTTATTTGGTATGTAAATATCTTTAATATACAGGATTTTAATCAAAAATGTTAGAGCTATTTTTTTGAAAATCAAAATTTTTCGAAAATGTTCCATGAAAAGGGTAGTTGGGGGTGGGGGGATTTTCTTGAAAATCTTTGTGTCGCATCCTTGAAAGATACCAAATCTAAATACCAAGTTTAGTATTTAACGGTCTTTTCGTTTTTCAGCTATGCTGTCCACAGACACACACACACACAGACAGACACACACACACACACATACACATTGGCCTTTTTCTGAAAATACTTTTTTTTTGGATTCAGGGGGTCCTAAAATATGTATTTCCAGTGAAATCTCAACATTGAATTTTTGGGTGCAATACAATACGTCCTCTGTACACTATATACATAGTACGTATAGAGAAAGTAAAAAAGCATTGCACCTGAATATTTTCTCTCTCTTCAGAAACTGAAACCAATCCTATCACCCTTAATACCAGTTAATTTTGGCAACTCCTTATGGAACCGGTTTTATTGGGTTTTAAGACTTCCAGGAAGCTTATCACCTCAAGTAATCTTAAGACTTCCCTAATTGCTCCATTAAAATTTCTATCTTGATTACCAATGCCCCAATATCTTGCTTTGGTTTATCTTATAAAACACCAAGGCCTTTTAAATAGCCATAATTCTCCTGGTACTGTGTGGCTATTTAAACACCTTTTTTTTTCTTTTCTTTTTTTTAAACTAAAAATACCTTTATTCAGCAGTTTTTGAAACTTCCTCCGAAGCTTGATAGCTTCTCAAGCAGTTTTGTACTCAGATTAATGGATATTCAAGACTCTCCTAAGAATTTAAAATATTCTGTTACATTTTTTCTCTTCATCTGTTCCCAAAATATGGCTAAAAAGTTGGCAGAGTTTGTCCCATAATAACAAAAACAACTAATATTGCTTCAGGTTCTCTTTTAGAGAAGTTCTCCAAATGATTCTTCTTAAATCATATCATCTCCTTGTCAGATATTTTACAGACATCAGCATTGAGAATTAGAGCTTGGCATTTACTTATCTGCTTGCTTTGTTCCTTTGTTAATAATCCAAGTTTGTATTTGTATATTTCAATTACACTATTTGTAGATATAAATTTGACATGCCCTATACTTAATGTAAATCTTGTTGGATAAAATAAATTTATAAATGAATATTGGTTATAAAATGAGTCGAATTGCTTCATTATGTAATAAATTACTTGGACATGTTTCATAGTCATACGTCATTAATAAATTTTGACTGGCATCTTCTGTGGACTGTTCTTCTTTCTCTGGTGGCTGATAGATCAACTTGTAGAGCAGGCTGTCATCGGCATCAATTCTAAAATTCATAAGGCTAGGTTTCTGCTTTAAAATAAAAATCTTTTCCCATACATTTAATTCTAACAGTCACGGTATTGATTTTAGCAAGTGGACATCATTTTCAATCCTATGGCTATTGTGCTAAGCATGTGAGACCACTGCTAATTTCTCCATTTGGATGTTCCTTCAACCTGGTTCCTTGCTGCTTCTGGTTTGTTCTTTGTATATTTTATCAGAGTTTTGGCAGTTGATTCTGTAAATTCTTGATTTCTTGGATGCAGGTATTTTATCCAGCTTGTTCTTTAGAAGGTTTTTTATGCTGTGTTTATTTCGTGGGGATAAGAAGATGTGTTCTTTAAAGATCATTTGAAATTTTCTGAAGGTCTGAGGGTGGATTGTGAATTTTTTGAAATTATTCTGGCTTTTTTGTGCCATGAGGGTGGTTGCAGCAGCTATTTTTCTGTTTCTGTTAATTGTTTTAAGTTTTTTGTGCCATGAGGGTGGTTGCAGCAGCTATTTTTCTGTTTCTGTTAATTGTTTTAAGTTTTTTGTGCCATGAGGGTGGTTGCAGCAGCTATTTTTCTGTTTCTGTTAATTGTTTTAAGTTTTTTATGCCATGAGGGTGGTTGCAGCAGCTATTTTTCTGTTTCTGTTAATTGTTTTAAGTTTTTTATGCCATGAGGGTGGTTGCAGCAGCTATTTTTCTGTTTCTGTTAATTGTTTTAAGTTTTTTTCACAACAAGTATTTTGTTCTCAGCAGTTTTTATCTGTTTAAGCTATTTTTCATACTCTATCTTCTCCATTAGGATGTTAAGCAATCTGTTTAGCAAACTGTGGATGATTGCATGTTTGTGGCTACTTAGGTTCAAGCTGTTAAATTTTATGTGGTTGTCTGTATGTGTGTCCTTCCTGAAAATTTCAAATTCCAGTTTTTTATTGTTTCTAATAATTTTGAGTTTCAAAAATGGAAGGGTATTGTATTTCTCTGTTTCCATGGTAAATTTAATCTCTGGGATTTGTAGATTTTGAATTTCCTATTTTCATAAGGTGCCTTTTGTAGCTTAACCTCTAGCACCATCGTCCTGAGGTATCATTTATGATACTACCCCTAGAACTCCTCAAAATATGATAAAAAATGTATGTTTAGAACATCCACATTGTTTTGGTCATTAATCCACAGAATGATATTTTTAAGTGTCTAAATCTCATTTTTGATCCCCTAAAAGCCAATCCCCCAATTTTTTTTTCCAACAAAATTTCTTTGCCAATTTCTACAAATTCTTTAAACATACAAAAATATAAATATAACTGTCGAATTTGACTTCAGAGACTCTAGAGGATAAAGACCTATTTTTTATATAATGGGAATTTTTATCAAGGTTTTTGCCTTTTATAATTTCATTATTTTTTTATCAGTGGTTATTTATTATTATTTATCAACATGATTTTAATCTTAGAACTTGTGCTGTTAGCCAATAAATCATTATTGACAATATGCCTGAAGAAGTTTGTAACTCCTTTCCTAACATTGGCAGTTGCACTGTTTTGTGTATAATCAGAAAAATAGCTAAGACAGTAGAGATATTGCAACACAAGAATCCACAAAGGCATCAATGGTAAATAGCATCATTAAGATTTAATATTATTACAAGTTTAAACTTTAATATTAGTTTAAAAATACCCTGCATTACTCACAAAAATGATTATATAAATATGTGTTAACATCGGTAGTTTTCTTAAAAGCAGATAAGGGAAACACAACAGTCATAATGGACAAAAAAGGTTACATTTCAAAAGTAGAAACCCTTTTAGAGAATAAAGAATATACAGAAATAAGTAAAAACCCATTAAACACACTGATAACATCCTTAAAACATACAATAGAAAGAACAGAAGTTATACCTAAACTAGAAAAATTCAAAATGAAAGAAGCAAACCCAACTCTACCACGTCTTTATGCTTTGCCAAAAATCCACAAACCGGACAAACCCATGAGACCAATAGTCAATTGCATAAACTCTCCAACCTACAAATTATCTAAGTGGTTAGTTAACAAATTCAATAGCTTCCCCGAACACAACCACCTTTCCATTAAAAACTCCATAGAACTAATAAAACATCTAGAAGAGTACAAAGTTTCAAACAATGAGTTGTTGGTTTCGTTTGATGTGAAATCATTATTCACCAGCATCCCAGTCGACAAGTTACTTGAAACCTTCAAAGCATGGCTCAGGGGCATTGGCTTAAACCAGAAAGAAATAGAAGACTTCCATACTTTAACAGAACTTTGCATCAACCAGAATTATTTCCAATTCAATGGTAGATTTTACAGACAATCATCAGGCTTAGCAATGGGTAACCCACTTTCGCCCTTTTTAGCAAATCTGTACATGGGACGACTTGAAGTACATATAACCTCCAGTTTTCCGAATATATTCAAAAAATGGTTTAGATATGTTGATGATGTTTTTGCGGTGGTCCCCAAAAAATTAGCAGAAGACTCTCTAAAATTACTAAACCTACAGGACAGGTACATACAATTCACAATGGAAACAGAAAAAGACCAAATGCTACCATACCTGGACCTAAAACTAACACGGAAAGAACAAAAGATCACTTATGGCATCTACAGGAAGACCACACATACAGACAATTACATAAAACAGAATAGTTTCAACCCAGAACCTCATAAACAGGCAGTCTTCAACAGTTCAGTACACAGACTCCTCAGCATCCCACTTGACCCAGAAGAGTACAACACAGAATACCTCCAACTAAGACATATAGCCTCAGCCAATGGTTTTAACCCAGACATCATTGACCAAAAAATTAAAAAACATAAGGAGAAATTAACCTTAAAACAAATCACCACTTTGTCCATACAAAAACCGAAAGTTATATATAAAAAATTCACCTATCACCCAACAGCAGATAGGAAATTCAAAAAAATTTTCAAGAAATACAATATAAGTTTAGCTTCAAGTAACCAATTCAACATAAAAAATGCATTGAAAACAGACATTAAAGACCCCATACCTACAAACCAGAGATCAGGCATCTACAGAATTGATTGCAAGGACTGCAAATCATGTTACATTGGCCAAACAAAAAGAAGACTGGAAACAAGGCTAAAGGAACATTTCAGACATATCAAACAGAAACAAACAGATAAATCGGCAGTAGCATACCATTTTTGGACATCACATCATGAAATACAAAATGACATAAAATTGCTAAAACCTGTAAACAACCCGGCAGAACTTACAGTTTGGGAGAATATTCTCATTACACAACAAAAAGACCAACTGATGAATTTTGAAATACCGCCACATGATTTTGAACTTCTACTGAGAACACCAGATGGCTCCACTGTAATAGACCACAGAGCACAAATAGCAGCCATCAGTCGGACTTCAACTGAAGAAGAGGGCAATTGCCCTTGAAACATATGTTTTGAACAATTACATATAAGTGAGGTGAGTGTTACTATTCCGACTCATTTTCAACATCACATTGATTAAAACTTCACTTGTCTCAAACTTCTGAGTTATTTAATGTGTTAACATATTTTGCTTATGCATGCAAAATGTCCAAATCAGAATGTTTATTTCCTTATGTACTCTTCATAAAGCATAAAAAATCAGAAACTGTATGAACGAGAGTTACTTTCATGTGGTAAAAAAAACTCAAAAGGAAGAATAATTATGTTGTAAATTGTAGTCAGAATAATTGTATGTATACATTTATAATGGTCCTCATACACCAAAAGGATTCATAAGATCAGCCAAATGAAATTAGCATTCATTGTAGATGAAATTTTTTTTTACCATAGTAACATAACAAGTTATTCAAATTTATTGAATTTATGAAGAAGCCATGCTAAGAGGAAGCTACCATTGGATAGTGTGATATAAAACTGCCGCTATATTGATTTATGTTGCAAAAAGATAATTATATAACCAAATTTGTATTTAATTAATATGTGTACATTGTAATTCACCAACATATGTAATGATCTTCATGTAAGTAATGGAGACAGTATAAAATTAAACAAAAATTAAACTTGCTTTAAACTCTATCAAAGCCATTTTGGTTCGCATCAAACTGAAACAAAATAAATAAATTTGAAAAAAAATCTTACCTTATAATTTCAGTAGATTGGCTATTCCTTTATTCTACACCCTTTAATAAAGCTCTGGCAGTACAAATAAAACAAATACATTAATAGTCTCCATACAACTAGCCGAGGCATGACCATACGAACCCAACTGTAAAATCTACTGGAAAAAAAAAAAAACAAAAAAAACTTACTGTTGAAGCAGATGAAGCGAGGCAACTTTACCACCAACAACAGAAAGAACCTATGGTCATACAAACTGCTGCAATATAAAAGAAACAATTCTCTATCATTTGGTGAAGCCATGCTTTCAAACACATAGCATTGTTGGCTTTCTTTTAGTAACCACATCTATTGTTTGAGAAATTGACAAATTAAGAGCAGCAGCACTATCTCAAAACCTCGGAATGGGATACCTAGGTGCAATGGCCACTGCGAGAACTTCTGCTGACACCATCGACAAGTATAAAAAAGAAGAGAAAGAGCTGCAGCAGTAATATCTAAACAACTGCCATATGTTGAAGTGACAACAGAATTGCTGCGAAACCATCAGAATAAAGACATGTCTTTGTAATCAGTCTTGAAGCAATAAAGACTATTTATAACCAGATTTAAGTCAATAAAGAACAGTAGATGAAGAAATAATGATAACAGTTTATAAACTTATATTTTTAAGGGATTGAGCTTACTTCAATATTTATCATTATCATTAGTACCTATTTTAATTTTATCATCTAGTAATAAATATGCACAAGATTGAAACTGGGTTCAGTTGAACTTCTTCAACTCCAAAAAGTGCCAGTTTAGATCAATTGTTTAACATGTGCCACCCTCTCCACGTTTGAGACCTTGAAGTGCTCTCTGTGGCATTTCGTGCGCACGCAGCAATCCCCTATCCAGCTACCTTAGGCCAGGTAGGAGCAACACCCCGGCTCACATAGTCACATGCTCACGTGACACACAACACATAAGCTAAAAATGTTGCTTTTGGATATGATTCGTTCAGCAATAGCAGACAGATTTAGTTGGGTTTAACGGCTGTGATCAGCTGGTTTCCTTCTTTGGGCCTGCGCTCAAAGGAACATAGTGCATTTTCTCTACCACATTTAACTGGGTAATTATTATACAAGTGATTTCATTATTAGCATGTGCATGGGCGACCAGCAGTGGGTGAATGTATCTTATGTAGTTATGAGTGAAAAGTCAATTGTATATCAAGTTCACAGACAATATATATTATTCAATTATTTATCAAATTTTGAAAAGTAATCTTGATGTAACAAAAGGGCATTCAAGTTAATAGTTATTTTGTTAATTTTTTGATTTGGCAGAAGCAAGCCTCCGCTGTTAGGTTTGCATAGTTTAATCTTTGTTAATATTTCGCTTTATACATTTGCTACTGATTTAACAGAAGCCAGTTTAGTAATCTCTAGGCAATCAATTTCTAGCATAAGTGTTAACTATTACTTAATGCCCTATTACATACTGTATGTTAAACATTTTATTATTCAACAGTTACCTGCAAGTCTTCTCAGTCACATGAAATGTGTTTTACCTTCCTCTGAATTATGATCCACACCTGGTTACATTTAATTATTTTCTTTTGAGTAGCTGCTCGCCCTCTACGTTGTGGAGGGAGGGATCTTGTTGAAACAAACACTTGTGGCAAGTCTCAATACACCACTGTACATCTTGTCACATTTCTTATTTTTGTTTCTTTCATAATTATAGATACATGTTTGCTTTTAGTTTGGTTATCAAGTTATCTGCAAGGTATACAACGGGTTTCTTGATCAGCATACATAAACAATTTCAAGCAATGGACTTTATGAGCTATATGATGATTTTTATATTGGAAAAGGATACTTGGACAATGATGACAGCTCTGTGAAGATCAGGAAGCCATTATTAACCATAGCAAGCTTGACTTTGAAAGTCAATATACTGTATGTAGACTATAATGGGATTGTGAATGAGGCATATTTTGTATGAGGGGCCAAGCAGTGCAGATGGAATAAAATTTGTAATATCAGTAAATGAAATGAAAAGAATAAAATGAAAATAGTTCCAGGATCAAAATCTACCACCAATAGTATTATAACTAAAATGTCTGCTTTCAAGTTTTTGGATATGATTGTCAAATATGCAAATATTTCATCCCAGAGAAGAGATGACCGTCAGACCTCTGGAGCTCAGATAGTGGCATTACTCTATTGAAACGGAATTAAAAAAGAAAACCAACGTTGTTGAACTATAAGGACAGGATAGTGAAATTACAAGATGCATTTGTCTCTCCAAGCATTTACTTTCTCCCAGATGAGAAAAGCCTCCTTTCTTCAGGGATGCAGAATGCCATAGCAACATGGTTCATGTGTGCCTGCATCTCAATCAGATGAGTATATATGTAAAAATGATAAGTAGTAAAACATCATCAAATACTAAAATTATACTATATGGGTCACTTAACATACATTTACCAGTTATTGTTATAAATAACTTAACATGATAATTATGACAATAATCATTATTATTTTCATTTACTTATAGAAAATTAACGAGTCAATGTTCACACTTTACTTACGTCAAGTTATAAAATCTTCCCCTTTCTACCAGCTTGAGCATATCTAGCTGATGTTGTCTGGCAGTAAACTTTAAAACCATGTTGCTGATGGGATTTCAAAATTACCAAATTCTTGGAATTCTTTAAAAATGAAGCTCTTTTCTCAAGTGGTTAAGCTGTAGTGTGGTTGTAAATACTTTTGATAATTTCCATTATTGTGATTATCTGTCCAAAAATGGTATACCACTACTAATTTATCAATTTGTTTAATTCATGTTTCTTCTATGGTCTTTCACTTTGACAAACTAGTCCCCCTTTGTCATTCCCAAATAAGATTTATCACAATCGTCACATTTAATTTGATAAGTAAATTAAATGAAATTATATTAAAAAACATATTGAGATATCCAAGTGAAAAGTGTCGATATGGAGCACAAGTACAACATATGCCTGGTTATGTGGGCTCACTGGAGGGTTAAAGCAAAACCTTGTTATATCAATACAAGAAACTTCACAGAGTAACTGGAAAAGGTGCTCCAGATGCACCTTTAGTGGCAAGAGATGAACATTCCAGGGAATATGGTTTGGTTTCACATGTTCCCTTCATTCATTGTACAGTTCCACATTGAAATTTCACCAGGTCTAATTATATGCTATAACAAAATGGGTACTCTTTGTGCTATTTACAATTGTCATAGTTATACTTCGCAACCAAACACACTCTCATTCTTCAGATTTTCTAAGGAAAGTAAAAGGTAAATAGTGTAACTTCAAATACACTATGTATAGTTTTTTGAAGTTTATTGTTAACATACTGTTTTGTAGTTTGGGTAACTGTTAATTAATTGCAAATGTGTGCAATGGGTTAGTAGAAGAGCCAATTTGGATGACTTACATTTAAGAAGTATGGACCTCATAGAATAAATGCACATCTCTTACAACTGCCAATCACTTCCAGCCCTCAAATTTTTACAATCTGAATTTAGCTAATTATTACTTCAAGTGATCATTAGAAAGTATTTCTATTTCATTTTAAAATTCAAATTATGATTCCACTGACTGCTACTTATTAAATGAATTTATTTACAGATTACAGAAACATGTTACAACCTTTGTATTCTTGTCAGACAATAATTCAGTAACATGTATAATATGAAAGCCACCAAAGAAATGCAAAAAGTGGTAGCTCATATTGGACAATGAATGCATTTATTGAAATGATGCTTAAATAATTTCAGGGTGTCTTCTCAGGATAAAATGTTACCCCTCCTAGAAGCCAGAGGACCTTACAGGCAGTGTTTGTCACCATGTAAGTGAGTTGCTATTTAAATCCAGAAGGGACTCCCAGCTATAAAGCCTAACAGGAGGAGCCCTCACTATAAGGGGAAATGCATTATGGCAACAAGGTCCCAAACGGTCTCTGCAAGGAACCAGTTGCAGTAAGAAGCCTTATATCCACATAGGGGGCTCACAGTATGTTTTCCCCTAACTCAATGGGATTAAAATGGCATCAGACTAACTTAATGTTGAGCAAACCCCAGATGTGCAATGAGATTCAGTAAATCTAAACTCAATATCTGCTTCAAATCCTTAGAAGGAAAGTATAAAACCATACCCAACTGATGATACTGAAGCCGAACATACTGCTTCAGGGATCAACAGACTTCACCTGATCAAAGGTCTTACTGGGACCAAGCCAACAATAAGACCCAAAAAAATAGCCACAAAAATCTGGGGTAGTGAAATAGAAGGATATAATCAAATCTTCATGATCACAAGATGCAGCAATTCCAATACAGAAAAGACAAAGCTTAAAAAGGAACAGTTCAGATACCATCACTCCATCTTTAACTGGAATGCAACATAGATCTGTCGTGAAAAGGCAGAAGAGACTAGAGCAGACTGAGGCAAGACCCTACATGTCCAAACAGAATGCAGCTGGGATAACCTAGAGCCAAGCTCTTAAAATGGTCGTTGTTCTGGAAAAGTACCCAGATGAAAAACTGATGGAAGAGCAGTCAGAACTTATTCAGCAAGTCATTCTTGAGGAATTACTGATAAATGGTGAACTTTGTGACAGTGATGTATTTTATCAATTCAATTTAATTAGTGAGTCGATTTTGTAACACTACTTCACTTACTTTTATTATTGGAAAACTGTTTCAGAAGATATTTGCTTCCATTGTCAATTCTCTTAGTCGAAAGATAGTGTTAAAAATTGACTCACTAATTAATTTTAATTTCAAATATTGAGAAAATTTACCATTGTGAAATAGGCACAGGTCTTCAATTTAAGAACAGCTATACTGATAAAGGTGCAGCGTATATTACATGTGCTGATGAAAGGGCAAAACCTTGGCTTCCACCATTACACCCTAGGAAGGGGTAATCCAACTACCAGGGTCATTGCCTAGTTTGTCACTAAACTCCTAAAAGACAAGCAACTAAAGAAATGACTGAAACTTCTGGAAAACCAGAATCCTGGGCTAGATTGTACAATAACCAATTGTGAAGCTGAGCCAAATGCGCCATCTTTAGTTTTGTCTAGAGCACATATCACATGCTCACAAAATATATAAAAAGAGAAAACGTACATAATATTATTAGTTGTGAATATTTAAGGGTCGAAATATGCATAAATGCAAGTTGTTATAACCTAGGTAATTAAGGCAAGGCGAGCTAGCTTAATTCCAGGTAACTGTTCACCAAACACCACCTGCTAATGAGCATAGGGTTTAGGCTAAAGAATGTAAGATAGAAGAGAACAGACATAAAGAAGTGAGCAGGAATAGTCACTTATCTTCCAAGTAACACAGGAAATTGGAGAAACAGACAAAGTGAGCATAAAGTTAAAGTAAGAAGGAACCATTGGGTTTTTCCAAACACGTTAAGTGCAGGCTATGATGTCAGAAGTTGCACAATTTATTCTTATAGCTTGTGAGGTGATGCTAAGAACCAATAAGAGATATTGTTACATTTTATGGCGCGAAAGCTGGCGTCACCCAGGATCAGTATTTAAGGCAATGCAGATCTCTTATGTGGTTACTTTATAACTTTATCTCTTGAGCTTGTGTTCACGTCACTTTGTGTTACACGCACATCCATGAGTTTGAGTGGTGGGGGAGTGATGTGCGGAAGGTTAAAGTAGGCTTCTGATTAATATTGTAAGTGGTGGGATGGTATTATTTATAATACATTTGTAAGAAAACAAGCTAGCCGCCCGTTAAACCGGTGATTCAATAAATTCAAGTAAGCGAATAACAGTGTTTTTAATTTTAAACTCACCCACAAACCCCTGAGATAAGTTTAATTACGAGATTAGGAGTTGGAATCTTCTTTAACAACGGAGCTGAGGACATTGCTGAAACGAGACACCGACTTCCCGCAACATATTGATAACATTTTTCTAAATGCTCTAAACCAAACAGAATTAAAATCCTATCTAGGCTTTAGTAACTAACCTTTAGAATACTGGGACCAAAGGAGAAACTGCAGATGAGGGTGATACAAATAAACATTCAGCACAGTTGAGGTCCCTCAACCTCACTTCAAAAACTCTTAATAACTGGGAGAATTGATACAAGAATCCTGGGTTATCAAGGCTAACCAATTTCAAAGGAAAGTTAATTTATGATCTGGAAATGAAAGAACATGTATATTTATCAAACTAGACTTCTGTCACAATTGTAAGAGTAGGATATCATTTAGCAGGCTGTACATACTTTGCTTACCTGCCATATCATTCTATTCACCCACCACCCTCCGAACAACTGGTACATTTTATTTATTGTTTTATTTATTTATGTTAAGATGTATACCAGTGAATATAACCGGTGCTCATCCCTGGCTCTTTACCAGTCATACTCATATTTTACAATAGTTTATTAATTCTAGTTTATTATACCATTTTGTCTCTAGTTACTGTCCATACCCATTTATTTTTCACTTTGTATAAGGATTGTCCAATCTTCTTAATGTCTTAGTACCACTACATTTCTATCTACTTTAAACCATTTCTTATTAATATATTCTCTTCCCCAAACTTCAGTCCCTTTACATTTAAATAAAATGTGTTCCATATCTTCATTTCTGCCACATATAGGGCATTGATTTTGTGGAATACCTTTCCTAAAACCTTTTAATCTCTATACTCCTGCTCTCAGCCATGCAATACCTTCTCACTCTTCTTTATTTGTCACATCTATACACTCTTCCCTTTTCCATGAGTCTTTCATTGGTATATAGAAAACTAAAGACAACTTTTCAGCTATCTCACTAAATATTTTTTTTGTATTTCTATATCCTCAAATCTTTTCCTTGCCAACTTCCAGAAATTATTAACACTATTTTCCCTTCTTCTCCAATTTTCCACTAACCCACTACTTTCCAAGTTATTTTTGAGAGTCTACACATCCCTTGTTCTTTAAACTTTTCTCTTGATATACTAAACACTGTTTCCGTTACCTGCCACTCTACCCAGCTCTATTTGTGCTACATGCCTAATGGTTGCATTTGGTAACCCAAGTATTTCTTTGCACAATGTCCAATGCATCTCATCTATAACTTCCTATCCTCCTCCTAATCCCATACTTCTATCCCATACAGCATTTTTGCCTCAACCACCATATTGTACACTTTTTCTAACCAGCTAATATTTATATTAGGTACTTTGTATTTGCAACTTCTAATAGCTGATAAAGCTCCTTTTCCTTTTGCCAATGCAAATTTCTTTTGTTTGTCTATTTTAACTCCTAGATAAATGCATTCTCTCACTACACTGTACTCTTTTTTTTATTCTCATTTTTCCATCTTTCATACTTGCTCAATTTCCCCCCCCCCCCTTTTTGAACACAACAATCTGCATCTTGTCCTGGTTCACTTATAAACTCCATTCTTTACATAATTATTTAATGCTTGCAAGGATTGTTTTAAGCCATTCACAGTAATTAGATCATCTGCAAACAGTAATCCTGGAATGCGAATATTATTAATTATTGGCATAAAGTTATTATTTCTCCGAATTTCCATTAATGCATCATCTATATATAAATTAAATAGGACTGGACTTAACTTACATCCTTGTCTAAGTTACAACCCCTTCCTGCACTCTTATACAAAAAGCATTTTCCTTATATAATGCTCTAAGGATGTGCACCATTTGTTTACTCACTCCTTTAGTCAACAACTTATGCCACAGCAATTGAAACTCTATCCGACTGTATGCTTTCTCTAAATCCACAAAAACCATGTATAACTTTCCTCTTTTGTCTTTCAAGTATTTATCTACCAATGCTTTTATAATAAATAAGTTATAAACTGTTCTCATCCGTTTTCTAAAGCCCATCTGAAATTCCGAGAGAATATTATATTCTTCAGCCCATGTTTGTATCCTACTTGCCATAATACCAGTAAACATTGTTCCTACATTTGACAGTAATGCAATGCTTCTATAGTTGTTTGGTTTGTCAACACTACCCTTGTATGGACAAAATGAGTTTCATGCGGTGATTAAACACTTCTATTTAAAAGTCTTAACACCAAAAGCGATAAACCATGGTTGAGAAGTGGTATGTGTCTCAGACCATAGGTACATAAATAGTGATAGAAGTCAACAGAGATGATAAAACATCAGCTTTGCATCAAAATTCATAATATACAAGGACACTGGAAGGGCAATTCCAAATCAATAAAACCCATAGTAAGAAATCATATGATATTGAGGAAGTCTCAATACAACCTCAAGAGACTCATGATAATTGTTCCCAAATTGCTACACAAACCAGGAAAGGTAAGAGTTGATGGAATAATGATTTGGAAAAGAAGAGAATAACCTGTAAACAATTTAATAAAGCAAAGAGAACTGGATTATAAACAAACCATCACATTGTATTCTAAAATGGTAAGGAAGGTCTTAGAAGATTTTTGTAGGAAGGTTTATCAAGAGACAGATAAGAGTGTGACTCCAGAGGGTAATAACTAAAGAATCAACCAATCTATTTGGGACATTGAAAAAACCTGATGAAACTGAAAAGGATACAACTCAGCTGTTTATAGTAATGCACTTCCCACATTCAAAGAAACATACACACCTATTTCAAAATTCAAGACCTCAAGAGGAAGGCAACTGAGCAAGATTGGAGAGTGGCATCTAGGATTTGGGCTATAAAGTCATCCAATAAAAATGACTTTCATAAATCATCTGGCCCTGAAGGATTTTCCCAGGCCTTCTTGTCAAATGTAACAAATCCATCATACCAATTTTATACAGATTGTTTAGAACTAGCTGTTTTCTTCTTTCTTACATTATGACAACTTGGAGGTAAGCAAGAGTGATCTTTATATCAAAACCTAGCTGAGTTAATAATCAGGCTGTCATATAGACCCTAATTTATTCTAAAAACTAATTGATAAATATATTACGAGAAACCACTCAACCACATCAGCAGGGGACAGCTCTTCAGCAACTGATCAAGAGAAAGAAACTCGGATATAGAAGGTACCTTCCATGTCAATCTATAATTCTAAACAGACAAATTACACCTGCTGCAGGTGTATAAATATTTTACTTCTATTTATTGTCACATGGTAGTTGGTACTTTCCTGACTGTTTTGTTTTTTGCAAAGAGGTGATGTTCAAGCATAATGGCAAAGGGTGCATTTCCTAATAGTAGTGTAGAGAAACATAAATGATGGCATGCCTTTAAAAAGTGGTGAAAAGCTTAAATGTGTTCAACCCTTTTTTACTTTCTCTATATGCACTATGTATATGGTTGTATAGAGAAGGTATTGCACTCCACCCAAAAATTTGATACCGAGATTTCACTGGAAATATATGTTGTAGGGTCCCCAATATCCAAAAAAAGCATTTTCACAAAAATGTCTGTGTGTGTGTCCGTGTGTCTGTGAACACGATAACTAAAAAACAAAAAGTTGGTAAAATACCAAACTTGGTATTTAAGTTTAGTATCTTCCAGGGATGCGACACAAAGATTTTGAGAAAAATCCCCCCACTCCAAACTACCCATTACATGGAACTTTTTTCGAAAATTTTGATTTTCTCAAAAATGGCTGTAACGATTTTGATTAAGATTTCATATATTAAACATTTTTACCTGGCAAATAAAATGTATATCTTGAATTTTCCAGGAATAGCCTCTGAAGAGTAGTTTATTCTGGATGAATTTTACGGAATTTTGAATAACTGCTAAACCGTAAGAGATAGACAAAAACTTACTACACAAAAAATGTAGAATACAGGAACTTGTCAACTCCGATCCATATAAACAAAGGAACTTCATTGACATAGCAACCAGCTTTTGACCATCACTTTAACCTATGGTAGTCCCTTATTTCGCTTCTACTTACAAGGAAGCAAGTAATAAACTTTCTGCTAATTTTTTGTGCTTAGCATAAAGTAAATAGAAGTATAAGCTTTTTAAGAATAATTTGTTGCAGGGATATAAAGTCATGTGAATGGTACACATCACATTTTTTACTTTCTTTATATGCACTATGTACATAGTTGTATAGAGAAGGTATTGCACTGCAACCAAAAATTTGATTCCGAGATTTCACCGAAAATATATGTTTTAGGGTCCCCTTTAACTAAAAAAAGCATTTTCGGAAAAAGGTCCATGTGCGTGAGTGTGTGTGTCTGTGAACACGATAACTCAAAAAAAAAGTCGGTGAAGTATCAAAGTTAATATTTAAGTTCTGTATCTTCCAGGGGTGCGACATGAAGATTTTGAGAAAAATCTCCCCAACCCCAACTACCCTTTACATGGAACTTTTTTCGAAAATTTTGATTTTTTTAAAAATGGCTCTTAACGATTTTGAGTAAAATATTGTATATTAAAGCTATTTACCTGACAAATAAAATGTATATTTCAATTTTCTGGGAATAGCCTCTGAAGAGTACTTTATTCTGGATGAATTTTATAGAATTTTGAATAACTGCTAAACCGTAAGAGATGGACAAAAACTTACTGCATGAAAAATGTAGAGCACGTTAAAACACACAATTTATGTTATATAAATTTTTTTCGTGGGGTTCATCGTTTTTGAGACATTCCTTGTTTTTGGTTTCTGCTTTGAAAAACTTATACTTTTTTCATACATGAATTTTGAACTTCAGTGACATAACAACCAGCTTTTGACTATCACTTTAACCTATGGTAGCTCCTTATTTCGCTTCTACTTACAAGGAAGCAAGTAATAAACTTTCTGCTAATTTTTTGTGCTTAGCATTAAGTAAATAGAAGTATAAGCTTTATAAGAATAATTTGTTGCAATGATGTAGAGAAAGTCATGTAAATGGCACACAGATTTTTAAATGTTATGACACATTGGCCTTGAAAGATGTAACCAAATGAATGTCAGAAATAGCTGGTGTATCTATGAACAATGTGAGAGCGCATATGTTTCATTCACAGGACTTTCTCTACATCTCTGTAATAAATTATTGTTAATAAGTTACTCTATCCACTTCATGCTAATCGAGATAAACCCTAGCTCAAATGGTCTTATTACTTAGTTACTTATAAGTAGAAGGGAAATGAGGGAATACAATAAAATGTTTTAAAATGTAGTTACTACGGGATTGGAATCCGTTTCCTTGCATGGTCAGGAGTTGACAACTTCTAGTATGAGAAAAGTTTTGAGATATGTAGAACAAAACCAATAGCAAACAATATCTTGAAAATGTTCTACTCCACGAAAAGGATGTGTATGACATAAGTTGTGTGTTTTAATGAGATCTACATTTATGGTGTAGTAAATTTTTATCTATCTCTTGCGGCTTACTAGTTGTGCCAAATTCATAAAAATGCATCCAGAATAAAAGTCTTTAGAGACTATTCCCAAAAAATTCAAGATATATATTTTATTTGTCATGCAAATATCTTAAATATAAGAGGTTTTAATAAAAATCATTGAGCACTTTGGAGAAAAAAAATTTTCATTTTTTTTTTTTCCATGTAAAGGGTAGTTGGGGGTGGGGGATTTTCTTGAAAATCTATGTGTTGCATTCCTGAAGATACTGAACTTAAATATCAAGTTTGGTATTTAACGGACGTTTCATTTTTGACCCACATACACACACGTAAATTTTTCTAAAAATGCTTTTTTTGGATTCAGGGGTCCCAAAACATGTATTTGCAGCGAAATCTCTGATGACATTTTTGGGTGCAATAAAATACCTTCTCTATACACTATATACATAGTACATGTAGAGAAAGTAAAACTAAAACTGCTTCTGATCCTGAGATAGGTGTCGCACCTCTATCTCATGACTCAGATATAAATTTTCTAGCACAAAATTATATTTCATTCATTTTCTTCACCCATTCCCTGAACTCATTTAATTTATTTAGTATAAGCGAGTGCAATTCTAACACCCGGTTAACAGGAGCACGTGTTTGTTAGCAGCAACATTTACTCACTCTAAGTAGAGGATTCTGATTATCCTCACTTCAATGCAACTTGCTTGTGGACGATCTGCTGGACAACCTAAAAAGTGGTGCAAGACAACACTTATTCCATTCACATGTACAAGGAAAATGTAGGGGTTCACAACCCCAACTCTCTTTAATGAACAATTGCAAGTACATGGGCTTGTTATTAGGCAGTAATCTTGCATGGACAATAATAAACAAACAGGAAATGGCCTTAATGGTAGCCATAGAAGAACCTTTGGGCAATCATGGGGGCTCAAACCAAACATGATTTGGTATGCAAGATCCATAAATGCCTATGGGTGGCCCAAAATGAGTCAAAAACAAGCACCGACAAAGGATAGCTTGTGTGTGCATAACTGGGGCAATGAAAAGTGCAACTATCCACCTCATATACACTCAAATAGTCAAGGCAGCAACTTATACAAGTGATATCTCAGGATACAAGGGAATTTTAGGCTCTACACAATCAACCAGTTTTTGGTACCCCTATAACAATCATTGATGAGTGGATTAAATATTACCACAAATAGAAGGATGCAAGCACATTAAGTGAAAAATGAGATGGACATCTTCCCGATTAAATGAAGACATTTAAACTCAACAGATCCCAAATAAACCTTATATTAGGGCTGTAGAAGGAAAATTGTAAATTAAAGAAGCTTCTATATACAATGGGTGTCTTCAAAGAAGAACCAGTATGTAGATTGTGCAATGTAGAGGAAAAAGAAACAGTCTCTCATATAATCTTCCATTGTGAAGTTCTGGGTAGGAAAAGGTATGATTTACTGGTCTTAATAAATCCAGAGGATTTGTCTGCCTCTGTGGTGTAATGGTTACCATGCTAGCTTCATATACCCAAGGTCGTGGGTTCAAACCTGGTGGAGGACGATGGATTTTTTCGGGCATAAAAATCATTAGCATCACTTCCTTCGGAAGGGAAGTAAAGCCGTTGGTCCTATGTCTTAGATTTACGGCACGTAAAAGAACCTCAAGCCTGATAGAGAGGTCTCTGAGCAAAATTAAGCGATCTTTCACGCCCAATATAAAATGGGATGCTAAGAACCACTGTAGTTAAAGAGTGTCCATAAATAACACGCCATTTACATTTTTAAATCCAGAGGATGAAAGAAAATTCAGTTAAACTCCTTCTCTCTTTAGAGACCCAGGACTATTTAGCTAAAACTATAATGAAAGGAGATAATACAATAAACCTATATGCTTCAGTATTAAGAACACATAGCCTAATTCCTCCTTTATGAAAAAGTCAAGTCAACTTACCCTAAGATTCAAACTCAGGACCTCTTGAAAGTTAGGCAGACACACTACACCCACGCTACCAAGGCAGACTAGGGCATTTTAAAAAGAATATTTTTCATCTAATTTACCTGTAAAATTATTACCTCCAGTGGTAATTATTGAGAGTATGTTATTTCTTGTAAGTCCTAGTGATGCAATTACACCCAAAATAACTGAGACTGCAATTGAATTTCAAAGAATAAGTTTACAAAAAAACTGAAAAACTCCCAGTGAGGGAGTAAATTGTTCAACTAAACAGGCTGCAACAAAGGACCAGGAAACCTGAGGTACAATATGACTTGGCACTAGATGTGTATTTTGTATCACCAAGTGATTATCCCTATCTATATTTATGTAAGATCATATGTTTACAAACTGTCACGTCATTGCTGCAGCAACTTTAAGTTAGCCCACAAATAATCTAGCTATCTTTAAAACTGTTGAAACAAAAATCAGGTATTCAGTTCCCATAGTACTAGATGACATAGCATTTAATTATTTTATTTCTTAATAACACCAAGAAGAATTCATTTGAAGTTATTCTAAGGTCATGGAAATTCCAATTTTAAAGATCATAGTTATAATTAGAGGTGTATACCAAACTTTACATCAGGTTTTGGACTACTTTTGTCCTTTAATGCCATTTTGAGAAAGAAACAGAAGAATATATTGTTTGATGTTATCAGGGAAATTCACTCTTGAGGATTTTTTTAAAAGTAATTGTTTGTGATTAAGTAACAAATAACCATTCAATGAGAAAGCACATTGGCTGTACTGCAGAAAACATTTTTCTGAATATCGAAAGCAATACACTGTAATTTTTTCATGATACCCCATACTTGAAATAACTCTAAGAAATAATTTTAAGAATTATACAGTTTAAAAATAAATATATTAAATGGAAACATATTATTGGGCTTTGAGAGAGTGACAAGATAATAATACTCCATTGAAACACATGGTATCAGTCCTATAAGGATCTCTCTTGCCACTCGGTTATTAAGTCACACAGTCCATGTTTGTTTGGTCAAAGCTTACCAGCTCAAGCTCACATGGTACAAATTATTGCTTTAATTCCAGTTCATTCAGCACCACTTAAGTATCTACAATGATACTTCTCACTGGACCTTCCTAGATAACTTTCAAGAGTTTGTAGGTAACAAACAATTGCTATTAAAAATCTGAGGTGTTTGGAAGGTATAAACAAAATAAGGCTTTTATGGAGAGATGAAAGCTAAATTTCAACTTTTCAGGAGATTGAAGAAGATTTTGTGCTTTGTGTTTCAAAGGTGGAGGTAAGATTAATCCAGAATCTACCTTATTACACATACCATAAGGGCATTGGAAACAAGTTAACATCTTCCGAAAATGATGGCAAATTTGAAATCATTGGCAAGTTTCTAATAGAAATAAAAAATGAGGTTAATAATTTCAGTGTTCCATTGCACAAACAAAATTAATTTATTAAAGACTACTCCTATGGAGTTTGAAATCCACACATGTAAAGAACGTTGATAAGTATTGAATATGGAGCCTGTTCCAGTTCAGTGTTGCTGTTGTCTGGAGGTTTGGATTCCACACATGAAAAGGATGTTGATAAGTATTGAATATGGAGCCTGTTCCAGTTCAGTGTTGCTAGTGTTGCTGTTGTCTGCAGGTTTGAATTCCACACATGTAAAGGATGTTGATAAGTATTGAATATAGAGCCTGTTCCAGTTCAGTGTTGCTAGTGTTGCTGTTGTCTGGAGGTTTGGATTCCACATATGTAAAGAACGTTGATAAGTATTGAATATGGAGCCTGTTCCAGTACAGTGTTGCTAGTGTTGCCGTTGTCTGGAGGTTTGGATTCCACACATTTAAGGATGTATATAAGTATTGAATATGGAGCCTGTTCCAGTTCAGTGTTGCTGTTGTCTGGAGGTTTCGATTCCACACATGTAAAGGATGTTGATAAGTATTGAATATAGAGCCTGTTCCAGTTCAGTGTTGCTGTTGTTTGGAGGTTTAGATTCCACACATGTAAAGGATGTTGATAAGTATTGAATATGGAGCCTGTTCCAGTTCAGTGTTGCTAGTGTTGCTGTTGTCTGGAGGTTAGGATTCCACACATGTAAAGGATGTTGATAAGTATTGAATATGGAGCCTGTTCCAGTTCAGTGTCAGTACTGTTTCTGTTGTCTGGAGATTTGGATTCCACAGTTGTAAAGGATGTTGATAAGTATTTAATATAGAGCCTGTTCCAGTTCAGTGTTGCTGTTGTCTGGAGGTTTGGATTCCACACATGTAAAGAACGTTGATAAGTATTGAATATGGAGCCTGTTCTAGTTCAGTGTTATAGTGTTGCTGTTGTCTGGAGGTTTGGATTCCACACATGTAAAGGATGTTGATAAGTATTGAATATGGAGCCTGTTCCAGTTCAGTGTTGCTGTTGTCTGGAGGTTTGGATTCCACATATGTAAAGAACGTTGATAAGTATTAAATATGGAGCCTGTTCCAGTTCAGTGTTATTAGTGTTGCTGTTGTTTGGAGATTTAGATTCCGCACATGTAAATGATGTTGATAAGTATTGAATATGGAGCCTGTTCCAGTTCAGTGCTGCTGTTGTCTGGAGGTTTGGATTCTACACATGTAAAGGATGTTGATAAGTATTGAATATAGAGCCTGTTCTAGTTCAGTGTCACTAGAGTTGCTGTTTTTGGAGATTTGGATTCCACACATGTAAAGGATGTTGATAAGTATTGAATATGGAGCCTGTTCCAGTTCAGTGTTGCTGTTGTCCGGAGGTTTGGATTCCACACATGTAAAGAACGTTGATAAGTATTGAATATGGAGCCTGTTCCAGTTCAGTGTTGCTGTTGTCTGGAGATTTGGATTCCACATATGTAAAGGATGTTGATAAATATTGAATATAGAGCCTGTTCCAGTTCAGTGTTGCTAGTGTTGCTGTTGTTTGGAGGTTTAGATTCCACACATGTAAAGGATGTTGATAAGTATTGAATATGGAGCCTGTTCCAGTTCAGTGTTGCTAGTGTTGCTGTTGTCTGGAGGTTAGGATTCCACACATGTAAAGGATGTTGATAAGTATTGAATATAGAGTCTGTTCCAGTTCAGTGTCACTAGAGTTGCTGTTGTTTGGAGATTTGGATTCCACACATGTAAAGGATGTTGATAAGTATTGAATATGGAGCCTGTTCCAGTTCAGTGTTGCTACTGTTGCTGTTGTCTGGGGGTTTGGATTCCACACATGTAAAGGATGTTGATAAGTATTGAATATGGAGCCTGTTCCAGTTCAGTGTTGCTAGTGTTGCTGCTGTTTGGAGATTTGGATTCCACATATGTAAAGGATGTTGATAAGTATTGAATATGGAGCCTGTTCTAGTTCAGTGTTGCTGTTGTCAGGAGGTTTGGATTTCACACATGTAAAGAATGTTGATAAGTATTGAACATAGAGCCTGTTCCAGTTCAGTGTTTTGGAGCTTTGGATTCCACATATGTAAAGGATGTTGATAAGTATGGAATATAGAGCCTATTCCAGTTCAGTGTTATTGTTGCCTAATGAATGTACAGAGTTGCACAAATCAAGTGCATGGTACAGTCGGTCATATAATGCTATAAATAAAGTTGATTTTTCATTTATTTTATCAACACTAGAAAATAGACATTTGTTATCGGATTTATTATAAATCACGCACTGTAATGTCAGCATTGCTGTAATGGGGCATCGTACACGATATATAAACATGTTCGTTTAACGCATCACTGTACTCAAATTCTCGTTTAATGCCCACTGATTTTCCGCAGCACCTGTCCAGTGTTTGATGCAACAGTTAGTGCAAGTGTTTGCCACCGGTAACATAACCTACTTCATTAATCAACAAAACAATGCCTGTAAGGATATTTGGGTATCATACGTAAGAGACATTAGATAAAAACAACAGGACCATTGGAAGATACCACAAGCAATATTTAAAATATTTTAGGATGCCAGAAGATGATTTTAAAGAAGGAAATGACAACATGATTAATGAAGAGAATTCAAAACCTGAGACCAAGCAGACAAAAGCGAACTTGCACATTATTTTTAATGGGAAATGTTTCTTCCTTCCTCATAAATAGGAATGAAGTAAGAAAGTGGATATTTGTGGTAGATTATCCATATTAGAAGTCTGAAATAAAATTATTTATTGCTATATTTAATTTGGTCACTAATTAAGTTCAGATTGCTTCGAAACCATATCATTTTTAACAATATTTTAAATTTTACTTTTAATGTTATTTCCTTGACGTGTGTTATGCATTCTAAATTTGCATATTAATATTATATGGTTTGTACTTGATTGTTAATTAAAAGATAGTTCACTAAATATTCTCTGATATAACATGTTTAAATTTTATAATGCATCTTTCATTTAAAAAATAATTTTAAACGTATAATTAAGATTTACAATTATTTAGAATTAAATATAACTGAGTTTTATTTATAGATGTTTAACTGCTACAATTCTTAGCATCCTATTCAATATTGGGTATAAGAGACTGCTTAATTTTGTTCAGAGGCCTCTTTATCAGACTTGAGGTGCTTTTATATGCTGTAAATCTGTGACATGAAGCCAAGGTCTTTGCTTCCCTTCCAAAGGGAGTCATGCTAAGGATTTTACGCCCCAAAAAATCCATTGCCCTCAACCAGATTTAAAGCTGCAACCTTGGGATCCAGAGGCTAGAGCATAATAATTTTGTATAATAAGCTTCCTCAATAACATATTTCGGTAACAGCCTGTAAGTAAACTGCTGTCCATTACAGGAACATACCGTGTTTATCTATCCAAATAAAAGATGACCTTAAATGCAAGACGAGCCCCAATTTTCAGAACTTAATTTTGGAATTTAGAATATCGTCTTTATACGTAAAAAGAACATAGGATAACTTAATTTTTAAATGAATTTAAGGGTTTGGATACTTATGCAGAATAAGTTTTTTTTTTTATTTTTTTTAAATGCTTAATTTGAATTTGCACAGAAATTGAAGTTTAGGGTGGTTGAAGGAGAGGGTAACAAGGAAGTATGGAAATGTATGGTGTATGAGCGATGGTGGCAGCGTAACTGTAATAATGATGCATTTGGACAACAGAAGGGAGGACGGAAATGTCCATTTGATATAATGGGACAGTGGCAGCATAGCCCTACCAACCATCATGGATATCATTTTCTATTTAAAAGATGTACTAACATGTTTACCTAATTTAAATTTGCGCAGAAATTACATTGCCAGTGGGAGAGGCAGAGAAGGGAGAACGGAAATGTAACTATATGCAGTGGCGGCTCATGGCTTGTAAATTAGGGAGGGTGGCATAATATGATTTTCAAAATTAGCACATGGACGTGACAGTTAATTCCGAATTTCAACCAAATTATGTGAAATAAGTTTCAGAAACTATTATACAAATTAATGCCTGTCAAAACAAATATGCTATAACTAGGCTTACCTAATTAATGAAGCCTTTTGTTCATCACTAGCTGGTCAAAGTGGAGCACGTAGCTAACACACTCTATCCTCTTGAGTGGTGAGAAACATCTTTCAAACTCTGATGTAGTCATCACTATTGTGCAAATAATGAGCTTCACTGATTCTGGCAAATTATTTTCGTAAATAAAGAAACAAGTGCCAAAGCACCAGAAGCATTTGCAAAATCATTTCTTCCATAAATAACTGTCAACTGCTGCTTCAGGTCCTCAAACAACCAACAGCTCATTTAAATCTAGTTGCAGGAGAATAGCCACTCACTATACATAAATCGGTCTTCAATAGATGTCACATACTTCTTTTACATTTACCATTTTATTAACGTCACTAGAACCTTGAGTTACATCATCGTCACTGTCAATGGTCTTCATAATCCAAAGAAGTTGTTATGCACTGGTTAGTCAACTTGAAATCTGACACTTTTCTATGAACTTTAACACCATCAATCTCCCTATGCTGTAGTTAATTGAGGCAGAGTTTTGCTAAAAATGTGAGCCAAAAGAGAAAGTCATCATGTTTCAAAATATTTTGAAACTTTTCTGATTGTTGAATAATCACCATTATTGTCATCAACAATATTGTGAAGATAATCGTAAATCTCATTTCTGTATACATATACAGCATTAACATACTGTTCTTTAAAATTCCTAGCTGCAGCATTTTTTTTACTTTCTCTATATGCACTATGTACACAGTGTATAAAGAAGGTATTGCACTCCACCCAAAAATTTGATACCGAGATTTCACTGGAAATATATGTTTTAGGGTCCCCTGTAACCAAACAAAGTATTTTCAGAAAAAGGTCAGTGTGTCCATATGCCCCTGTGAACATGATAACTCAAAAACGAAAAGTCAGTAAAATACCAAACTTGGTATTTCAGTTTAGTATCTTCCAGGGATGTGACATGAAGATTTTGAGAAAAATCCCCCCACCCCAAACTACCCTTTACATGGAACTTTTTCCGAAATTCTTGATTTTCTTAAAAATGGCTGTAACGATTTTGATTAAAATACTGCATATTAAAGGTATTTACCTAATAAACAGAATGTATATCTTGAATTTTCTGGTTATAGCCTCTGAAGACTACTTTATTATGGATGAATTTTACGGAATTCTGCATAACTGCTAAACGGTAAGAGATGGACAAAAACTTACCACACAAAAAATGTAGAGCACGTTAAAACACACAATTTATGTTATATACATAACATGGAGTTGGTCGTTTTTGTGATATTCCTTGATTTTGGTTTCACCTATAAAAAACATACTTTTCTCATACAGGAATCTGTCAACTCCTGTCCATACATACAAAGGAACTTCAGTCACATAGCAACCAGCTTTTGACTAACACTTTAACCTATGGTACTCCCTTATTTCACTTCTACTTACAAGGAAGCAAGTAATAAGACTATTTCTGCTAATTTTTTCTCGATTAGCATAAACTAAATAGAAGCATAAACTTTTTAACAATAGTTTGTTGCCGAGATGTAGCGAAAGTCATGAGAATGGAACACATCAGATTTTTGCTATTCGTTTTCTAACGACCTCATGAAATACAGATGTTCTTTTTGAAGATTTGAAAAAAATAAAGAGGAACCTTCAAAATTGTTGAAAAATAACTTCACTTGCTTATTTTGAGTCGCACAACGTTCTACAATCAAATTCAACTGATGAGCATAGCAGTGTACAAAGTAAGCTTGCTTACATTATACACTTTGAATTCTTGCTTGAACACCCGACAGAATGTTCTTGCTTGAATGCTCATGACAGAAGCCCCAACATATGTTTGAGCAATCATTTTATTAGGGAATTTGTTTGTTTGTAATTTAACCAGCACACTAAATATGGCATTGCTGATTACCTTGTCTGTGTCATCGTTTGGCATTATATAAGTAATAAACTGTTCATATATTTTACCTCCCAACTCGTACCAGTTGCAGTAGTATCAGTAGTTTCATCTGCCTCAATTGCTATGTAATCTGTCTGAAGTATTTCCTCACAGATCATATTGAAGCAGACAGCATATATAGAGTCTAACAGTTTATTTTGTATGGTTTTTTAGACAACTCCAAAATACTCCATTGTTTTCTTTTCAATATGCTCCTTTAAGGTACTGTTGAGCTCAGTCATTCAGTTAACCAATCCACGGAAAATGCCAGAATTATCCGACATGTCAGTTTTGTCATGTCCTCAGAGTGCAAGTTCAAATTTACAGCAAAACTTGATGCAATCTATCAGTTTAGTAAGAATATAATGATTCTTTGACACATTCTCATATTGTTTCTTTATTTGTGGCCTGTAAGCACTGTCTAATTGAACTCTGATATGCTATCGTCAAATTCAATGTTAGCATTTATATGTTTTTCGCAAAGCTTGAGCTTTTTATCAAGTTTTTGTTTAGATGTTTAATGTCTGACACACCTATTGAAGTCCATGCAGGATCACTATCATTCATTACCAAACAGTGATAGCAGAAAAACACAGTTTTAATTTTGCACCAGAAAGCCAGTCTGCATACCTGTACAATGAAGGTTTAAATTTTCTGGTATAACCACTTTTATTATTGCATGGATTTTGAATTTGTTCAATATTCAGCATTGGTCTTAGTGGCCCAAGCTTCTTATGTTCCAATTGAGATGCAAAACTTGTTACACCCGCACTGAGTATGCTAGTTACACTGTTCATGGTTCACTAATTTATTTCACAGTCCCCGTGAGGATACACTGGATTTGTTTGACTGTCACAATTCTTTCAAACAGAGTGCATCAATCATATTATGATGAATACATATTCAATGTGTCATGCTAGCAAAATTAGCAGAATGTAGTATTAATATACTTTATTGGAAATATGCAACACTGTATCTTAAATAGTCAGAAACAGCTAATTTAGTTGGTCATGGGCGAGTAGTTAGACCACTTGCCTCTCACCTAGGCGACCAGGGTTCCATCCCAAGCAACTGCATGTGTGATTTGTAGTGGGGGAGGTTTTCTCCGGGTACTCTGGTTTCCCCCGCCATCGCATTCCACCGGTGCTCCATCATCATTCATGTATCATCAGTGTCACCACCTGCGGTGCCATAAGTAGTTAAAGCAGGCGTTAAACACTACAAAAAAAATTCATTTACAATCAATTTAAATTGCAAAATTCAATTTAAGAGAAAGGAGTGTGTGTGTGTGTGTGTGTGTGTATACGAGTGGCAGCACTGTTAGCAGTTAGTTATCGCAGGCGCTTTCCCCCTCTGCCCAGATTGTCATTCGTCTCGCACCACTCCTCAGCGCTGGCAGTATCAACAAAATGGGAAGATTCCCAGAGGGACAAGCTACAGTCTGAAATTGTATCTGTAATGAAATCATCGGCGCTTTTCTGCGTATCAGCGGTGTAAAAACAAAACAAAATGGGTAAGTAGAAACAGGAAGTGTACAAATGTATTTTGGCATGACATCTGATGTCAAGGAAATTTGAAGTAATGCTTTTGATGTAATGTTTAATGTTACCTTTTCTTTCTTATTTTCTATTTATTGGAAGGGTGCCATCCTTGCCAGCCACCACTGAATGTATGTCTTCTGCTTATTGGTGATGGTAGCAGCGTAGCTGTAACAACGATTATGGATACCATCTAAATTGAATTTGCACATACATTTGTGTTTTGAGCAGGAGTGCGGAATGTATGATAGTGGCAGCAGTGGCAGTACGTAGCTATAACGACGATTATGGATGCTATTTTCTCTTAAGACAACATAATATACATGTTGGAAAACATTTAGCTAATTTGAATTTGCGCATAAATTCACATTGCGGGCTGCACAGAACAGAAGAGAGGAAATGTACTGAGTATGTTAAAGTGCACTTTCTGCTTGACCATTGGCTTCCAATGCATTTTGTGGAGCCACTGAAGTCAAAGTCCTCTAGTTTTATTTCAATCTCGGAGAGTTTTTTTTTTTTTTTTTTTTCCAATGAGAATGCTCATAAGCCTGTTAACCAATTTTTGGTGCGAAATGAAACACACAAAATCTGCTGCATATGTCGCAAACTTGACGGTATTCTATACCATTTGCCCCAGGCCATTGAACTGAGATTCTGAAATCATTGCTTCTTTAAATACTTCCCCATCACTGAAAAGTTTTTTCCTGTTTGCTAAAATACGAGGGCCGTTCAGAAAGTAGCCTCCGATCGGTCACAGTGCGGGTAGTGGGGGGAGTAGCGACGCCATCTGTGCATTCACGCACTCAGCAGGTCAGTCGGCATCAAGCCGTGGTCGAGTGAAAGTCGTACCTGCGCTAGTTTAGTGTTTGTGGCCGTTTGAAATGTGTACTGCAATAGAAAACCCCGCCAAATGTGAAGTGCGTGCTGTTATAAGGTTTTTTACAGCCAAAGGATATTCTGCAGCAGCTATTCATCGTGAGCTTTGTGCCGTGTACGGACCAAGAGTTATGAGTGAAGGAGTGGTCCGTGAATGGGTACGTTTATTTAAAAGTGGACGAGAAAACGTTCATGATGAAGAGAGGAGTGGTAGACCATCATTGGTCACGGACGAACTCGTTCAGACAGTTGATGCAAAAGTTCGTGAAAACCGACGTTTCACAATGTCGGAGTTGTCTACTGATTTTCCACAGATTTCTAAGACTCTCTTGTACGAGATAGTGACAGCAAGATTGGGTTACCGTAAGTTCTGTGCACGATGGGTGCCCAAAATTCTTACCGACCACCACAAAACTCAAAGAATGGCCTCTGCATTAGACTTTCTGTCACGTTATGAGGCCGAAGGTGAACCATTGTTAAACAGAATCGTGACCGGGGACGAAACCTGGATTAAGTACGTGAACCCTGAGGCAAAAGAACAATCAAAGATGTGGGCACATTCAAATTCGCCTACCAAACCAATAAAAGCCAGGCAAGACTTTTCTGCCCGAAAATTGATGGCAACGGTGTTTTGGGATGCAAAAGGGGTGTTGTTGGTTGAATTCATGGAACGTGGGACGACCATTAATCAAGACGTGTACTGTAAAACACTAAAACAATTACGACGGGCTATACAGAACAAACGCCGTGGTATGCTGACTTCCGGTATCGTTTTTTTGCACGATAACGCCCGTCCTCACTCTGCTCGCAGAACAACAGCCCTTCTTGAGTCCTTCAAGTGGGACGTTGTCAACCATCCACCTTACAGCCCAGATCTGGCGCCAAGCGATTATCACCTCTTCATGCATATGAAGAAATGGCTCGGGTCCCAGCGGTTTGATGACGTCGAAGAGCTCAAAGATGCGGTCACAGGCTGGCTCCAGGCACAAGCGGGTGATTTTTATGCAGAAGAAATTTCAAAGCTTGTGAACAGATACGATAAGTGCCTCAATCGTTATGGAAACTATGTAGAAAAATAGTGCAAAGATGTAGTTGTAAGATGTATATATTAAAATATTTTTATTTAACTTGGTGAATTTCTTGCAATCAACCGGAGGCTACTTTCTGAACGGCCCTCGTATAAGAGACTTTGTAAGAGTCCCTTGTCACATAACTATTTTGCTGAAATGTTTCGCAGGAGATTCACCATTAAAGTTTGTGTGACTTTTTGAAAAATGACTTGGGAACAAACACACTACTATTACATGTTTTCCTATGAGCTCCACAAAACCATACTACTCCTCCCACTCACTGTTAACACTAACTTCTGTGCCTCTTAGCCTATCATGTTAAGAACATTCATCCAACACAAGACACAATCTCTCAAGTTATATTGAATGTTTGTTTAAAACCCTGACTCCTTCATTTGCTATGATATAAATAAACAAACAGAATCCTTCATTCGCATTGCTTCAAACAGCAATGTTTAAAGGAGTGTACTTGCTGTTTGCTGGGATTAAATTCAGTCTCCAATTCACAGCAATTGAAGTCTACTATTTGTTGAGGGAAATAATGAGAACAACTTTGAGTGTATTGCCCTCCATGGTATAATAGTTACCATACCCAAGGTTGTGGGTTCAAACCCTGCGGAGGACAATGGATTTTTTTGGGTGTAAAATCTTTAAATAACTTCATTTGGAAGGGAAGTAAAGCTGTTGGTCCCATGTTGTAGAACCTCAAAGCTGATAAAGAGGCCTCTGAGCAAAATTAAGCAGTCTTTCATGCCCAGAGTAGAATGGGATGCTGAGAACCACAGTAGCTAAAGAGTATCCATAAATAAAACTCATTTCATTTCAGCCTTGAGTTTACAAAAACAAGTTTTATGGCCATGGGTGTATGCTAGGAAGGACCTGAAATTTCATTTCAAATTAGAAATTCTCAGAATAACCATTTGGCTCATGAAGAGTGCCAGGAAAACACATTTCGGATGTCATGGCACCTGTGGGTGCTGCATTGGACAGGGCTGGCTTTTGCATTTTGCTGTTGATATGGCAGTTAACATCATATAGCTTCACAAGTCTCTTTCCTAAAAAACTGCTTTCAGGAGATTGACAACTATTCTTCCATGCATTTAAATAGTTCAAAAAGCTCATCTTCAGTCACTATATTCTAGAATCATCAATTTGAAAGAAAAAAAAAATCTGATGTGCTCCATTTATAACCTTCTCTATATCTCCGTAACAAATTATTGTTAATTAGCATATTCTTCTATCTACTTCGTGGTAATCGAGATAAAGATTAACAAGATATATATTTTATTTATCATCAAAATTACTTAAATATGAGATTTTATATAAAAATTATTTGAGCCATTTTTGAGAAAACCAAGATTTTTGAAAAATGTTTTCCATGTAAAGGAAAAGGGGATGGGGTTCTTGAAAATGTTTGTGTCACATCCTTGGAATATACTGAACTTTAATATCAAGTTTCGTATTTATGCGACTTCTTGTTTTTGAGCTAAGCTCCTTAACAGCTACACAAAAAGCTGTGCACATGGACAATTTTTCTAAAAATGCTTTTTTTTTAGATTCAGGAAGTCCCAAAACATGTATTTGCAGTGAAATCTAGGTATCGAATGTTTGGGTCCAATACATTATCTTCTCTTTACACTATGTACATGTTTTGTGGTTGCCCCATGTAAACATATATGATAATTTGTGTTCTTTATATTGTGGGTTCTAAATCACTTTCACATTAGAGCATGTAACATTATGACTTGAGTACCCCTCTAGTCTGAAAATACTTCCTTCTTCCTTGAGAAAAATTTGAACAGCCCTTTTGACAATTTTTTTTAAAAACTACTAGGACAGGTGTTTTTCATTTAGAAACCAAACTGATTCCCACACCATCTTTATGAATTTTGAAGAGCAACCTAATATTTAGGACTAATTGATTTGCCTTTATTAATGAGTGAGTTTTAAAATCAAGGAGAAGGTTGTTTATATTTTTTATTATACGGCAGTAGTCATACAATAGAAAGAGTGGCTGCTTAACATCACACAGTTGACATACTTCTGATTGAGGAAATCTTTCAAATAATTCAGAAAATATTTTTAAATTTATAGAGCGGTGAATAATAATTCTTATCACATTGAATGCCAAATCTCCCATTATCTGATAACATTAAAAACCAATACCTCTAATTCTTTGCTGGTCACATTATTTGTACAGAAATGTTGCATAGATATTACAAAATATGTCACTAGACCTTGGAAAATAAAGCATGTTAATCTAGCTGCTAAAGTGCATCCATGTCAGCATTTCCTATTACATCACCACATACATATAGTCAATCCTACATTTCTGACGGCTGCTGCTTTATGGAGGGTAACCTATGTGCACAAATATTGCTCTGCTATCTTATCACTCAGTTCACCCCAGCAAAGCTTTATTTACCTTGATGCTTGCAATTTTTTTTATAAATAGAGCTACAACTTCCTCATTCACTATTGCAGTTTCTAATGCTGGTATATCTAAGTTCTTAATTGTATTATTAGGCTGATTATAAATGGCTAATTCTTTTATTATGGCCCTCAGCTCTTTTGTTTTGCTTTTTACTTTCTCTATATGTACTATGTACATGGTGTATAGAGAAGATATTGCACTCCATCCCAAATTCTGATACCAAGATTTCACCGGAAATATAGGTTTTAGGGTCCCTTGTATCCAAATAAGGCATTTCAGAAAAAGGTGCGCGCGGGAGTGAGTGAGTGAGGGTGCGGGTGCGTGAGAGTGAACACGATAACTCAAAAGCGAAAAGTGGGTAAAATATCAAACTTGATATTTAAGTTCAGTATCTTCCAGGGAAGCGACATGAAGATTTTGAGAAAAATCTCCCCCCACCCCAAACTACCCTCCACATGGCAGTATTTTAAAAATTTTTTATTTTCTGAAAAATAGCTCTAAGGATTTTGATTAAATTGTTGTATATTAAAGATATTTATCCGACAAATAAAATCTATATATTGAATTTTCTGGGAATAGCCTCTGAAGACTACTTTATTCTACATGAATTTTATGGAATTTTGCATACCGTAAGAGATGGACAGAAACTTACCACACAAAAAATGTAAAGCACTTTAAGACACACAGTTTATGTCATATACATTTTTTTTCGTGGAGTTGGTCGTTTTTGAGGTATTCCTTGTTTTTAGTTTCAGCTTTAAAAAACTTATATTTTTCTCATATAGGAATTTGTCAACGTCTGTCCATAAAACAAAGGAACTTCAGTCACTTAGCAACCAGCTTTTGACTATCACTTTAATCTATGGTACTCCCTTATTCCCCTTCTACTTACAAGTAAGCAAGTAATAAGAGTATTTCTGCTAATTTTTTTCTCAATTAGCATGAAATAAATAGAAGCATAAGCTTTTTAACAATAATTTGTTGCAGAGATGTAGAGAAAGTCATGTGAATGGATCACATGCCTTTTAATGCATGATTAATTTGTCTTAAGGAAAGGATTTTCTAGTTTTATTGGCAAAAGCGGCTGATCAAACTTTCTTGGGGTTAAAAAAGTAATTTTGTTTTGCTCCTCACTTGTGCATACCACATCTATTTCATTGTAGATGTAACTATTATCATCAACATAAAAATAGACTCAATTAGACTAATTTTATATCTTATTACATGCTGTGATGAAAGGTCTGTTGAATTTCACTTTTCTTGGTGATTCGGAATATACCTTTAAAGTATTTAGGATTGAGAGAACGTAGGCTTTCACGGCCGGAGTCAGTGTAACTAAGAAATGTTTCCGGGCTGTTTTGCCATCTTCAGTGGCGCGGTCAAAGTTTTCTTGGAGAAGGTTTCGCTGCGTCTGAAGCGTTGACAGTCGGGATCGCTACTTTTATACTGGCAAGTGGGGGGCGGGGCTTGGGCTCTCCGGCGTATTGGCTTCTGATTGGACCATTTCGTTGTTTCTCGTTTGATGACATTTCCTGCTTTCAATGACGGGATGCCAATTCCTGTTGAGTTTTAGTGCCTCTTCTTTTTTATTGAAATTGCTCGGATGCTTACAAAGCTCTATGGCCTCTCGTTGTAGTCGTGCATGGTAGTGTGTTATAGATGAGAGGATAGAGGTGTCTTGGAAATGTATAATATGCTCGCCCTCTGCCTCAATAGCGTGCAGGGCGACCGCCGACTTTTCTGTGTGGCCCAGTCGACAGTTTGCTTTGTGTTCCTTGAAGGGGCCTGGATTCAAACAACCGACAGCTACTCGCTCTGCATCTCCGAGTGAGTAACTCACTTCATAGATACGATTGGGATAACACAGACAGGATCACGTACCACGCCATGTCTGACAACCAGGACTAAATCACTACCCGACATAAGAACAACTTTACACGACTTTCGGCGGGAAACAAGCCAACTACTACATCCGATACCAGCCGTACAGTGGTGAACCTATCTGATCACTAACTGTTACCAGCAGAAACCTATTTGCTTGCCAAACGGTAGTCATACCGTCTCTACCAGTTGAGGATATCATTTCTAACATTGAATCGGGAATAAGGGACTTACCGGGAGTAGCTCCCGATGAGATGCGCTGGGAATCCGATAGGATTCCCCAGTATGCCAAGACCCCGCACAGTAATCTAACTTTCGAAGAGAGAACTGCCTTGAAGAACCTGAACACCAACAAAGACATCATTGTGTGCTCAGCAGACAAGGGAAACGCCACCGTCATTCTCAAGCAACGGGACTGTGAACAGAAAATTCTGGATCTTTTAAAGCCAGACACATACAGAAAAATACAACGCGATCCCACAGCTCGGATTTTAAAACAGACAAATCAGCTGATCAAAAATTCTTCCCTGTCAACAGAGGAAAAACGCTGAATCATAAAATCAGAAGCTCATCCTTCTAGGCTTTACGGCCTTCCTAAAATCCACAAATCGGAAGTTCCTTTAAGACCTATTGTTAGTGCCATTGGTTCTCCAACTTACACCATAGCTAAATATTTGGCGGATCTATTACAACCCCACGTCGGTTCAACGGACTCTTACATTAAAGACTCTACTCATTTCATCCAAAAACTACAAAGTATCACTTTACAGCCCCAAGACTTTCTTGTCAACTTCGACGTCATCTCACTGTTCACTATAGTACGGTACAGGAAGCCCTCACACATCTTAAACAATTTTTTTAGCACTCTTTCACCACGTTCTCACCACTACTTATTTCCAGTGGATTCACTCATTCTACGAACAAATAGACGGTGTTGCCATGGGGAGCCCTCTGAGCCCGGTGGTGGCAAACTTCTTCATGGAATCGTTTGAGTCTACAGCCTTGAACGCAGCTGCACATAAACCCACGGTCTGGTTCCGCTATGTAGATGACACATTCGTGATATGGCCCCATGGACTAGAAGCCCTCAAGATTTCTACCTACACCTCAATAGTATTAATCACCGCATCCAGTTCACCATGGAAAAAGAAAAAGACGGACATCTTTCCTGGACGTCTTGGTCAAGACAAATACCGACGGGTCTCTTGGGCATACGGTATACCGGAAGCCCACCCACACTGACCGTTACCTAAACAAGGACTCAAACCATAATCCCAGACAAAAACGAGCAATGCTCCAGACACTTACACATCGGGCTACCCGCATCTGTGAACCGGAACATCTACAAGATGAACTCAAGCGCCTAAGACAGGCATTACATTCAAATGGTTATTCCGTACGAGAAATCAATAGAGCTTTCCACCCTGCCAACTCCACATCTCAAAAGCCGGACCAACCAAAATAAAGGGCACGTGTTTCTGCCATACTTCAAGAATATCACAGACCGGATCGAGCACATATTGCAACGTCACAATGTCAAAACTGTTTTCAAGCCCACGAGGCAATTAAATAATATACTACGCTCATCCAAAGATCCCCGGGAGCCGCTGTCATCAGCCGGTGTGTACCGCATTCCCTGTTCCTGCGGCTCGGTATACATCGGAACCACACAACGCAGTGTTACTACTAAAATCAAGGAACACAAAGCAAACTGTCGACTGGGCCACACAGAAAAGTCCGCGGTCGCCCTACACGCTATTGAGGCAGAGGGCGAGCATATTATACATTTCCAAGACACCTCTATCCTCTCATCTATAACACACTACCATGCACGACTACAACGAGAGGCCATAGAGATTTATAAGCATCCGAGCAATTTTAATAAAAAAGAAGAGGCACTAAAACTCAACAGGAATTGGCATCCCGTCATTGAAAGCAGGAAACGTCATCAAACGAGAAACAACGAAACGGTCCAATCAGAAGCCACGTACGCCAGAGAGCCCAAGCCCCGCCCCCCACTTGCCAGTATAAAAGTAGCGATCCCGAATGAAGACGAGGATGATTGAACTAGGAGGAAATCAGACCTGGCCTTCTACCAGATCTTATTTGGAAGAGCACCTGCAAGCGCCTGCGAAGTCACGCCTGTGAGCCAGCTGAATTCAGTGGAAGTACCACACACCAGCGCCCCTAGCGGAGACTGGCAGTGGGCAGTGCCCCTCTTCTAGCCTTGTCTCCCTCCGGCCGTATCCGCCGGAGATTCCCTACAACTGGAGAACAACACTTGCGCTTCAGGGAGGACCGCAGTGGGCATTGGCCCGCTTCTAACGTGCCTCCTGGAGGAAGCTCGTCGAGCTTCTCCACCAGCGCCATCCTCTACTCTTCTGCCGACACCAACTCGACCGGCCGGAACCTGAACTTGAAGAGAGCGACGACTATCTCTTCCCTCGCCTCCTGAGCTGCACCCCGTACTTCGGACGTACTTGGGACCGACTAACGCACTGACGTTAACGCGGGCTCACAAGGCCACAGCCAAGGGTCCGGGCTTAGGCTTGGACCCGGGGTTCGCCCCAATCAGCGCGTCGCAAGACGTCCGGCCCTCTGTGAGGAGCCGAATGGCACCCGCACACGACACCGACAAGCCGAGTACCAACGTCAAGGTAATACCTGACAAAATGAGCACTCCCGGCCCAAGCTGCGCCTCCTCAAAATCAAACCCCGGCCCACGGGCTTTAGCCCTTAAGGGCAAAACAAAGACTTCTGGTAAGAAGAAGTCTTCCCGCCTAATCAACCAAGGGACCGCGGTCCCTCTCACCCCGGAAGTGGCACAAACCACTTCCACACCAGTTGCTCCCTCCGACCCCTCCACGGCCCAGTCTACTCTGGTGCCTGAGGGCACAAGTGATCAAGAAGGCTTTACCACGGTGGTCCAAAGGCGCCGAAAGACCTCCGGTTCAAAGCCGGAGGGGTGCGCCTCCCCCACCCCTGCAGCATCAACCATTCCTGAGAGCCATCGCTCACAACGGGCGGGAAGAATACCGACTATTGTGGCCGACCCGTTTCCCAACCATGTAAAAGTCATGAGGGAATTACGGGCAGCGCTCTCAGAAGAGTACCAGGCCACCCGATACCCCAAAAGGGTCGTAATCAGAACCAAGAACCCCGACGATCACGAGAAGGCGAGGGAGGTTCTGAGGAAGTGTGAAATTCAGTTTCACACATATTCCCTCCAGAAACCGAACTTAGTCCGACGAGTGATCAGAGGACTTGACTCTGACACCGACCCCGAGGACATCCGTGTTGGCCTGGCGGAGGAACACGGAATCAATCCGCGGACCGTTATCCAACTGACTAAAACCTCCCGACCCGAGGGTGCTGAGCCCACTAAGGTCAAGATGCCCTTATTTTTGGTCATTGTCGAAAAAGATGGGGAGGGAATTCCCGAGATTGACAAAGTGACCACTCTGTACAGCACCAGAGTGCGAGTCGAACCACACCACCGCAGAGAGGGGCCAGCGCAGTCCTATCAATGCCTGCGCTTCCACCACTCTAGCCACGCGTGTGAGCGGAAGACCGCTTGCTTGCGCTGTGCAGGTGAGCACCAAGTAAAAGACTGCCCTCACCCCAGAGAGGCAACCAAATGTGCAAATTGTGGGGGGCGCCATATAGGTATCTATGGCGGTTGCCCCAAAAAACTGGAGCTAATCCAGGCAAGGCAGGGCAGAGCCATCAAAAACCCTGCGAATGTGCGTCCAGGCACCTGCTTTGCCAACGCTATGTCGAGGCACGAAGAAGTGCTTCGACAGGCTGAGGCAACGCTGGCGGAACCAGCAAACCTGACCGAGAGCTCGGAAACTCAGGTCACCACCCCCCCTGCGCCCCCCAGGGAGCAGAGATCCAAGCAGAAGAATAAGAAACAGGCACGGCCTCCCAAGAAGCCCGTGGCTCAGACCGCCGCTGCGGCAAAGCCAACCCCGGCACCTGCGGCCGCAACAGCCGAGCCAGCTGCCCCGCTGATCGCGGGCGGCCAGCCCAGCCAAGCGATCACGCAGCTTCCCCCTCCAGAGCAGCAAGCAGCTCCTATTGGCTCGACCAATGAGAGCGAAGCTGCTGCTCCAGCCACTGCCAAGGCAGTCGCTTCTCCTTGGGAGAACCTCTCCGTGCCTGCTGATGATATGACCGAGTTTTCCGAGCTCTCAGCCTGGTTTGCCGACCTCATATCGCGATCCCTCCCCATATTAAAGCGCTGCAGGGATCAACTGACAAGCCCCCACATCCCCGCCCTCCAGGTCACCATTATGCATGAGACGGCCCGACTGCTCTTCCCTGACTCCAGCTCTTAATGGCGGCGCTTAGCACCCGTAGATCTTTGCGAGTTGCGTTCTGGAACGCAAACGGAGTCCGGGAACAGCGGCCGGGCATCTTGGAGTTTGTAGATGATCACGGGATTGATATCCTAATGGTCTGCGAGACACATCTGCGCGCTGGTATTCCATTCTATCTACCAAATTACGTCGCCCATCGGACGGATCGACCCGGCCGACAGGGCGGTGGTACGGCTATATATATTAAAAATCACCTTACCCACACTCCTATTACCATTCCTCCGCTACAGCATTTGGAGGCGACCGCCATAATGATCTCCTTGGGGGGGGGGGGTCGGAAATAGTGCTAGTAGCGGTTTATGACCCGCCGGACGGCCTCTTCTATGAAGCGGACCTGAAGGCACTCCTCAACCTCGACCACATAGTTTGCATCGCAGGCGACTTCAACGCGAAGCATCCACACTGGAACAGCCGCACCCAGAACAGAAAGGGCCGCGGACTCTACCGCCTCATCAGCGGAGACCCGGCCCTCTTCGCGCACGGTCTGAGAGGTCCAACGTACTTCCCGCCTCGCGGCAGGGCGGACGTCATTGATTTCATGGTCACCAAAAACATTCCATTCCATCTGGATCTCTCGGTTGTGAACGCGCTGGACTCCGACCACAACCCAGTTGTGGTCGACTCCGACGTTTCACTTACAGCTCTGGTCACACCAGACTGGACAGAAGAAGTCGACTGGGATGCTGCTGTGCAATCCCTCCAGAACTCTGTGGACGCTAACCCTCGAATACACTCGATAGAGGCTCTCGAGGCAGCGGCCGCGCAGTTCTCAACCACAGTCCTAAATGCGGTCCGTGCTCACACACACACACACACACCGCATTCCCTTCGAAATACCTCAACCTTCCGTTCTTCCTACACATTTACGACAGCTTATTAAAGCAAAAAATGCTGTCAGAAAGCTATGGCAGAGATTTCGCCATCCCAGGATAGGAGACATACACCAGAGGTTCAAATCCCTGGCCCGTCGTCTCCTTAGAGCACACCGTAGAGAGGCCTGGGAGCATACGTTAAGGCATGTTAACCTCCATGAGAGGAAACCTTGGCGAATAGTCCGTGGCCTGCGGAAAGACAGACTGGAATACCGGCATCTTATCCATGGCACCCGGGGCCATCTTGCCTTCGAGCCCCGGGATAAAGCAGATGCATTTGCAGACTACCTGGAAAATCAATTCCAGCCCAGAGAAGAGCCCCAGGACGAAGACCAAACTGAACTCGTCGAGCGGGCGGTAGAGGGCTTCCTAGAGGCCCCGCCCGCAAACGACGAGGAGTTTCACGTCCCTGTAGCTACCCCACAGGAAGTAGCCACCCAAATCCGTTCTTTAAAAACCAAAAAATCCCCTGAACAGGACCGTGTAACAGCGGAAATGCTCCAGCACCTACCCCGAAAAGCCGTACTTCATTTGACCCGGATTTATAATGCATGCTTACATATGCGCCACTTTCCCGCTACGTGGAAAGAGGCCCGTGTGGTATGCGTTCTAAAGCTGGGGAAGAACCCGGTTTTCCCGGCCAGCTACCGCTCCATCAGCCTCCTGCCAGTCATCTCGAAAGTATTCGAGAGACTGCTCCTTGCCCGCCTCGGCCCTCACCTCGACGAAAGAGGCCTCCTAGCAGAGCATCAGTTTGGTTTTAGCCCTGGACACTCCACGACCGTGCAACTACTGCGTGTGGCCGAGAAGGCCTCCCTGGCTTTCCAGGAGAGGTCTAAAACGGTTGCGGTATTGCTGGACGTGGAAAAGGCCTTCGCCACCACGTGGCATGATGGGCTCATCTATAAACTCATAGAGCATGAAATTCCCTCTCCATACATTTCCTTGGTAGCTTCCTTTCTTCAGAATAGAAGCTTCCGAGTAAAGGTGGAGGGGGCACTTTCGACAGAGCGGCCCATTGGCGCGGGAGTGCCGGAAGGTAGCGTGCTGTCTCCGGCGCTCTTTGCAGCTTACATGGCCGACATCCCCACCCACCCCAGCACACACACATGTCAGTACGCGGACGATCTCATGATCTTCGCTGTGAACCGGAACACCAGGTACAGCTTTCGGCAAATTCAAGCCCACCTCCATGCCATTGGCAGGTGGAGTGAGAAATGGCGAAAGGCCATTAGCCCGGAGAAAAGCTCTGCGATTCTCCTGGCAAAAACCATTAGAAATCGGCTTCAGCAGAACTTTGTTTTACGGCACCGTAGAATCCCTTGGGTGAACACGGTGAAGTATCTCGGAGTGACGCTGGACCGACGGCTGACTTTCACTCCGCATGTCAGGGGCAAGGTGAACCTAGGGCATGCTGTTCTCAGGCAGCTTTACCCCATGCTCAATTCACAGAGCATGCCCCTTACCCTAAAGCTTCAGCTGTACCGGGCGATCATTCCGCCTCTGGTTCTGTACGGCTGCGAAGTCTGGGGGACCGTAGCTAATTACGTGCTCCTCAGGGTCCAGACGCTGCAGAACCGGGCACTACGGATGATCTACCGTACCGGCTGGAGATTTCCCGCCCATATCCTTCATGAACATTCCGGTATCCCGTACATCAGAACGAAGACCCGTTCACTGTACGACAAAATTCCAACCCACCCCAATCAACTGGTGAATTCTCTGGGAAGTTATGATCCCAGAGAGGTACGTCGCCTGCCCTCTTTCCGCCTGCCGAGAGACGCAGGCCACGCCCCCTCCCCTGAGATACATTAAATTGAACCTAAAGGGCAACGAGACCTTAACCCGTAACCAAAACGGGGCAAAAATAATAAAGCGTGTCGTCCTCGTAACGGGTGAACGCAAAATCCAAATTATAACAATTAATTCTGCTCCAGGCGGGAGAAAACTGCGCGGCCTCCTGATTGGCCCGCGCAAGCGCCCGTGGGCGTGTCCTCTCCCTACAAAGTTCCCCGTACCAAATATTTATCCTTCAGTAAGCACATACATCCGCTCCTCCACCACACAAAAAGCAGTAGACCTATACAACTGCTCATTTCGCAGGTAAAGCCGCGATGCGGCTGGGTACTGCGGCATCGACCGACGACCGGGGCATGCCCCGATCGACCAGTTTTGCGTCTGGCGTCTAAGACGTGGAGGCACTTCGCTTCGAGTTGCCGAAGAGGAAGCAACAACGCAGACCAGCAGCTCCTACAGCAGCCACCACTTCTCCGGCAACTGCCGGTAGGAAGCGCTCACCGGCATCTCCGCCACCTGCCGTTACACCGGCAGTGAGCGCTGCACCTTTGCCGCGCTCACCATCACCACTACCGCCGACCGGGGGGTCCCTCGGGATCTCTCCACCCGGCACCTCCTCGCCGCTGCACAATCTAGATGGCCTTCATGTTCGAGGGCCACTAGAATTATCTGTGACCGGGGCCCGACATCACTAGTTAGGGTGGAGCTACAGGACCGATCAGACCTGGAGGCTGCCTTGGCGTCAGGGTTGCTCTTATTAGGGCGAATTCTGCACGTTGAGGCAAGCAGACAGGAAAGACACCGGCCCTGCCGTCGCTGCTGTGCCTACGGGCACAGCCAAGAAGACTGCTCTTCGCCGCCGAAGTGCCACTACTGTAGCACCAACGCATTCACTTCGGAGTGCACTGGGCACGACCTCCCCCGCCGTCGCCGGTTCTGTGCCACCTGTGGTGGTACGGGACATTTCACCGGGCAAGCCCAGTGCCCCAGCTACCCAAAGAGCAGGCACTCATCGCCTAAACCAGCCCGGACACCATCGTCTACACAACCATCTCCGCAGACTGAACAACCAACACCAACCATCCTGCAGCTGGAAATCCAGGGCCTAAGTGAGGCCATTTAGGACCTCCACGCGGAGGTCCTGATTCTTACGGCTAAACTGACTGCCTTGGAGGACAGGCTTCAGGAACAGGACAGCACCACTTCACACACATAACTTCACCAAGCAATAGCAACAGCAGTCACCGATATCCGACTCATCTTCAGGGAGGAGGTGAGAGCTCTACTGGAGAAGTCGGCACCTCAAACTTCCAAGTTCAACATCCAAAGTAGACGCCGAGGGCTTAGGCTCGAAAACGTCCCAGGATACAACGACTGGCTCAACAGAGTCAACTAGCACTAACTCCATCCTTCACCCTAGAATTCCTTCACTCCTCTCCCCGAATACTCCGCGGTGGCAGTCTGGGCCTCGGTCAAGTCTGTCTCCCGGTCCTCATTTCACCCCTCTGACTACACCCTGCAGTCAGTTATATTATCGCCTTGAATCCGCGGGTGCAATCATGCGGTACCGCCTCTCCTTTCTTCCTTCTAATACCGGTGGAGGGGTTTTTTAGTCGGTATGCCCACATGGGAGACCCCGACACTCCGGGCTTGCCCGGGTTAGTCCATAAGGTGGATTTTTCCCCTCCACTCAAAAATTAAAAAAGAAGACGGGGAGTTCGCTTCGAGATCTCAACGAGGCGACACCTACCATGGAAGCTCCAGTTGAAGAAGAAGTCCGCTACAAAGAAGTAGCCACCGCTGGAACGGCTCGGCATTGCCGTGGTTTTTAACCAAAGCCTTCGGCTCGGCATTGTTGCGGTTCTAGCAACCAAAGCCTAAAGCTCTCAGAGCATTGCACTACCGCAGCTTAGACGGGTAGGGGAATAAGGTTACAGCAAGCAGTCGCAAGACTAGCTTAAGCGCCTCTCCGAGGTCCAACCCTCTATTTCCCCGTGCTTTTTAGCGCTCCCTAACTGTTCTTTCTCTTCTACTATATATTTTGCTCTTTATAATCTTTAAACTTTTCTCTTCATCACCTTAAAGCCTATTAATATTTGCTATTTTCTTCTAGCTATGGCAAAGACAGGTAGGACTACTTCGACCACCAAACCTCTATCTCCCACCATGACCACTAGGACCAAATCCAAATCTTCGGCTCCTTCCCGTCCTTCTCCACCGGCTTCTAAGCCTAAAACCACTACTCCTTCTTCATCTCCAAAATGCGCTTCGAACCCAAAAACCTTACCTCCTAACGCACCCTCTCCAACCTCTGAACCTGACACCATCTCTCCTTCTAGCCCAACACCCCACGATAAACCTAATGAAACATCTCCTGTGACTCCCTCCCCAGCCGCACCCAACCCATCACCCCCCTCAACCTCAGCACACACGACACCACCCTCCGCTATGCAGGTAGAGAGGTCAAACTTGGCGCCAATATTTATTAGCAGAAACCAGGCCGCGAAATTCCACCAACTAATGAAACAGCTTAACAACCTCCCACTAACTCACAAACTTCTTGCTGAACAGACGCGTGTCTCCGGTGACTTTGCCATAAAGTCGTTCTGTCTCAGTGATTACCAATTGATGGTGAAATATCTGAAAGACAACGGCGTACAGCATTATCTAATAGCACACCCCGAAGAAAGAACTGCACGTTTTGTGATTAAGGGGCTCTACGCCGAGCTCACCGGGGAAGAGGTAATAGAAGACCTAGCTATGTGCGGTTTCAAGGCCATTAGGGCCGTACAGATGCGAAGGCGCAACAGAGATAGGACCCCTGTCCATGTTCTTGATAGAATTGCAGGATACACTAGACAATAGGAAAATTCTGGACCTCAGATATTTGGCGTACCTTAGAGTCAGGGTAGAAACTTATAGGTCGATCGCAGAGCCCAAACAGTGCTCACGATGCCAGCAGCTCTGGCACGTGAAGCTAGAATGTAGGTCGCCAACCCCGATCTGCGCTAAGTGTACAGGACCCCATTACTCAGGTACATGCACAGTTCCAACTATGGAACGTACATGCGTTTTATGTGGCGCTAAGGGCCATGGAGCAACTTGGCGCGGTTGCTCCACATATAACGCAGCATGTGGAAAATCCACGCGAGAGCAGCCTCCTAGACCCCCAAGAGTTGGAAGAACGCCAGCTCCCCCAGAGGCTGCTTCACATAAAAGCTCAGAGTGGTTCACCAGGAATAGCAAAGGCCGAAAACGCGCAGCCCCCATAGAGAACCACTCTGCGGTTGGGGAACCTCAGCCACGCGCTGAGGTGGAACCAATCAGGGAAGAGCGACCCCCCCCCCGTAAACAACCACAAAAACAGAAAGCAGGTCCCTTAAAACAGGCTGCTGGGCCTCCCCCAGCAGCAAAGTCGCTCTTCAAATCGGTAAACCCAGTAGAGGAAGCTGAAGTCTTCAGCGTGGAATCGGCACAACGCATAAGCACATTGGGCGTGCCAGTAAATAAAACATCAATGCATATAACACAAACACTACTGGTAAGGCAGAGCTCTGCGGTTAGAGGTATGGCGAATAGCACCACAGCACTCAACCTTACCCACGTCCTGTTACACCTGGTAGATTTGCTCGATAAACACGTTCATGGCTAATTTAGACACATTGAGAACAATCACATGGAATTGCAACGGCATACGCAAGAAGGTTAAGGATTTAACGGATCTATTACAAACACACTCAATTCACATTGCATTATTAACGGAAACCCATATAAATCACAAAGACCGTCTGTCCATCCCCGGATACCGTGTATACAGAAATGATCGAGACCGTATGGGAGGGGGGACTGCGATAGCCATTCACACAAGCGTAGAACACAACCAGATTAATTCCCCAATATTGACTCACGCTGAAGCAACAGCAATAAAAATTTTTATTCGAAACACTGAAATTGTCATAGTGTCAGTATACAATCCCCAAGGGGAGGTAGACACAGATAACATTGACAAAATCATGCAACTAGGGCATAGAGTAATTGCAGCAGGAGATTACAATTGTAAACACCAAATTTGGAACTGCGCAAATACTAATGCACAAGGAACTAAGTTACTTAACCACATAAATAACACAAATTATCTAATCACAGGCCCAGACGAGCCAACATTCGTACCACATATGCCCAACCATACACCAGACATTCTGGACATTGCCCTATTAAATAATATCCCCTTTGACCTGGATGTAAACGTATTGCAGGAGCTGACATCAGACCATCTACCGGTACTCTTGACAGTCAATGCTCCCTTCAGGCCAAAACCAGAACCCTTAAGATACAACTTCAATAAGGTGGACTGGGAAGAGTTCAAGGTTACGGTAGATCTCTGCCTACCAGAACTCCAAATTAACACGAACGAAGAACAGGACGAAGCGATCCAAAAATTGGAACTGGCCATAAACACAACTATTAATACATGCGTACCCTTAAAAAGACAATTCACGATTAATGCCAGATATCCCCAAGATGTAAAAGAGATGCAAAAAGCTCAAAATAAAGCCAGGCGTAAATGGCAGAGAACTAGAAATCTAATACATCGAACAGAATATCATCATGCGCGCGAACTAGCAATTAACAAGGCCAGGACTTATATTAGAAATCAATGGAACGACACACTCGAAAATCTCAACCCCCAACAAAACACAGTATGGCGAATTGCGAAATGCTTAACGCGCACACCCACAAATATACCGCCACTACAAATTAATAACACCGTAACAGAGACCCCCAGGCTAAGGCCGAAGCGTTTGTGGTCACTTTAGAGGAGGTATTCTCTCCCAATCCCGCGAACGGGCAAAACTATTTCATTCAAGAAGTTGAAGATGAAGCCCAAATCTTAGGTCAGAGAAGAACACACGACAAATTGCGAAAAACAAATGAGGGAGAAATAAGCTGGATTATAAAACACCTGCCAGCAAGAAAAGCACCAGGTCCAGACAAGATACCAAATGTGGTACTAAAAAATTTACCCAAAAGGGCAGTAACATTGCTTGCCAAAATATTCAACTACATGCTCGAACATGGCAGGTTTCCACCTGCATGGAAAGAGGCAAAAATCCTACTTTTCCCAAAAATCTAGGACTACCAATCAACTACAGGCCGATCAGCCTATTAAATACGATGAGCAAGGTATTAGAAAAAGTGATACTGAAGCGAATAAATTCACACCTGCACAAAAAAAATATACTTATACCCGAACAGTTCGGATTTCGAGCTCACCATTCTACTACACTACAACTGTTAAGAATGACGGAGCAAATCACCAAAGGGTTCAACATAAACAAATCGACAGGTGCCCTCTATTTAGGTATTGAACGTGCCTTTGATAAAGTATGGCATGCAGGGCTACTCAGAAAACTGAAAGTCTACGAAATTCCTGACACTGCTATAGCCCTAATTAGGGACTACCTCTATGAACGACGATTTCACGTCTCAGTAGAGGACGCAGTCTCAAGCTCCAAACAAATCCGAGCAGGAGTTCCACAAGGAAGTATAGTGGGACCAACATTGTTCAATTTATACATAAACGACATGCCAGAATTGGTAAGAACCAACAAGTGCATATACGCAGATGACACTGCTATAACCACACAATCCACTCAGCCACGAATAATACACTTACGCCTACAAAATGCTTTAGACTCACTTGAACCATGGTTCAAGAAGTGGAGAATTAAAGTAAATGCGAGGAAGACAGAGGCTATAGTCTTCACTAAAAGAATACAGCACCGTAAAGGCAGAAACTTGCTACAACCACTTAACTACCAAGGCGAAATTATCGAGTGGAAAGACCAAGTGACCTACTTAGGTCTTGTCATGGACCAAGGCCTAACCTGGAGTAGGCATATAGCTAAGGTCAGAGCCAAGACTAATGGTCAACTAAACAGAATATATCCCATCATCAATCTCAACAGCCAATTAAAATTAAACATGGGAATTACCCTATATAAAACGCTAATAAGAACGATCATTACGCACGCATCCCCTGTATGGTGCTACGCTGCAAAAACGCACATACATAATTTACAAACACTCCAGAATAGAATAATTGCCAAACAACCCCCAGTAGCGCCGGCTTATCTCCTTCATGAGAAGCTAAAACTGCATTCAATTGAGCAGTTCATAAAAAGCCAAAGTTACAACCTGTATAAGCGTAAAGCAAGAAACAACAATGAACTAATACAAGAACTAGGCACCTATGAAGCAGAAAATAACAAACACAAGAGACCGTTCTCTCTAATTGACAGAACCCTTGGCCTGGGGGAACCCGATTTAAATATACAAGAATATCTAGAATCGCTAGTAAGAATTCCATAATAAAATTACCCATGAATGTGTCTACGACATTAGTTTGGTGGCCCTTGAAGTCCTTACTTTCTGAGTCAAGGCGGATCCGGGGGTTTGAGGGACCCCCACTCTACAGCGACCTGGCAGACCACCAACGGACCTTCTCTGGTATTTAGATAATAGAATTTAAGTAATAAGAATAAGTGTTTTATTACAGGTAAAGCAGCATTGGGCATGGACATCACTTGGATGGGTGACCACTAAGGCCATGAGAAACCAATGATGTCTCTGCTAAATTGACTACGCCCTCTCTAGTTAAAGGGTTGAACACAACTAATAACTAATGACTTCGCCAGACAGGGCAGCAGTAGTTGTAAAAATATAACTAGCTTAGAATTTATACCACAATGAAATATCTAAATGACTATGTCCTTATGTTACAGGGCTACAGACATACGAAATATACCAACGACTTTACCCGAAAGGGCAGAACATGTTATACTGACTACGTCCTTTTTTTTTTTTTTTTTTTTTTTTTTTTTTTTTTTTTTTTACAGGGCTGCAGATATATACACATGCAATATGTACTTATTCCTCACCACAAATCTTCCAAGGGCGCAATCAGGGCTCCGGTCATGTTTGCGTCCTGGCCCTCTCTCTCCTGGCTATGGCCTCTGGCCAGCCATAACACCCTTCCTTGAATCCGCAGGTGCAACAAGCGGTACTGCAGCATTCCTACACCCGAATTCTCTCCGGTGGAATGGTTTTTAGTGGGTATTGCCAGTTTAGGGCGACCCCCACACTTGGCAGAGCTATCCCCTCTGTCGCCTGTAGATTGGGTTTTTCCACTCCACTCGAAAAAAAAAAAAAAAAAATGCCGAAGAGGAAGCATCAACGCAGACCAGCAGCTCCTACAGCAGCCACCGCTTCTCCGGCATCCGCCGGTAGGAAGTGCTCGCCGGCATCTCCGCCACCTGCCGATACACCGGCAGTGAGCGCTGCACCTTTGCCGCGCTCACTATCATCGCCGCCGACCGCCGCTGCTTCACCGGCAGCCAACACTTCATCGCCGCCACCGCTGAGCTCCAAGCCGACGCCGCCCCGGTACAGTGCCGTGGTTAGGGGGGTCCCTCGGGATCTCTCCACCCGGCACCTCCTAGCCGCTGCACAATCTAGATGGCCTTCATGTTCGAGGGCCACTAGAATAATCTGTGACCGGGGCCCGACACCACTAGTAAGGGTGGAGCTACATGACCGATCAGACCTGGAGGCTGCCTTGGCGTCAGGGTTGCCCTTATTAGGGCGACTTCTGCACGTTGAGGCAAGCAGACAGGAAAGACACCGGCCCTGCCGTCACTGCTGTGCCTACGGGCACAGCCAAGAAAACTGCTCTTCGCCGCCGAAGTGCCACCACTGTGGCGCCAACGCATTCACTTCGGAGTGCACTGGGCACGACCTCCGCCGCCGTCGCCGGTTCTGTGCCACCTGTGGTGGTACGGGACATTTCACCGGGCAAGCCCAGTGCCCCAGCTACCCAAAGAGCAGGCACTCATCGCCTAAACCAGCCCGGACACCATCATCTACACAGCCATCTCCGCAGACTGAACAACCAACACCAACCATCCTGCAGCAGGAAATCCAGGGCCTAAGTGAAGCCATTCAGGACCTCCACGCGGAGGTCCTGACTCTTACGGCTAAGCTGACGGCCTTGGAGGACAAGCTTCAGGAACAACACAGCACCACTTCACACCCAGAACTTCACCAAGCAATAGCAGTCACCGACATCCGACTCATCTTCAGGGAGGAGGTGAGAGCTCTACTGGATAAGTCGGCACCTCAAACTTCCAGGTTCAACATCCAAAGTAGACGCCAAGGGCTCAGGCTCGAAAACGTCCCAGGATACGACGACTGGCTCAACAGAGTCAACCAGCAGTAACTCCATCCTTCACCCTAAAATTCCTTCATTCCTCTCCCCGAATACTCCGCGGTGGCAGTCTGGGCCTCGGTCAAGTCTGTCTCCCGGTCCTCATTTCACCCCTCTGACTGCACCCTGCAGTCAGTTAAATTATCGCCTTGAATCCGCGGGTGCAATAATGCGGTACCGCCTCTCCTTTCTTCCTTCTAATACCGGTGGAGGGGTTTTTTAGTCGGTATGCCCACATAGGAGACTCCGACACTCCGGGCTTGCCCGGGTTAGTCCATAAGGTGGATTTTTCCCCTCCACTCGAGGAAAAAAAAAAAAAAAAAAAAAAAAAAAAAAAAAGTCAACGCTTCAGACGCAACGAAGCCTTCTCCAAGAAAACTTCAACCGCACCACTGAAGATGTCCACCGTAGTTGTGGACGAAACGTCTGGGACTTCTAACACCAGCAGACCACGGCAAAACAGCCCGGAAACATTTCTTAGTATTTAGGATTGTTAGGAAATATTGATGGGATGGAATCAACTTTAAATAGCCTTTGTTTACTGTCTTCTCTGTAGCTTTGTAGCACAAAATGTTCACAGAAACCACAGTATGGTTCAAAGGCTGCCAACATCCCCTAAATTCTTATATTAAAATATTAAAAACTGTATTAAGTTCTTGTTGAGATTTCAATCCTTTTATTTCTCAAATGAGAATTAGAAAAAGAAGAATGCATATCAGCCAACTTAAAAGTAGAGCGTTAATTTATAAAAAGGGGTGCTCGCTATACATACCTTGGCAAGAAATGAAGGGCTACATTTTTCACTGCCTTTTAATCTACAACAGTGTGTTGCTCTCTAACAGCTACCAAATGCACTTACAACATGAAAACTATTCCATGTAAAATGCACTTAGGTCAAGCAAGTAGCAACTAACAGGATTCTCCATAACTACACTCAGACACATTTTCCTAGTGAATGAAAAAGTTAATTATAATCCCAAAGCATTAACTTGATTCAAAGCTTTGAAGTAGAGTAAAATTTGGATCTCTGAGATATATTCAAGAAACTCATGCAAGCACATGGCCTTTTAAATTTTTTTTTTTTTTGATTCAGAGGGTCTTGAAACAGGTTTTTTGGATGAACTTTTTGGGCAGAATAACAATACTAACTCCACTTACTGTTAAATAATAAAGAAAGTAAAAGTTAATTAAAATAATTAATGTTGGTAGTCGCTCACAGTTTTTCAGCCCATAGATTTAACTGATTTTCTCTTTTTGTTCACTGTTTTAGTATGACTGTGATAATAGATGTAGCATAAATCTGAGCTGTATAATAAATACATGAAGCTAAATTGTTTTTTAATTATTTTTGTCAACTAATGTGGCAGCCATATTGGAAGCATTTTGTCAAATAAGAGAGGCCAATTTATAAGTTTGATGAGGGGTGAATTAAGTAAAATTAACCAAAGACCCTTTCTCCCAAAATTCAAACATATAACAACATTGGTTCCATTAACTTACCAAAAAACATCTTTTGTTTTTAGATTGCTCATCCCTGTGAAGGCACTTCTGTAGCAATAAGCACTGCTTGTTGCTTGCCTCATTTGGAATTTTGATGCAATTGAATCTGCTACTAGAAGCCCACTTTCTGGGAAAGCATGCAGGCCATCACAGAAGGGCTGCTTTTAGCCTCAATTGTGACCTATAATAGTAAAATGGGCTGCTTTTGGGTTTCTGCCCTATGAAAGCACAGAGCTCTGCTTCAAGAGGGCAGGGAGATCATTGCTCCCTAACTCGTCAGTCTTACCTAGCTATGAGTTATGCTTCTAACCTTTGGAGACAGACCAAGGTGCTTTATATGTATGCCTGAATTGGTTTGGTTGGTGAGGGGTGAATTAAAGTAAAATTAAAAAACTGCCCTTCCTCCCCCCCCCCCCAAAAAAAAAGAATTTTAGTCCAAAATTCAAACTTTTAAGAACAAAGGCAATCAATCATAATGCAGACCTAAGGATTTTCAACCTTACATCTGAAGGATCTGAAAAGGCTAGTTGATAAGATATCTGAGGGATGGGACACCTATTGGCCATGGAATCAGTGTTGCACATGCTTGTGTTATGAATGACTGTGGAAGACATCAGAGAATACATGGATAAGAGGAGTATCAGTCTGGTAGTGAAGGACTGGCAATAGCCCTCGGGAGCATGCTGCCCTGAAGGAGTGGTGGATGATCTACTGGACAGATTCAACACGGGCAGGATTCATGCAGATGACATATGTCTAGTGGCAAATGGAAAATGTCCAAATACTGTTTCAGAGCTCATTCATGACTTCTCACATACTCTGTAGAAAGATGTCAGCTAACATGGATAAGACACAATGCATAGTCTTCACAAGGTTATTGGTGGAGCTCTCTCTCTTGAGGAAGAAAATAAAGCTTGGTTAGTACCTAGGATTGATCCTTGATGCTGGGTTGAGCTGGAAAAAGCATGAAGGAGGCCCAACATGTAGGAGAGTAATAGGTCTGAGGTGAGGCTTGCAGGTCAAGTGGCTATAATCTCACTCATTAGAATCACTGCAAAGAATGGTATGCAGTATGATAACGGGGATGGTACTGTCCACTTGGGACCTTCCTCCTTTACAATTATTTGTGACAGAGTTTACACCGACTCTAGTCAGTTTGGAGGTGGAGTGTTTAACTTCACTCATCTTGAGTAAACTTCAGGAAAGGTGTCCTATCTGCCAGATTCAATCTAAGCCCAATGTATATGGTGGTGATTTCAACCTCCAGGTTTCCTCTGGAGCCAGAACACTGATAGTTTGTGCTTCGGGGGCAGAGCCAGACTTGCTATCCCCCATGGAAAGTTTGTTGCTGTATTCCAGGCTGAAATTTATGCCATCTTAGCCTGTGTCACACGTATTTTAAACATTCCAGGCAGATGAGCGGACATCCATATATTCTCAGATAGTCAGGCAGCTTTGAAATGCCTTATGATGGTTAAAACAATATCTAGACTGGTATGGGAGTGCTAAAGGATGCTAGATTAACTTTGTGCTCGCAGACAGGCTACTTTTGTCTGGATTCCTGGGTATCAGAAGTAATGAGATAGCAGACAGGTTGGCTAAGTAGGGTTGCCTTTGTACAATCCGAGCCCTATAAGTGTCAAATATGAGGTAATGCAGCTCATCTTGAGAATTGGCAAAAACAAACTACTGCCAGACAAGCCGTCACTTTATTTCAGGGCCAGGTAGTATTCTAAGTAAGATTGTTTTAAACCTAACTAGAGATAGGCTCAGAAGTGTTGTTGGTTATCTTATTGGTCACAATGTATAACGGGCTTCTTGGGTCTCCAGTAGGTCAGGGCCGTGGTCTAATTTATAGGGACCACTGATCTTGAAGGAACCTCAGTTTAGGAGGCACAAAGGGCACTAACAGCCTGCATGCAAGGCTACTCAGATGGCATTATTATTATTATTATTATTATTATAATATATTTTTTTCCCACAAATGAGCCCATGAGGGACTACACAAAGTTCTTAGAAACGTATCTTTGTTTTCCTTTGAACCCATAATTCTCTCATTCTTGGCTGTGGGCTTCTTTTCTCTTGTCTGTCCACATTGCTCCAGTTTTTTTCTTCGGTCTGTCCTTGTGGTCAACTTGCCATTTATGAACTTTGTTTCTGAAGAGCTCTCTGTTTAATATATCTTCTTGTGCAATTCCTGCTAATTATAAATTATTTTTTACTTCCCCAATCCATTTCATAGTATCTACATGTGATTTCCTTCTATTTTCATAAAATTCAATGACTTGTTTTGTGAGCCTGTTAGAATTCATTCGTTTGATATGTCCATAAAATTTTAACCTTCGTTTTCTAATATCACTATGAATATCTGTATATAATTTTATTTCATTCTTGCTTCTGAGTCTGTACTGTTCACCTACGACTTGTGGGCCTAAAATTTTGCATTCTTTTTTCACCGTGTTTTCTAAATCTGCTTTTCGGGTCAAAATTAATGTTTCTGCTCCATATAGACATTCTGGTTTAATGACAGTGTTATAATGTCTTAATTTTGCATGTTTAGATATGCACTTTTTATATAAATATTTTGTATGAGCTGATATTATTATTATTATTATTATTATTATTATTATTATTATTATTATTATTATTAACTTCATCATATCTTGTTGTACGCTCACTAGGGCATTATTATTAAGATTAAGTATTTAATAAGACATTCTCATGTGTATATAATTATTAAAATATCCTTTACTTCATTACTAACATTATTTACAGAACAGTGTTTAGAATTCTTCTCTTCCACTAACATTTTCTAAATTCATGATGAGGTCTGCTCCAATATTTCTGGTCATGGATGAGGAGTGTTTGGACTCACTTTGATAAGAGGGCCGTTTCAGTGGAGAGGCAGAGTGCATGTTGTAGTGAGTAAAGTCATCTACCCTCATACTTAATGCCCTTAATTACAAGCCACAGCAGTTTCACTAAAAGTGACTTCTTATTGTACTCAGCTTAGGTGTGCTTCTACAACTAAATATCAAGCAAGGTTGCGATGTTACTTCTTTTCAATCCTTTGTTTCCACTTCCTTACTCTCCTAGAATGTGGGATTTTTTGGGTAATGGGTACTTGGGATATGATATCTTAACACTTCTAGCAGTTAATATTGTGTGTCATCTTGGTGATTGTAAATATGTTTCTCTTTTTCACATGTCACATATTCTGCGGCCTACCACTCATGTTCAGGTCGGATCAAGGAGCTCATTTGGAATCTTCTACTATGTACAACAACACTGGAGTAGGTGTTCTGTTTTGGCATAAATTGCTCACATTACTATTTTCATAGGCATTGCTTACCAATTCTCTTTACTTGATAAATAGCGAAGCGCTGGTTTGGAAACTATAGTCACTGTCAGAAACAAAGTCAGTAATTGACATGCATGCAGGTAGGCGAAGATAGGGGAAAGTGCTGCATTGCGACATTTTTCTAGCAACGGAGAAAGGAGGAAAGTATTCACAAGCACACGGCAGTTGGCACGAACCAAAATTTGGCATTCCTTTGTTGTTAAACATCACATAATTATATAATTATATATTATCTTACCTTATTCTTCATCACTCGATTCTCCTTCAGAGTTAGAATCTTGTAGGTTTCCTTCCAAAAATCATCTTCCCAGAGCTTTTCTGCATATAGTGTTATTTTACTGCAGTAATGCTTTCCACAGCCTCATGTGTCAGACTCTCTATATCTGCAGTTTTGAAGGTTGCATTTTTCCCTACTACATATGCCTTTACTTGTGCCCATACTAATTTGATTAGGTTGTACTGGCAGTGGTAAGGTAGCAAGCGTGTCCAAGTTCCACAGCAATGGTATCCAATTCAAAGCACTTTTGTGGTTTGTTTAGTTTAACAATTTGTTTCGTGTTTACGTTGATGTAAAAGGAATTTGGCTGTTGGATAGCCACGTAATTATGCTGGCTTTCCTTGTGGTATTTTCTCCTTTTGTATGGAGTCTTCACTTGCATTGTCCATTACTGTAACCAACCTTGGGGCTAAAAGAACCAGCTTTTGAACACACAACATTCATTTCTGCATGATAAATGAGAGCTTAGATTTAGAGCAAAAAATTAATTTGCACTCTTGAGATGAAACCTGTATTGGCAGAATCAGTGTGGCATAAGATTAGGCAGCCTCCTTTGCCATAGGAATTTTTAAACCTCCACTCCCGTCACTCATCTGCCAGCAAGCTCATCTGGTAATGTTTTGGTTTACCCAGGTTTCATCCAGGTATCTGGTCACTATGCGTCACTCTGGTTTCCAATGAAATGCATTCTTCTGAGAAAGACAACTCTTGCGGCGACAATGTCACACATTACATTATTCATTTTCTTCCATCTTGGCATTTCCCATTTTCCTAAAATGCAGAGCATGGAAGATTCACAGCCCTCAAAGCCTGTGTCTTGTTTCATTTCGATCACAAGGTTTTGCAGCGTAGGAAACTTTCCTTTCTCATGCACAGAAAAAATGTTTCGACGCAACAAATTCTTGTTGAAGTTGTCAAGGTCAATCATGTTTTGTTCCTTTTATGCAGTTTTCCAAAAAAATAAATTTAACACTTTCTCCTGTATTAATACACGCTTTTGCTTCACTTACAATTCTTTGTATGGTGCACATGCGTCAGCTGTTTCCCTGCAGCAGTCGGCAACACTGTTTAGAGCGCTTCTCCAGAAAATATTTGTACACATTATACACCATTTCTTGACTGTGAAGAACACAACAGTTTTTTTTTTTTTATTATTTCTTTCTTTTCTTAGCCACAGTCAAAACTGTTAATGAGACCTTACTATTACACAATGGAATTTCAGGTCTAAGACACAGATGCAAACTCAGCTTCATCTTATTTAACTTATTTATAGACAATGTAATATACAGGATGAAATTAACATTGTCAGCTATAGTAAACAAAGAGATACCAGGACTACTTTACACGGACAAAATAATGATAAGGAACGATATGAGTAGTGGGGCTACAAAAAAGCTAAAATATAAAAATGTTATAAAGAATGGCGTTTGAAGATAAATAGGAATAAAACAAAAGTGATGGTTTTGATAAGAGGAATAAATTTCAGGAAGGAAGAAGTGTGGCATATTGAGGGTCAATATCTTAAAATGGTAAGAGAATTTGTCCATCTAGTAAGGTTGAGTAACAATGAAGAATGGGAAGCACATAGTAGGAAGGTAATAGCAAAAGGCATAGCAGGACTTACAAGAGTGTGTAACTGCAAACTAAAGATAATTATATGGTAAGAACATATGAAGCGTTAGTGGAACCAAGAATGTTATATGCTGTGGAAATACAGGGCAACAGAATTAAGTATACAATGTTCTGCAAAGTGCTACTAGGCTTGTCAAAGTCAGCAATCATGGAGAAAAGGAAGTGTTATAGAGTGAGTAAAATTCTGGTATACATGCATAAAAATGGAAGAAGAAATGTTAATGCATAACATACAAAAGATTTTTAAGATTCAAGAGTTAGTGGAACGGACTAAAAAGGGTACTGCTAGGATTGGAATGATTGACAAATTAGTTATATGAAAAAACTAATGGATTTTAGAAAGGCAGAATACAAGATACAGAAAGACAAGAAATATGGAAAAATATAGAAAACAAGAAATCACTAAACTTTTATAGTCAAAATGGAATGGGATACGAAAAACCGCATATATATAGACCAATGTAGTGAGGGAATAAGAAGGAATAACCTGATGAGGACCGGGGTGGTATTTTTGAAAGGAAGTAAGTTTTGGACACTATCCAGGCAGTTAAGAAAGCATAATGCATTCCTAACCAAACATAATGAAGGAAAAAAAAATTATGGTAAAACAGGAAAAATTTAACAAAAAACTTAGCTATAAAATGCTAACTGGAAAAGAGAGCAGGAGCAACAAGGTAAAAGAAGAATAGATTAGGTATGTAAACAAAATGAGAAATTTATGAGTTACAAGGGAGATAAGTGAATGGAAATTACCCAGTCAAGTCATAAGGCCAGGTCAGCAGCAAATTTGTATATAGTCTTCATTGTAAATTGACATGTAAAGAAAATGATACAAATAAATTCAATTCAGTTCACTACTTGGTTTCAACAGTTGAATTAAGTCATTTGCTTGTTGTCTTAGTATTTTCCCAAACTTTTAATTCTGTCTTCCTTGTGATGTTTTTGAGAATTTTTGGGCTTTTATTTATGGTGTGTTTCTCTTTTCAAAAATGCTAAGCTACCATGGATTTGTCTTCTTGTTTGGGTTTAATATTTCTGTGGTGTTCTTTTGCTCTTGTTTTTATATTTCTTTTTGTTTGGCCAATGTAGATTTTTTCACAGTCATTGCAGCTGAATTGATATATTCCTGGTTTGTTTTCTTGTGGTTGTCATCTTTTAATTTAGAATTTAAAATGTTTTTTATGGCATAATTGTTTTTTGGGGCCAGAATGATGTGTGTCGTTTGAAGATCCTTTGGAATTTGTAGAAAGTTGTAGGGTGGTATGTAAACTTCTTGTAGATCTTGTTTTCTTTCTGGTTTGGAGTGAGTGTACTGACCTCTTTTTTTCTCTTCCTATTTTTGGCCCTATTAACTTTTATGTTCTGCCCAGAATCAATTTTCTGTAGCTATGTCCAATATTTTGGCAAGTTCACTGGAGTATTCTTTTTTGCCCAATGGTACATTTACTAATCTGTGTGCAAGGCTGTTGAGTACTTGCATGCAGATGGGGAATAGGATTGTAATTCTTTTGTTTAATATAACTTGGTGTGGGTAGGTTTTCTGCAAATGCCAAATGTTAGGTGGTTTTCATTTTTGATAATTATAATGGAATGGTAGTTGTCCATCACATTCCTTCTCATTGTGAGTTTTATAGACTTTTCTGGCAGATTTAACAGTTTCAGTGCTTCTTCCAGGTGTTTTTCTGGGACTATTGCAAAGATGTCATCTACTAAGCGGTACCATACTTTGAACATCCAGGAGAATGCCTTTTTAATCCTGGTTTCCTAAGTGCTCATAAAGAGATCTGCTAGTATTGGTGACAGTGGGCTGCCCATAGCTAAACCATATGTTTGTGTGTAAGGCTTTTGACATTCATTTGTGGTGTGGATTTTTTTTTTTTTTTTAGTGGCTATTTGCATGTCCAAAATGTAATCATCAAACCTATCTGAGAAATTGACGCAAGTAAAAAAAAAATCCACACCACAAATGAATGTCAAAAACCTATCGGATAAATCCTTCAAAGGGCACTAACCACACAAGTCTTGCACAAGGAGCACCTCTACCCCTTCCGTCTGCAAAAGGTTTGTAATTACACCTGCAGTTTTGTGAATGGGCCTTAAGGTAGCCATCAGAATTGCTTTCAATGGTGTTGTTCACCAATGAGGCCAAGTTTACCAGGTAGGTTAAAGTGATTCTTAATTACAACAGTCACTTATAGGCATACAAAAATCCCGATGCCACTGTTCAGAAGAGCCCCGACAGCAGTTTATGGTGAACATATGGGTTGGCATTGTTCTGACATCATTGGGCCATAACATTTTCCTCCTCAACTGCATGGCGAGACTTATAAAACATTTCTGAAGTATGTACCTGTTGGATGAAGTGCCATTTGAAGTTTGGGTTCATTTGCAGTTCCAACACGATGGAGCTCCTGCACATTATGTGATAAACATATGGGAGCATCAATATTGAGTCTTCCGAAATTACTGGATCAGATGATGCAGTCCAACTGTGCCCTAGCTCCTTGTTTACTGGATTTCAACCCCATGTACATTTTATTTCTGGGGCCATCTTCAGATTATGGTGTATTCATCACTGATTGATTCTGAAGAGATGTTGTTTGCCTGCATTATCACAGCTAGTGATGAGATTCACAATGCACCAGGAATCATTTCTGTGTCAATGTTAGACGTTGCCATTTCCTTTGAAACCTGTGGCTACTCCTAAATTGTTTCTGTCTGTATTGCAATGCTAATATCAATGCAACTTACCTTTGCAATAACTCATAACATTTAGCTCTCTCAAGTACTTATCAATTATTTACATTTTCTAAGTTGTCAGTTGGGCTTGAACTAGTTCACTTAAGTACATGAAGTTTCCAGTATGTACCTATTATTTATATCATGAAAATGTGAATGATAGAATTTGAAATATAAAGCTTAAGCAGTGGCTAAATGAAAAATTACAACACATACAGTGTTTCTTGTAAATTACATTCAACTAAGTGAATGTAATTTACTGTATATCTGACATAAATTGATGCTTTATATATAACTACATTCTTTTATGCACAAAGATTTTGTCCATCTCTTACAGTTTACCAGTTATGCAAAAGTCCAAAGGCAAGTTCCAGAAAATTCAACATATACCTTTCATTTGTCATAAAAAATCTTAAACATATGGTATTTTAATCAAAATCATTAAAGTCATTTTTGAGATCATAATTTCCAAAAAAAAAAATGTTTCATGTAAAGGAACACCCACAACCCACTTACCTTTTTCTAAAAATGATATGTTTGCATTCAGAAAGCCTCAAAACATATATTTCTGGTGAAATGTGACATTAAATTTTTGGGTGGAATACAATGTGTCTACCTACTTATTACATTATACATGGTAGAGAAAAAAAAACACACTAACATCCTAAGACACTGAACTATACTCAGGGCAGATAATTCATTCTGTGTTTCATCAACTAACATAAATTGAGCACAATTTTAATGAAAGGGTGTTTTGGAACAGTGATACGTATGATTAGAATATTTTTGAGCTGGGTTTGTAACACGGATAAACGGTGCAAATCAGTAAGAAAAGTGCAATCAAAATTTAAACGTGTTATGTTTGGTGTACTACAAGGATCAGTGTTGGGACCACTATTATTTATTTTATATGTAAATGACATACCAATTTCAAAAAATACAAATATAATAGCTTATGCATATGATACTACTGCTGCATGTCAAGGGGCAAATGTAGATATATTAAAGGAGAACTTGCTGCAATCCATTGACTCAGTTATTAACTACTTTAAACAAAATCATGACAAAAACAACCTTAATTCATTTCTCACAGAGTAATATAAACACCACAAATTTCTCTTTACCGGTAAATAATAGCAATATTCATGATGTAAGCGAACATAAATTTCTAGGAATAATTCTTGATAGAAAATTAACATGGGCTGCACATATAAATCATATTTGTGACAAAATTAGTAAATCTGTCTATCTGCTACGTCATTTTAAAAATATCCTAGATGAGAAGGGGCTCAAAATGACTTATTATGGAGTTATATACCTATATTTACTGTATGCGATAGAAATTTGGGGTTCTGCTGCTGCAACCCATATGGAAAGGTTATTTAAATTAAAAAAAACAGGCAGTTAGATTGATTTTTAATATGAGCTCTCGTGAATCATGTACGGGAATATTTAAAGATAAGCAGATATTAACATTGTATTCTTTGTATGTCTATAAAGTTGTAACCTATGCAGTTCAGAAACAAAACCTAAAAAATAGCAATATCCATAGTCATTACACCCGACACAATGATGATTATTTTCAGCAGGGGTTTAGCAAAAATATTTCAAAAAAGGATCCAAATGTCATGGGTGTATTGCTTCGTGCAAAACTACCTGCATATTTAAAATGTTCTAAAGGTAAACAATTTGAGAGTGCTCTGAAGAAGTATTTGATAACAAAGACATTGTATAGTATCAATGAACTATAATAATGTCAATATTGAAATTACAGACCCTCTGTGTATATACCACTGATATGTATTTATAATAATATGTGTAAATATGTAGGTTGTCCATCTTTGTAATGTTCGTTAATTAATACATACTTTAAGTGCAGACTACTTTGGACGAATGTAAAAAAAAAAAAAAAAAATTGTAAATACATAATTGTAAATATGAATTTGTGACAATGTCAGAAACTGTATTGCAGTCTATTGACAATAAAGGTATTATTATTATTATTATTATTATTATTATTACTTAAGTATCATGAGCATTTTATGACTTATGCATTATCATTTGAGTCGAGTGTAACATGTTTACATCACTTACATTTTATTACTAACAACATGTTGCTTCCATTATCAACTTTTCTTTGACTGCTGGTGTCATGATTTGCAAGTATTATAGTAGATGGGTTCACCTCTGGTGGTGGATTTAAGAACCTCTAAACAAGGATTTCTCTGGGTGGGATCTCAAAATTCTTCAAGTTGTTTCTATTTTTGCAGATGGGGATATTCTCCCAGGTTTACAATTCCCAACTGTTTCTTACGCCTTTTACTAAACTCAATGTTTTTTTTCTATGTTGTGGTGTTATGCCACTACCAATTTATCTTCCTATTTTAATTTTATGTTCCTGAAATGTTCCTTATTGGTAGTTACTGAACTTCTCTTTGTTTTACCTATGTAAAATTTATCACAGTACAAGCAAATTATCGGTATATTTCCGCTCTGTTATCTTTTGGAATTACAACTTTAACTTTTTATGCAAGAGCTTTTTAACTGAAAAATTATTTGTAGGTGCTATGATAATATTCTGTTCTTTGAATTTTTTTTGACTTCTTGTATACCAAAGGGTGGTACGTAAATTTCTTGAACATGGAGTCTATGCTTGTGGTAAGGGAGCTGGTGTCTTTGAATGCGTTCTTTGTTTTGGCTTTGTTTATTTTGTTGTGAACTAGTTGTTTGTTAAAACTGTTTGCTTCTGCTATTTCAATTCACTTGTGTACTCTGCCATGTCCATGGGTATATAAACTAATCTGTATGTGAGGCTGTTGATTACTGCATGTTGTTGTAACTATTCTTTTTGATATTTGTTGGTGTGTATAGGTTTTCTGTATATGCCAAAATTTAATTTATTTTGTTTTTTAATTCCTTATAAGTCTAAGAAGGCCAATTGTCCCTTTGTTGCTGTTTTTTTTTTGTTTCATTGTGAAGTTTATTGTAATTTCCTTTAAGTTCAGTATTTTGGTTGCATTTTCTACATGCTTCTCTGGGACTGTGGCAGAAATATCATCAATGTATCTGTACCATATACATATCTGCCAGCACAGGGTTTCCCACAGCCAGCCCAGACCTTTTCATTGTAAGTGAAGCAATTTTGCTGTATGCACAAGAGGGTTAACTTAATATATTCTTCTATTTCACTCAGGTATTTTTATATGGAAATTAGTCATTTCTTAACTAAGCCACTGAAGCTTTTCTGTTGGTATGCTTGGGAAAAGTGCCATTAAATAAAAGGAGACCAGTATGTCTGTTTCTGCTATTTTTATGTTTTAACTTCTCTACCAGTCCAAAGAATTTTTTAGATTCAGACTGTCAAATTTCTTGAAGGAAACCATTTTGCAAGTTTGTAAGCTGGTGCATCTATATTATTAATGATAGGCCTCATTGAGTTTCCCAGTTTATAGTTTTTGCTAAGCCATAAATTCTGGGGAGTGACTGATATCTATTTTTATTCTGTTAGCATCTTGGCTGATGATTGGATCATCTTTAATTGCATGTTTATTGCTTTTTGCAAGACTGTAGGGGGTTCTTTTGTATTTTGGTGTACATTTCATTTTCTAGGTGGATTTACATTCTTTCTCTATATTCAGTTTCATCCAGAATTACTATTTCATTGCCTTTATCACATTTTGTGTACCATTTTTCTTCTTTGTGACTTTATGATTTTTGTATTGTGGCTGTGGTGTTTCAAGTCCACGATTTGTTGAATAATTTTGCAACTTTTATCTTTACCATATTACTTTCTCTATACATACTATGTATATAGTGTATAGAGAAGGTATTGTATTGCACAAAAAATTTGATACTAAGATTTCACCGGGAATATATGTTTTGAGATCCCCTGACCCCCCCCAAAAAAAAAGCATTTTTAGAAAAATGTCTGCACGTGCATGTGTGTGTGTGTGTCTGTGAGCAGCATAGCTCAAAAATGAAAAGACCGTTAAAAACCAAACTTGGTATTTAGGTTTGGTATCTTCCAAGGATGCGACACGAAGATTTTCAAGAAAATTCCCCCACACCAAACTACCCTTTACATGGAAAAAAATTCGAAAAATTTTCATTTTCTAAAAAATGGCTCTAACGATTTTCATTAACATCTTGTAAATTCAAGGTATTGCTTGACCAATAAAATGTATATCTTGATTTTTCTGGGAATAGCCACTGAAGACTACTTTATTCTGGATGAATTTTACGGATTTTTGCATAACTGCTAAACCGTAAGAGATGGACAAAAACTTACCACACAGAAAATGTAGAGCACATTAAAACACACAATTTATGTTATACACATTTTTTTCATGGAGTTCATCGTTTTTAAGATATCCCTTGTTTTTGTTTTCAGCTATGAAAAACATACTTTTCTCATATAGGAATTTGCCAACTCCTGTCCATACAAACAAAGGAGCTTCAGTCACATAGCAACCAGCTATCACTTTAACCAATGGTACTCCCTTATTTTGCTTCTGCTTACAAGGAAACAAGTAATAAGACTATTTCTGTTAATTTTATCTCGATTAGCATGAAGTAAATAGAAGTAAGAGCTTTTTAACAATAATTTGTTGCAGATATGTAGAGAAAGTCACGTGAATGGAACACATCAGATATTTTTTGTTTTGTTTTGTTTTCACTCAAACCTATTTGTATGTCAGCTATATAGTCCTCTATCCTGTTAGAATACCCATGCATATTTTAAATCCATTTCAGATTGGTTGAACACAAGATGCAACCAAAATATTGAACTTAAAGGAAACAACAGTAAACTTTGAATGAAAATAGAAAAAAATTGACAATTGGCCTTTTTAGACTTAGAAATAATTAAAAAAACACAACAAATAAAAACTTTGGCATACATAGAAAACCTACACACTACAACCATATCCCATCAATATGTAATTAACAGCCTTACATACAGATTAGTTAAGATAATGATGGACATGTAAACCAGTGAATTGAAATAGCAGTTTTAAGAAACAACCAGTTTACAAAAAAATAAACAAAGGCAGATCAAAGAAATGCATCAAAGACACCAGCACCCTCACTACAAGCATAGACTCCACATTACATTACATACCACCCTTTGGTATTCAACAAGTTCAAAAAAATCCTCTAAGAACAGAATATAATACTAGCACCTACAAATAATTTTTCAATTAAAAGCCTCTTGCATTCAAAAGTCAAAGATGTAATTTAACAGAGCCAGAATATACCAAACACATTGCCTGGACTATGGTAAATTTTATATAGGGAAAACAAAGAGAAGTTTGGCAACTAGGGACAAAGAACATTTTAGAAACATGAAATTAAAACAGGAAGATAAATTGGCAGTTTTGGAGAGAACACCACAACATAGAAAAAACACTCAGTTTAGTAAGGGCATAAGAAACGGTTGGGAATTGTAAACCTGGAGAATATCCACATGAACAACTTGATGAATTTCGAGATCCTGCACTGAGACATCCTTGTCCAGAGGTTCTTAAACCCACCCACTACAAGACTTACAAGTCATGACACCAGCAGTCCAACAAAAATTGATAATGAAACAAATGCTTTTGGAACATGTAAGGGATGTAAAAGTGTTACAATCAACTTAAATGATACCTTAAGTTCAATGAACCCAGATAGACCCAGGCTTGCTGTTTTCTGGATCAACAACTAGTGCAGGGGTTATAAAGTGTGAGCCCATTCCTTATTGATGTAATCAGAAATTCCATAATAAACTTTCAAATAATCACATAGCAATTATTTATACTAATTGAAAACAATGGCATTTTTCCTTTATAAAAGCAACCCACCCTAAGACAATAGCTACATTAGAACAATTGCAATAGTACAAAATAAGCATAAAGTATAAAAAAAGACACATAAACAATAATGTTTGATAGATGACAAATGTAATATTGTTGTACACTTAAGAGTTTTTCAACGGAGACCAATAAATAAAATTCTTATGTGTTAAATTCATATGACTTTCTCTTATTCTATAACAACTATTCTTACGAAAGCTTAATTTTCTATCTACCTCATATATATATATATATATATATCTCAATTTAAGCATTTACAGAAATACCTTTTATTACAGGCGGCTGTGCGGTTAGACCATTCGCCTCCCATGCAGACAGCCAAGGTTTGATCCCAAGCACCCGTACGTGGATGAAGCTACAGATCTTCCACCACTTGCTCGCTCATGCCTGGCTACTCTATGACTCGCTTGTCAGTCCTAAACATGGAGAGGATAAGCCAACTACAAAACAAAACCTTTTATTACAGGCGGCTGTGTGGTTACACCATTCGCCTCCCATACAGGCAGCCCAGGTTTGATCCCAAGCACCCGCACGTGGATGAAGCTACAGATCTTCCACCACTTGCTCATGCCTGGCTACTCTATGACTCGCTTGTCAGTCCTAGACTTGGGGAGGGTAAGCCAACTACAAACAAAACCTTTTATTACATACAGCCTTTGCGGGTATAAGGAATGCAGTAGTCAAATCTTTCAAGAGCTGGTCACTGACATTCCGTATACTTTGCTGGACTAGAAGCAGAAAAATGAATGAATATGTTCCATTTCAGAAATATATAGGGATTTAAAATTGATACCTACAACTGGAATATCTTGGAAATGGGAACTCAAAAAAATAGATAACTAAATACAGCATTTAGCACATATTGTGTCTTTTAACCAGATCCACATTAGCTCTGCAGTAAGATTCTCTCTATCTCTTATGATTTATTAGTTATGCAAAAGTTTTCCAGAATGAATAGGACTTTAGAGGCTATTCCCAGAAAATTTAAGATTACATTTCATTTAGAATAAAAATATCTTAAACAAATGATATTTTAATGCAAATCCTTAAGAGTCATTTTGAGAAAATCAACATTTTCAAAATGTGTCCCACATAAAGAGGATCCCTAGAAAATGCTGAACCTAGTATCAGGTGTGGTATTTAAACAACTTTTCATTTTTGAGCTCTGCTGTTCACACCCACAACCACACCCAAATCTTATTCTAAGAATGTCTTCTTTTTTATTTGGGGACCTCTAAACAGGTATTTTAATAGAATCTTGGTATCAAATTTTGGGTGAAATTACTATTTTTACCTAGCATGTATGGTAGAAAAAAATAAGAAGGAACTTTGCCATATATCCAGGTTCTAGTTATAACATCACTTGTATTTTCTCTTTGATCTAATTAAGTGTTTTTAAAGTCAATTTTTACTTACCATTGTATTTTTCTTTATGTTTGGCCAGAATGCATCCCTGGCATAGTTCAGTTCCCACAACAATGTGCCACAGAAATTATTCAAACAGTTCATGACACTTTCAGATAGTGCAACTTTCTTTAACATTTTAATCAAAACATTAGGGTAATTTGAGAAGAATTAAAGGGTAGAAAATGTTCTTTAAAACCTTTGTCTATCCAGAAATTATCAATAATGCGCAAAGCTGAACTTGAGAGAGGCCTATCTCGGTATTGTAGGGTAGTGTGTCAAGAGGTTGCGAGTTCAAATCTTGCTTAGGGTGAGTTACCCAGGTAAGGTTGCCCCCCCCCCCCCCCCAACAGGGTTTCCTTATACTGACAAATGTTGAGTAACCTTAAGCTCCATGGATCCCAAGATCATTTCATCATCGCCCAATATGACCAACCAGGTTAAATAAAAAAAGAACAAGAGAAAATGATTGTACCTTAAGGCTTCTAATGAAGATCCAGGTACTCCTGAAGGAGGCAAACCTAGTCCTATAGGATGATGACCTATTGGAGGAGGTATCATCAGACCTGGATGATTATGTGAGGTTGCACTGCTGCCACTCTGCTTGCTGGGATGTGTTACATGATGTGGGTGACTGTGGTGACTTCTGTTGGCAACTGGGGCACCGCTTGTTGCTGTTGGTCCAAGAGCAAGAGGTACACTCACAGCAGATGGCATTATCATGGGACTTGTTGGTGATAGCCGTTCTCCTGTTGCAGTCTGGTGATGGTGTTGATGATGGTGTGTGTGTGTGTGATGATGTGAGTGATGATGTTGATTTCCTGAAGCAGGCAATGAAATTGATGTTGAGGCAGAAGTAGTAGAAGAGAGAGTGGCTGAAACATGGCACGAAGGGCTGGATACTCTAATCCCTAGGCCAGTTTTTCCACTGGTATTTATTTTATGCTGTACTGATGCAGAACTAGATGAAGAGGTTGAATGTGAAATGGTCACAGATGAACCAGGTTGTGCACTATTTCCAGTTCCTATCCCATGATGACCTGATGACTGCTTTTCTGTAGTTGTAAGCTGATGATGGACTGATGAATGATGTGATGAATGATGGTGATGTGTAGTAGTCAATTCCTGTGTCGTGTGATGGTGGTGGCGCTCAGAACTTGATGCAAGGCTGTTTGCACTGTCTGCTGCATCAGATGAAGAAGATATTTCTCGGCGAGTTGTAATCGAGGAAGAATGAGAAGAATGATGTGACGTATGCAGTGAGGTGGTTGTACTCTCCACAGAAGAGGTGGAAGACCTTGTCTCTGATTTTGCTTGTTCGTGGTTGGAACGATGACTGCCAGAAGATGAAGGTGGTGTTGGTAGGGTAGGTGCTGCCGGTGGTGTAGAATGATGAGGAGGTGGCGGCACAGGGTGAGGCTGAGGCACAGGTGGTCCATAAGGATATGGGAAGGGATACCCATAAGCAGCATAAGGATGATGAGGATGGTAAGGATTGTGTACTGCTGCAGCATGTGCTGCTGCTGCTGCAGCAAACAAAGAATGATGAATCAAAGGATGATGAGGGTGATGTGGGTGTAATGTAGGATGTCCACCAGGAGGACCAATGAATGGTGATGAATGAGGATGTGGAGTAGGATGAGGATGAGGAGTGGGATGTGGATGGCTAGGAGAGGCATGACTGATAGGAGATGCCTGTTGGGATGGGTGCATGACTGGTTGAGGAATGGAAGTCGGACATCCAGAAAGAGAAGTAGGAGTGAGTCGAGAAGTTGTGCTTGGAGATGTCAAGTTGTTAGCACTGTGGGATACTGAAGCAGGCTGAGAAGTTTGAGCAACCACTGGTGGTGTGCCACTGCTTGATATTCTAGAAAGAGGTGGAGTAGCAGCACTGCTGGTGGAAGATGAATTTTGTGCACTATGTACATCCACTGGTGGCTGAGAAAGTGAGGCTGATGGCAGTTTTGACTGAGGTGATTTTGCGATAGGAGGTAAATGTCCAACCTCAGTCCCAGAAGTACTTATATAGTTATCTGGTTCCTTTTTTATATTGTCAATGGTGGGACCCAAGAAGTGTGTTGGAGTATTTGCAGGAGGAGAATGAGTTATTTCCATTCCAGAAGAAAGACTACCAGCAGTAATAGAATTTGGTATAATACTACTGCTAGAGACAGACATGCTTGGTCCATTATATCCTGGAATTTTCACTTCTTTAAGGGACTGCAATGGATCCGGTGAAGACATTATGTCATCCTGAGGAGTAATAATTTCCTGTTTTATTTTCAGATTTTGTGGTTCATTTTGTTGTCCAGGTGTTGAACTTGGCGGTAAGTTGGGAACATGTAACATTCCCAAACCCTTTTCCCCACCAATACCTCTCTGAAAAGGCGAACTAGGCATGAAGCTGTACGCTTGATGTGACGGAAGTGGGTGACTGGAGCTTGTCCCTTGCATAAGCTGTGGCTGTTGTAAAATCATAGGTTGAGATGGCATGGATACAGATGGTATCTGAAGAGACTGCTGTGATCCAAGTTTGTCTCTCTCATCATCACCAAAGCTTTGTCCTCCCACTTGTAAAACTGGTTTTTCCATACTAACTCCTCCACCACCAGAAAGATGTTGAATATCTGATGAAGGGGACCTTATATCTGTGGTAGTCATTTGCTGAATATCTGTCAGCTGATGCACTTCTGACTGTGATCCTTGTCGTATATCTGACAGTCTCGCTGCTTCAGATCCTGGCTGATGAGTATCTGAAGCAGACCCAGGTGGCTTATGTAAATCCATCTGTTGACACAAATCTGATATCTGCTGCCTACCATCGGAAGTCTGTCTAATTAGGGATGATGAATGAGGATGAAGTAGAGGAGGAGATGAATGTCCATGATGAGATAATCCAATAGGACCTGAAACACTTCCTTGCATCATCATCTCATTTGAAGCTGTCAAATGCTGATTAACAGGACTTAGTTGTTGATCCCTTAGTAAACCTGGCTCCAATTTGATAGAAGTCACTGGCCTACTGGACTGTTCTTCCTTAAGCACCAAATTTCCTGCTGGTAGCTGTAACCCTGAGGGCATTTCATCATTGCTGCTTTCAACTTCTTCCTTTACCATTACCTTTAGCATTTCACCACTTGATTTTACTTCCTTTTCTCTCACTTCTTCATGCTTTAGACCTAGCCTATCCTCATCAGTTTTTGTTACTTCTGCTTTATCCATGTTTCCCGAGTCTTCCTGCAATATTTGCTGAGAAATATAATTTAGTTGGTTTGATGATAACTTCACTGATACTTCTTTTTCCAATGAGGACCCTTTAGAATCATCCATATTTTCATCTATGGTTTTCTTAATAAGTATGTTTTCTTCTAATCCAGAGATATTTGGAATTGGTACTTTGATGCTTAAAGCTCCCGAAACGCAGGAAGTGTTGCTGGAATTCAATGTTGTAATATTCTGTGCATTACTATGCCCTACATCAGAATTAATACTCTTGAAACTGGCACCTGTTAAGCTGCTGACAACCACAGAAACAGGAGATTGTGTTGAAGAATCTAAATTAGAAAGCACTTGGCCATCACCAGCTTTGTTTGCTACCACTACTGTACTGGATGGTGATGAGGTATCAAATGCTGGTTGAAGTCCTGCTGATGGCAGTGCCATGATTGGAGTTGATGGTACACTGGGTGGAGTATCAGAACTTCCAGTCACAGAGTTGGGAGTTAACAAAGTGGTATTATTGGTCAAAAGTTCCCCAACAGCTTCTGCTTCTGCTTCATTATTTTCAGCCTCATCTGCCACAGAACCACTGTCAGTTGTAAGACTCTCTGCTGGGCTCTGCAAAACAAAAATCAGGTGATCTTATTTAGATTGCAAAATTACTACCAGTGACTACAAAATGAATGTCTGTGGAACTTCTTTGAATATCTAACTTTTTCCTTTATTTGCTTGTAGTTCCAAACTTTCAGTCCATTGGATACCAGAGAACTGCCAATAAAACTATGTAAAAATTCATTAATTATAATATTTAAAAACAAAGGGTATCATTTCTATGAAGTAAGTAGTTGTGAAGTATGCATTGTATTCAACTCTCAGCCTGACAAAAGTTTAGGTGCAATTGGTATTTTAAAGTCTTTTGTTTCGCCTGATGAAATAAAGTGCAGGTGAAATCCAATAAATGATATAACAGCAAATAATAATATTAATAAGAACTTAATAGCCTACAAATATTATGATGAATACTAATAATTTATAGCAGGGTAGAACAACATAAAGAGCACCTGTTAGTTTTGCCTATTTCAAAATATCTGTGGAACAATAAAACTGGAAAAAGTCTACAGAGGAAAGTCAGGAATCAAACTGTGTAAAATTTTACAAAGGTCTAGGAGTTTTCGATTCTCTTCAATTGGTCGCTTTCAAGATTTTAAGACGAAAGTAACAAACAGCCTTATTTTTCCAATTTTAGTAAAATTTTATTCATCTACCTAGTAAATTCAGTAATATCAAAGCATCATCCTCAAGTTTGTAGGATATAATTACAATAATCTTGGTATTGTATCTCATCCACGATGACAGAAACTTAAGGGATCTCTCTCTCCCTGCCTCTCCCCCTCACACCTCTCTATCACTCTCTCTAGCAAGCCCTTACACATAGGTTCCTAGAGCTCTTTGTGTCTCATAAATGATAAAAACTAAACAATTATTACAATATGCAATACAGAGTTTATTGTTATTATTCTTTCCAGAATGAAGGTGTGCCAAAAAGTGTAAAATTGCTAGGGTAATCTCTATTTTTAAATGAGGTAATAGTTCAGATCAGGAAAATTACAGACTTATCTGAATTTTCCCTGCCCTTTTAAAGATTTTAGAAAAAGCTTTTTAAAGAATGATCACAGTTATTTAGAAAATATAAAGGTATTGTAAGCATCCAATGTGGCTTTCATAAGTCATCTTCAACTATGCGTGCAGTAGTTGATATTATAACTTATATCCAAGAAGCATTGGATAGCAATTGGGTTTGCAAAGGAATATTTATTGACTTATATAAAAGCATTTGATACAGTGCATCATTCAATACTACTACTACTACTACTACTACTACTAATACTACTATTACTACTGTTTGCAGGGTGTTAAAACAAATAGAAAATTGGCTATTGACCAATAAGCTCAAGCTTAACATTGAAAACACTGTGTACATACAGTTCCATAATTATGAGCAAGACCCAATGCAAGTTTCTTTCAATGATGTACAAATCACTGAAGTAGAATCCACAAAAAATTCTTGGGCATATGGGTAAAAGAAGCAAACCTGACATACATCTCTAAGCAGAAAACTCAGCTATGTATTTAGTGTCCTCTCAAAAGTATTCCCTTGGAAGGCTTAAAGTCAGCGTACTATGGATATGTCCATTCACTGCTCTCATATGGAATAATAGCATGGGGGGCTTCTTCAAAAAGTTTGCAGATACTTAAGCCTCAGAAAAGATTAGTAAAAATCAAAAAACAAGTACCAATATGATCAGATAGTAAGATAGGATTCAAAGATCTAGCTATATTACCCTTACCTTGTATACCTATCTTAGAGTCTGTCTCTTTTATACATCAAAATTTGAATCTCTTTAAAAGAAACTCAGCCCTATATGACCACAACACAAGAGCCTGCAGTATTACACATCTCAACACTCATAGGCTCACCAGGTGTCTTAAGTCTATATCATATCAGCTAAATCAGAATCAAAGGTATGTGGTAGTAGAAAGGAATCAATATCCAACAAATTATGTGTATTTCATCAAAACTTACAAAGTATAACAAATAAAATAACACAACTAGAAGTACTATTAAACACGGACCTGCTGGATGTAGAGGTCATATGCATAACTGAACATTGGTTAAATTTAGAGCAGTTATCAGCAATTAACTTCACACAATACAAGCTAGTAGACTCTTTCTGTAGGAAAACATACAAACATGGGGGGTCGTGTATATATGTTAGATCAGACATAAAAACTAAAAATATAGATCTATTTGAGGACATCAAGGAAGATGAGAACTTTGAGTTATCTTTAACTGAGATAAGTAATCTAAAGGCAATTATCATATGCATTTATAGGGCACCAAACTCCAAATTAGACGTTTTTTTAACTAAATTGGAAGCTGTTCTTTCTCGCCTAACTAGAAAGTATAAGATAATTATAGTTTGTGGAGATTGGAACATTGATTTTTTGGAGGAATGTAATACGGTAAATAAAATAAAAGATTTGTTCACAGTATATAACTTGGTCAACACTGTAGAGGTACCAACTAGGGTAACAGAACATAAAAAATCACTGTTGGATGTAATGATCACTAACAAATCTGAACCCCATAAACAGTCATTCGTTGAGGATTTGGCCCTATCTGATCACTATGGTCAATTATTAGTAGTTGATGTACAAGTACCTAGGCAAACTGAGAACACAGGAACTTGTATGAAAAGAACCTTCAGCCCAGAAAGCATAGACATGTTTAAACTTTTGCTAAAAAGGGAAAAATGGGACAAGGTTTATCAAGAAAATGATACCAATGTAAAATTCAATACCTTTTTAAATATATTCCTGTACTGGTTTAACATTGCTTTCCCACAAAAACGTTTAAAAATAAAAAATCGAAACCTAAAGGGATGGATTACAAAAGGAATAAAAATTTCGAGTCATAGGTTAAAATTTTTGTGCAGACAATTAAAACAGGGTAATGTAAATAATAACTTTAGGGAGTATATAAAGAAATATAAAAGCATATACAGGAAAGTAATTCTTGAAGCCAAAAGACAAGAAAATGAAAGAATCATACAAAATGCGAATAATAAATCCAAAGCGCTATGGGAAATAATAAACCAAGAAATGGGGAAAAATAGTTCAAAACATTCTGTAACAGAATTAATTAATGAAGGAAACAAACTTACAAGTCCCCAACAAATAGCAGAATGTTTCAATACGTACTTCTCCGAAATAGCAGAAAACCTTATTACCTTAAACCAAGCCCAACAGAGCCAAAGTAAATCCGTAAAAAAGATAAAAAACTATAGTGAATCTATCTTTATACATCCTATCACAGAAACTGAATTACATAAAATAGTCTGTGAAATGAAAGGTAAATATTCCTTTGGAATAGATGAGGTCCCAGAGTGTGTCATTAAACAGTGTATAGAATATTTAAAAGCCCCTTTGGTTAATATATATAACTCTTCACTTGACTCAGGGAGCTTCCCCGATAATCTTAAAACGGCAAAAATTATCCCCATACACAAGAAAGGAGAAAAGACAAAAAAAGAAAATTACAGACCAATAAGTATATTGTCATCATTCTCGAAAATTTTTGAAAAATTAGTATATAATAGATTAATATCTTTCTTAAAGAAATATAACATCCTTTCGGAAGCACAGTATGGCTTTAGAGAAAATAGGTCCACAGAAACAGCCATAGCTAAATTACTGGATAAAATCCAGCGTGCAGTGGACAAAAAGATACCAATGGTGGGAATATTTTTAGATCTTACAAAAGCATATGATGTCTTAGACCACAAAATTTTAATAACTAAGCTATATAAATATGGAATTAGAGGAAGCATGAATGCATGGGTTGAATCCTATCTTACCAATAGGAAGCAAGTAGTAGATCTACAACACAGTATACAATCGGGAACAAGTAATTATCGATCTACCACAAAAGAAACTACACGAGGTGTTCCCCAAGGTTCAGTACTAGGGCCTCTTTTGTTCCTAATATACATAAATGATTTACCAAGCAACATTGAGCATGCTGATGTAGTCCTTTTTGCAGATGACACTAATATTCTTGTTGAAGGAGACAATGAAACTATACTCCAAAATAAAGTAAACACCATAATGACTAACCTCAGCAACTGGTTTAAAGCAAATGAACTAATTATAAACAAAGAAAAAACTATTGCAATGGCTTTTCGCGCATGGCAGTGTAAAAACATCGTCAAACCTCAAATTTCCTTTGATGGAAATAATGTTGACTACAAAGGAGAAACAAAATTCTTGGGTATATACGTGAATGAAAACCTTAGATGGGATAGCCACACTCATCAATTAGCTACTAAACTTGGCTCCATATGCTATATGCTCAAATGTCTAAAAGATACACTAAATTTAGTAGGACTGAAAAATGTATATTTCGTGCAGTTTCATAGTAGATTAAAATATGGTATTAAATTTTGGGGAGAAAAATGTGAGAGAATATTTATAATCCAGAAGAGAGCTGTAAGAATATTAAGTGGAATAGACAACAGTACATCCTGTAGACCATACTTTAGTAAACATAAAATTTTACCATTAGCATGTACATTTATAGCAGAAGTTGTAAAGCATATTAAGAAAAATCAAAGTGAATTATGCACAAATACAGATATCCATCCTCATGACACAAGAATAAAAAATAACCTTCATGTTCAGATATGCAGAACAAACATTCTAAAAAATAATGTCACAAATTTAGGAATTAAACTATATAATAAACTACCAGCAAACATTAAAAAAATAGCAAACATGAAACAATTTAATAAAGAAGTAAAATCCTTTCTACTACAACATACCTTTTATTCAGTAAGTGAATATATGACAATTCAATTGTAAATACATTATAAACCTTGTATAAGTACTGTGCAAATTGTATATACTTATTGTTCTATTGACGAAGCCCATATCATGTATCATGATCTAAATGGTGAATAAAATTATTATTATTATTATTATTATTATTATTATTATTATTATTATTATTATTATTATCAGGGTATAAATTTATACAAATATCTTCCTGATCTTAAAGAGCTTAATCACAAAAATTTAGAATAGCCATTAAGAACCATCTAAAAAGTCATTTACCACTCACTATTAATGAATACTTCAATCAGAAACTCTAACCTGTTCCACAGAATGCAAATTAAATAACTATAAATCATTATTATTTATCATCTTTGCAACCATATTTCTCTTGTGCAGATACTGCCGCTTTTGGTTTGTCATTACAGGTCCCCCATTCTGCTGCAGTAGGAAGGAGCCTGGCGCTGGCAGAAAACTATTTTGGATTATTCCTTTTTAATTGAATTATTCTTTTACAATTTAAACTCAAATGTAAAAAAATTTCATTGTATTTTGACGATGCCATAGAATCTATGCGATGAAAGTATAGATATTTATTTACTAAAACAGCAATCTGGTCTGGTATTTTATTTTTCAAAATATGAAAAATGAATTCATGAAACCCAAAAGCTGAAAAGTGGAAGAAAAGAAAGAAAACACACAGACACAATGGAACACAGATAGAGTAGGCCATGACTCTGGTAAAAGTTAAGGTTATATAAGCTGTTCAGTTTTAAGTATTTATAACAAAATAAGCTTACCAGCAGCTTTCAAAATATCTTCAGGTGTTCTTAAACCATATATTTAGTTCATCTGGTAATTATTCATATGTTATTTCGTGCTAAACAGTGTAAATAACTTTAAATTTAATTAGCCTGTGAGTAGAGGTTACAAGCCCACATTGTTGGTCAAATAACCAACACAAGAAACAAAGGTGGAAAACTACAGAAGAATTAACACCATTAAAATTCAGTTTCTACAAACTGCACCAAGACCATCGGCACAGGAAATACATCAATGGATCACAAAGGAAATGGAAATCAACCCAGATCAAGTACACACATTGCAGCTTCATACCAGGGAATGAGCCATATATTTGAAGGTAAACACACCAGTATTATATAATACATTACTAGATAAGCATCGGGGGGAATCAGAATTTTTATATGATTCAAGAGAAATAACTAAAATGGGAATAGAAGCAGCAGATGCACGAATAGTAACAGTACGTGTATTCCATGTTCCTCCTGAAATCCCTAATTCAGTTGTAAGAGCAGCTCTCAATAAATACGGCACTATACAGGATGTGAGAAATGAAACTTGGAGCACACAACAGATGCTTCCAGGTGTAAACAATGGCATTAAAGCACTATGCATGGGCCTGAAAACTGATATCCCTGTTGCAATTCAAATAGCTTATAGTACAGCAGTAGTAACATACCCTGGTCAGCCGCAGAGCTGTTTCGTGTGTGGAGATACAAGTCACATGAAACAGAACTGCCCAAGGCAAGCTTCAACACTAAAATTGCAGCCCCACCATACCTCTAGACTGCTAAGTGATGTAATAAAAGGCAACGAAGACAACCAAATAAACGCCCCCCCCTAGGAAATGCAATACAGGAAAACATTAATGAACAAAATGAAAACAAAGTTGAAACCAATTCACAGGTCACCATGGAAACACACAAAATCCATCTAAAAGCAAACCAACAGGGAATAAAAGACCAATTCCAAGTGAATCCTCCAGCAGTACTTGTACTGTGTCTGAGGATAATCACTCTGAAACCTCAGCTTACAATACTGAGGATGAAACTCCTGTAATATCTAATGATTGCAAAAAGAAAAATCCTCCGTCAAAGAAGTCCAAAAAAGAGCCATCTTACACCTTAGACAAGCAAATGGAGCCAGTTAAGCATCTGCTAGAGGAATCTCCATCCGACTTTCCACTGAACTACATACAACTTAAAAGCTTGTATGAAAATTCAGTAGGTACATCTGATATACTGAAAGTAGCATATACACATACAGACAACATTCAGGGCCTTGCTGAAATGCTTAGAAAGCTTCAGCCCCACTTTAAGAATAAATCAATTAAGAACAGAACCACCAGAATTGAAAAAGCTTTAGTCGATAAGTCTAATATAGAACATAGCACTAAACCAACATGATTCAATAGGCAACACTCAAATTCAAATTGTTTTCTAAATTTATGGGATCTATTTTACTTCAGTGCAATCTAAATGGATTTAAAACCCAGTATGAATTTCTACAGAAGTTAATTTCTATACATCACCCTAAAATAATCTGCTTGCAGGAAACAAATTTTAAAAATAATTCTGCAATAAATATAAGACAATATTCTGTATACAATAGGAACCTAAACACTCCTCTCCGTGCTAGTGGAGGGGTAGCTACCTACGTTTGGAATAATATAGTTAGCAAAGAAGTACCAATAACAACAAAATTCGAAGCAGTAGTAGTTACCGTTTTACTGTGCATTACAATATGTATTTGTAATATCTACTTACCAAACAGCCAACCCATTGACCACCAACATTTGAAGGAATTAACTGATCAGTTACCTAAGCCTTATATTTTGTTAGGCGACTTTAACGCCCACAGTAGCTTATGGGGATGCCGGAATACTGACTCAAGGGGGAAAATTATTGAATCTTTCTTAGAAACAGAAGATGTAGTACTTCTAAATTCAAAGATGCCTACACATTACAGTATATCCCATAACACCTTCAGCAGCATTGACCTCTGTATATGCTCTCCAGATATAGCTCCAATAATTAATTGGTCAGTTAGTGACGCTCCTTCTGGAAGCGATCACTTCGCAATTCTAATTGAAATTGCAACAGGAAGCCTAAACAATTCCCATAAAAACAAATGGAACTTGAAACACGCTAACTGGACAGCTTTCAGAGAAACTATCGATGATCATATAACTACACTTATACCTGCAAACCAATTTCATAGCACTTCTATTAACAGTATCATTAATAATTTCACTTCATTAATAATCAACTCTGCAGAAAATAATGTCACCAGAACCGCAATACAACATGATAAGAAATCTGTTCCTTGGTGGAATAACGCCTGCAAACTAGCAATTAAAAACAAAAATAAGGCTTTCTACCAATATAAAAAAGAAAACCCACCTTAGAAAATAAATTAGTATTTCAGCGACTTAGGGCAACAGCTAGGAAGATTATTAAAGAGAGCAAAAAAACGTCTTGGTTAACATATCTGTCGAACATGACTCACCAAACACCACAGCAGATTATATGGGATCGCATAAGGAAGATTAGAGGCGTTTATAAGAATAACGAAATAACAGTGTTATGTCAAGGTACCACCATTTTAACCGAGTCTCGAGCCATCGCAGATTCACTAGCTGACACTTTTTCACAAATATCAAGTGACAGCAACTATGAACAGGAATTCATAACATTCAGAAACAACGTTCCTAGCTTAGATTTTAACAAAATAGATTACCATACAAAACATAGATATAACGACAAAATTACTCTAAAAGAAGTACAAGAAACATTAAAATACTGCAAAAACAATAGCCCTGGGCCAGCTAATATTTCATACGAATTCTTAAAACAACTTTCATCTGATGGAATTTTATATCTATGCGAAATATACAATTATATCTGGTGTGAACAAGTATTCCCAGACCAGTGGCAAAATTCTATAGTAATACCAATCCACAAACCCGATACTGACAGAAGTAAACCAGAAAACTACCGGCTGATTGCTTTAATCTGTACAATGTGTAAACTGCTTGAAAAAATAATAAACAAACGCCTAAGGTGGATCCTTGAACAACAAAAATTCTTCAGTGCTGAGTAAAGTGGTTTCAGGCAATTTCACTCGACAAATGACACCTTGATCACACTAGAAATGGAAATATCAGACGCATTCCACAACAGGCAGCATCTACTGGCTGTTAGCTTAGACATTCATAAAGCCTATGACATGATATGGCGAATGGGCGTTATAAAAACACTAGCAGAACATGGCATCACAGGAAACATGATTCATTTTATCCACAACCTTTTAAAGACGCGAACAATACAAGTGCGAGTAAATAATATAATATCAAAAGTAGTAAAAACAGAGAATGGAGTCCCCCAAGGTTCTGCTATCAGCGTTACTCTCTTCCTGATAGCAATTAATAGCATTACCTGCCATGTAAAAGCACCACCTAAATGTTGTCTCTTCGCAGATGATCTCACTATATTTTGCAAAGGTAAAAATATATTAACTACACAAGCTATTATTCAGTCTAGTATACAAGAACTACAGCATTGGACCAAGGAAACCGGATTTAAATTCTCAACTTCTAAAAGTAAATGCATATTATTTTCAAAGCAAAGGAAACTCAATTTTCAGCCAAAAATTTACTTAAGTGGTAACATTTTAACAGTAATAAAAACAATGAAGGTTTTGGGTGTTATATTCGACCAGAAGTTAACATGGGCTCCTCAAATAATTGCCCTCAAACAAAATTGCATAAGACGAATAGCGATCTTGAAAACACTTGCAGCAAAGAACTGGGGAGCAGATTTTAAAATCTTACTAAATACTTACAGAAGCATTATTCGATCTAAACTGGATTATGGCAGTATAATATTTAATTTGGCAAAGCCATCTGTATTAAATAAACTCAACACAATTCAGACAATAGCACTTCGAATTATTTTAGGACCATATCGAACTAGCCCGAGTGCTAGTTTACAAATAGAGGCAAATGAACCGCCCCTTAGTATACAAAGAAAACAGCTGAGTACGTCTTATGCACTTAATATAGCAGCCTCGCCTAGTTCAAAAATGAAAACCTGTATATTTCCGAAAGAACATTTACAGAAGAAAAATCCAATGCCTTTTGCACTGAGACAGAAACAGTTCTTTCAAGAAATACATTTACCATCTTCTAACATTGCCACAATTAATCAAACCACAGACATTCCTCCTTGGAGAATTACACTTCCTGAAATTAATATGGAAATATCCTACCTTGTTAAAAGTCAAACAAATAAACTGATATACCAGCAACTACTGAAAGAACAATGGCAGCAATACTCAAATTATATTCACATATATACCGATAGATCGCAGACTGGAAACGGGTGTGGTTGTACTGTGGTTTATCCTGATCACACTATGCTGTACACATTACCACATTTTTACTCTATATTTAGTTGTGAGTTATATGCCATCAAGAAAGCATTACTGTACTTATTCGAGACAAACAAAACTGAAGCTTACCTAATACACACTGATTCTAAATCCAGCATACAGGCGCTACAAGATCTATTCTCTACAAATACATTAGTCCAAGAAATTCAAAAATTATCTACGCTTCTAATGAAACAAGGAAGGAAAATAGCCATAATGTGGATACCCTCACATGAGAGCATTTTAGGTAATGAGCAGGCAGACTCTGCAGCAAAGGAAGCCACAAGGCTCCCAATACATGAAGAGACACCTTTACCCCACAACGATGTTGCAAAATATGCATCCAGAAAATTTTACAACCTCTGGCAAACAACATGGGCACAATCACCTCCTAGCAAACTACACAACATTAAACAGAACTCTAGAACATTATATACACTGCAGAAACTGAGACGGAAAGATCAAGCTGTCATCACCAGGCTACATATTGGACACACCAAATTAACCCATTCTCTTCTACTGAATAAAACAGACCAACCTAAATGCAACATTTGTCACACTACCATTACTGTACGCCACCTTCTCTCAAAGTGTCCTCAGTATCAACAGCAGCGAGCAGAATACAAACTACCAGACATCCAAGAAGCACTCAACAATTCATCACACAGCAAAATACTACTTAAAACTAACAAATATGTATAATGAAATATAATATTATTCATGAAATTGTATTTACCAATGTCAAATTTTTGTAATTGTTACCATTAAAACATGTCGCGATATGACTACTTTGTAAGTTAAAGCGACATAAAATAGATAAATTTAAAAAAAAACAAAAAAAAAAACAAAAGAAAAACAATGGAACACTGTATTTTAACCATCCTGAAAATATAACTTATGGAGCAAAAGGTTTGATGTTGTGGGAACCCTCAGTAAGCCCCATTATGCACAAATGTCTTCTAAAAGTGTTGTGCTCAGTTTGGTGTCCAGCCCCCGGGAATCTGAAGCTGTGAGCTGGGTTATCGCATGCTTGGATCCTTTCCTCACTTAGCCAACCTGTCCACCTCTTGATGCCAATCTGCTCTGCTATATCAACAGTTGTTTCAAGTATCAATGACACATATATCTCCAGCTCCTGGTCAGTAACCCCACCATAGATTGTATTTGTGTTCTTGGATCTTCTGGTCTACTCAGAATCAGTTAGTGTCCTACTTCATGTAGTTTGAAACTTGACGCAAAATGTATATTCCCTTTACAGGCTTACTGTTAATATTTGTTTAGTTGCATAATTTTTTAACTTTATATTCTTTATATCTCATTTTGTATACATTTCAATTCCATCTCTTAAAATTTATAGCAATCCTACAAAACGGGACACTTTTGACACGCTTTTGTTTGTTACTCTAAGATTTCTCTTTTTAGTTATTTCTAATCATTTTTTTTCTTCTGTTATTTCAAATGAAAATATAAACAGTTGTAAAATAAAGAACACAGCACTAGGTATCGCAGGATACACCTCCGTAGAAGCATTGCTGCATATATCTTATGGCAAAACATAACTTGTTATTCAAAGTAAAAACTGTTCAATTCTTTGGTTATTTTTAAGAGCAACTAACCCATAAAAGCAGTCATTTTAAATTAGCTAAATAATATAATTTAATTCATGTATTATTGAGACATTATCAATTAGGCTATTACCCAAGAATCTTAAGCAACTAACATTTCTTTTATGGAGGTTTGTTGCTAATGCTCAGCATATTGGAGTTCTTGCTTCCCAGTAATGCAATAAGAGATCTGTAGCTGTTAGATTTTGACATTTAATAAGATAAGCCATATTCATTGTAGAATCCTCTTCTCTACAAAGTATACAATTTGAAGTTGAAACAGAGTAACAGCTTTTGATCGTGGACATTCTGGAATTATTGTTGCTTTGTTCAACAAGGTTTTCTATTGTTTATTTATACTCTATTGGTTTTTGTTGGATGGCTTTCTGTATTATTAGTTTTGATGAATGAAACGATAATGATGAGTTTTTAGTTTGGTGGATCATTGTGCCTTTTCTTTACCAAGAACTCCACAGTGTGTGGGAATCCACTGTAAAACTATCGATTTGTGATGAGATTATAAGTGTTTAATACTTTGGTAGATTTCAGCTGTACTGTTATAATTGAATATTTTCTCTGCATCTTTAACACTACCCGAGAGAAAGACTGTTAACTAACTAATGGGCAAAAAGCAGTTTGGGAAACACATTACTACTGGAAGTCATTTACTTATGTTGTCAATTGTGGAGCTACTCACATTCCAACAGCTTCATTAAGTAGCAACCAATGTCTTCACTTCAAACATAGGCCCCAATTTAAGCTTCATCGTACTTCAAATATGAGGAGGCAAGAAAGAGAGATGCTGCAGGAACCAAGACAACAACTTCAGAGCACAGTACAAGTCTACACTACTGCTACCTTTATAGATATTCAGAGTTGATTCTTCCCAACACAGTAAACAACTTCTTGTGGCAAGCAATTAGTGAATTTTATTTTTTTACCTTCATTACATTTTTTGTTTCTTTAGTAACATCTCAAAATTTCACAAAAAAATATCATTTAGCAAAAGTCTACGACAGTTTACAGGCTTATACATTGAACATTAGACTTGTAGTCCTCAGCAGGTAAATTTTTATGTTATAATTTTACTAGCAAAGTATATATTCTGTAAACTTTGTTTAATGCACAAAACTGTGTGCGTGCATGGGTGTGTGTGTGTGTGAAAGAGGGAGAGAGAGAGAGAGAGAATGAGAGGGGGGGATTCTGAGATTGGGCTGAATTGCAAACAAAATTACTGATGAGAGTATAAAAGTTGAAACAAAGGAGGTAGCTATGCACCTATTGTGATTGGCGAGGGTGATGTTAGGGGCATATAGGAAAGAAATGTATGTAGTACTAACAGAGAGCAGAGAGAGAGAGACATATATGGTAGAAACCTTCACAAAAATAATAAACTAAAAATGTGATTCAAAAATTAAATGAGAAATGGAAAAATAAATTCAAAATTTGATTTGATGAATTCAAAAATAAATTTAATTCATGCATTCAAAAATTAAAGTTAGAAAAGGGATGTATAAATTTAAAAATTAATGCTAAATTAGTTTCAAAATTTGATTCATTAATGGAAAAATCTTATGTATACCATTCACATGACTTTCTCTACATCACAAATTATTCTTAAAAGCTTATACTTCTATTTACTTCATGCTAATCAGTAAAAAAATAGCAGAAATAGCCATATTACTTGCTTCCTTGTAAGTAGAAGCGAAATAAGGGAGTACCATGAGTTAAAGTGATAATCAAAATCTGGTTGCTATGTCACTGAAGTTCCTTTGTTTGTATGGACCACAGTTGACAAACTTCTGTATGAGAAAAGTATAAGTTTTTCATAGCAGAAACCAAAATTAAGGAATGTCTCAAAAACGACAAACTCCACGAAACAAACGTATATAAAATAAATTGGGTGTTTTAACGTGTTCTATATTTTTTGTGTAGCAAGCTTTTGTCCATCTCTTACAGTTTAGCAGTTATTCAAAACTCAGTAAAATTCATCCAGAATAAACTACTCTTCTGAGGCTATTCCCAGAAAATTCAAGATATACATTTTATTTGTCAGGTAAATATCTTTGATATACGAAATTTTAATCAAAATCGTTAAGAGTCATTTTTGAGAAAATTGAAATTTTTGAAAAAAGTTCCATGTAAAGGGTAGTTTGGGGTGGGGGGATTTTTCTCAAAATCTTCGTGTCGCATCCCTGGAAGATACTAAACTTAAATACCAAGTTTGATATTTTACCGACTTTTCGTTTTTGAGTTATCTCACACACACACACACACCCACCCACACACACCCACTCACACACACACGGACCTTTTTGTGAAAATGCTTTTTTTAGATAAAGGGGACCCTAAAACATATATTTCCGGTGAAATCTCGGTATCAAATGTTTGGGTGGAGTGCAATACCTTCTCTATACAGTATGTACATAGTGCGCATAGAGAAAGTAAAAATCTGATGTGTTCCATTCACATGACCTTCTCTATATCTCTGCGACAAATTATTGTTAATAAACTTGTCTTTTATTTATTTCATGCTAATCGAGAAAAATTAGCAGAAATAGTCTTATTTCTTGCTTTATTGTAAGTAGAAGCAAAATAAGGGAGTACCATAAGTTAAAGTGAAAGCCAAAAGCTGGTTGCTATGTGACTGATGTTCCTTTGTTTGTATGGACAGGAGTTGACAAATTCCTGTACGAGAAAAGTTGTTTTTCAAAGCTGAGACCAAGAAAAAGGAATATCTCAAAAACGATCAACTCCACGAAAAAAATGTATATAACATAAATTTTGTGTTTTAACGTGCTCTACATTTTTTGTGTGTTAATTTTTTGTCCATCTCTTACGGTTTAGTAGTTATGCAAAATTAAGCAGTCTTCAGAGGCTATTCCCAGAAAATTCAAAATATACATTTTATTTGTCAGGTTAATATTTTTAATATATGATATGTTAATCAAAATCGTTAGAGCCATTTTTTAGAAAATCAAAATTTTCGAAAATAGTTCCATGTAAAGGGTAGTTTGGGGTGGGGGGATTTTTCTCAAAATCTTTGTGTCGCATCCCTGGAAGACACTAAACTTAAATACCAAGTTTGGTATTTTACCGACTTTTCGTTTTTGAGTTATCGTGTTCACAGACACACACAGACATTTTTCTGAAAATGCTTTTTTTGGATACAGGGGACCCTAAAACATATATTTCCGGTGAAATTTCGGTATCAAATTTTTTGGTGGAGTGCAAAACCTTCTCTATACACTATGTACATAGTGCATATAGAGAAAGTAAACATGGATTCCTTAAGCATCTGAGTGGGAAAAGAAATAGAATTTGCAAAAGAAGAAATTAGGATAGCTTAAGTTCAAAATGGAGCATTATTTATGGATGCTCTTTAACTACAGTGGTTTTCAGCATCCCATTCTATATTGGATATGGGAGACAGTTTAATAGAGGCCTCTTTTATCAGGTTTGACATTCTTTTACATGCCATAAATCTACGACATGGGACCAACAGCTTTATTTCCCTTCTGAAGTAAGCCATGCTCCGGATTTTTAAGTCCATAAAAAATCAATCATCCTCCACCAGGTTTGAATCCATGATCCTGGACATATGAAGTTAGCATGGTAACCACTACACCACGGAGGGTGACAGCAAAAGTTCAAGTAGGAAAAGAAACTCACATAATAAAAACTAATTTGTTCAAAGTAGATGATATCAAAGAAATAAGTAGAAAATTTAATTTGAATGCTCTAAGCTCAAAAAGGTTTGAAGAAACAAATTGAGAAGGGAAGATATGATTTTGAAAATAAAATAAAATTACAAGAGGAACAGAGAGAGATGAATGAAGAACAGTAACATGTTAAACATGAGAACCCTGAGGATTTGAACAGTAAAGTTGACTCTTTGCAGGTAACTATCAATGAAAACAGAAAGATAAAACAAATTGTTAAAACAATTCGTGAAATTAGAGAAAAATGCTGTCATAAAAACAAATTTCAGCTCATGAACATTCAGAGTTACACAAGACCAGCCCTGGGATTTTTAGCAGAAAACTCATAAAACTTACCCTTATAACTTAGGCAACCATTCCTATTTCCATAACAAAGTTTTCAATGGCATAAAAGCACCCACTATATTTGCGAATGTATGTGTGTTTTTAAGGGAAAAACATTCTCACCTAATACATCTACTGCAAAACTGTAACACATATGTGCATGTACATCAAATATTTAGACAATATAAGAGGAAAAGTGTTCACTTTTAAATGTTGTCCTCTAATCTGCAAAATCCATCCTCAGAGTTGAAGGAAGAAGCACTTAAAGTCGCAGTCCTGTTAGAAGCAAAGCCCTTGGAATTATATTACCTAGACTCACCACTGGCACTTGTGTGCTGTCACTAATTGAAACCTCTCGCGCATAGGCAGCTGGAGGGCAAACATGATTTTTGCCTTATGTTCAATGCGCTTAAAAGCCTTTAAAGTGACGTGGTTTAAGGGTATTAGGGTTTAATAATTAACATGGTGAGCTTCTATGCTTCATAACTGTACCAACCACCGGAAAAATGATTCCGAGAACACTTTCCATTGGTAAGAATAAATTTAACATTTGTGTTCCAAATACATTCCGATTTATTTTTATGGGTTTCCTCGGCCACTAAGCAAATGATAACTTATTTTAGGTTCCTAGAATTATTGAGTAAGTTATAAGCTGTTCCGAGACGTAACAAATTTGTGCCATTGAAATATCGCAGACTATAATCGGTGCATTTTGTGAAACATTGCTGCCATGAGAATAAAGGCGACATGATGCCAAATCTTGATACAGTTCCTTCAGTATTTAGTTTCCCTTCGAAATATCACAGACTATACTCACTGCATTTTGCAAAAAATTGTTTCCATCAGAGTAAAGGCAAGAAGATGCTAAACTGTGACACAGTTCCTTCAGTATTTAGTTTCCCTTCGAAATATCACAGACTATACTCACTGAATTTTGCAAAAAATTGTTTCCATGAGAGTAAAGGCAAGAAGATGCTAAACCGTGACACAGTTCCTTCAGTATTTAGTTTCCTGTCTCATCTGACAAAGGTAATGAGAACACTAATTTCATTCTTATAACTATTTTGTATATGTTTCATTAGCATTAGAAGGCAGTGCTAAGATATCAGATTCAATATTATAATTTGTCCTAAATTAAAAAAAAAAATTACCTGGAATCTTGATTAACTTAATTTTTCAAATCTGTAATTTCAGGCTGAAACACAACCCTATAGGAAGCCAAAAGGAATTTTGCAAAAGTGTTAGAACATAAAGAATATTAAATAATAATCGATTCTAATTTTAGATTTTTTTATAAAGTATTTCAGGAAGCACAGACCATTTTCTCCTGTGGTGAATATATTAATATACCTATCTTACCTAACTCAAATATACCTCAAATACTGATAGAAAATGTTTACTTAACGTTTTGAATATAATTTACTGAAGTGGAATACAGGTACCTAATTTCACGTTTATTTTATTTTTATGCTGTGCATACCATCTCTGAAAATCCAGCATTGCATATGTTTTATTTTCTGCTAAATCATTTTATTTATTTGTGTGTTTTTATTTATTTACATACTGCCTTAAGTAATATTGTCGTATTACCACTCTGCCCTTCAATAACAACTGCTTAAATTGTTGAGGTGTGCATTAACACTGTACTTCTCGATTAACTTTCAGTGACGTATTATATTTCCAGGCTCTTGAGGGTGGAGAATAAAAATAGTTTCATCAGCCTAGAATTGAACCCAGCATATTTATTTTTAATTCAGCATTTTGACCAATTTACTGCAGAGACACTCTTAACAAGTCCTCTTTATAGCTCCTGTGGATGAGTTTGTGCATTAAAGTAGAAAGCTGAAAGTATACATGGAATCACTGAGAAGAAATTGCAAAACGGAATTAAAGCTGAATTATGCTCTCTGTAATGCTTACATCCTTTTTATAAAACAGTTTAAATGCAGGTATGCGATATTCAAGTTCAATGATAATATTTACTTCTGCTTTATTTAGTTGTGGGATGAAATTCCATCTAGTTAATGAAGTGATTTTATTCAACTTCCAATAGGACATTCAAGGTCTAATCCCTGTGCATAGATGCTATCATAAAGAAAGTATTGTCATAATTATTTGTTACTCAGGTGTCCTTATGACGTAGTTATAGTTGTTTTCCCATTACAACCGATGTATTGTGTGCAATCACAGGGGTCTCTTGCCCTCCAGTCCAGTTCTTCATTTCACAACACTTCAACTAGGCATGTAGGGGTTTGGTTAGAAGGCATATGAACGGTTAACACATCATGTCCATTTTTCCATTTGCGAAAGTTCAAGCCTTTCACTTTTCCTTACATTAATGGCAAATCAATTTGTTTTTTGCACTTGGCTGGTATCATGTGATATTTTTGTCTTGGTCTGCATACAAAGCTGGTTTTGAACACCATGATGATGATGATTCCTTTGTTAATGGATAGTACTTTTGCTTGATGAATGATACTTTTCTGTAGAAACTGAAATTCCCATTTGTTTGATTTTAGAGAACAGACCTCTAAAATCCAAGTTTTGAGTTCTGCTTCTTCTCAGGCTATGTTAACTGCAAGGTGCTTACTTTAAAACATCTTCCTGATTCTGCCCAGTTCTTTCACTTTTTTTCAGCTGGAAATGCCAAAATGCCTTTCTGCAGCCCTGTTTCTTTCGATTATGCAATAACTTATAGTTTAAATGCAATATTATAGCAATGTTGCTTTTCAGCCATAGTTTGCAAAAAAAATCACATTTAAGATACAAATGGATCTTCACACTAAAAACATAACAATAATTGAAATGTGAACGAAAAAGATAAAAACTGTTGATGATGGTGCATGTGCAACCACTGAACTTTATACAACTAGAATGCTCAAAATTTGCATTGAACTTAACAATTAATTGCATCAAGCAGAAACACAGACATTTTGAAAAATGGAACTTATAGGTAAGTTAACTTGCTACTGGCAGTATGAGCCTATTTTTGAGGCAATAAAGTGTGTCGTATGCTGGCAAATATTCAATAATTAATTGGGAGACAATCCTCTCCAATGTTCAAGGGAATTAAACCATTTCTTTGAAGTTTTCTGGACGGACTTAGGATGAATGTGATCTTAAAAGAGCAAGATAATATCTGGCCACCAAGAAACTTTTAGAAACTTATTTTTCTTTCTTTTGGGCACACCTAATTCAAACTCAATACATTATGGAACTGTTAACAGGTAAATTGAAGCCAAACGGAAGCATGAGTATATCCGATTATTTCCTGGAAACAGCCATTAGGAAAAAATTCAAAACATCTGAACAGGAAATAAATCAAACCGTACTAACATCATTTTCTAAGACCATTTACAATAATTTGATAATTGCGAAACCACAAGATTTTGCTAAGGATTTTGATTGATTTGCTCACTAAAATAAATAGATATTTTGTTTGTTAACAATGCTGTCAATTGCCAGGATGTTAGCCCTGCCAGGGAGCTGAAAGGAGATTTTTAGCATGCTCCTAAATCTAATAATATGAGGCTGTAATTTTAAGCACAGCTAAAAACAATTGGTCTGGGCCAGATTTCAGCCCGTAACTTTGATTCATAAGGCTAACACCTAACCACCTGAGCTATCCAGACCAATGATTTGCTCTATGGTTTTGATACTAGAGAAAATGAGCAAACTATAATTCA